>CM036253.1:30842718-31175218 GCA_020698575.1 Bostrychus sinensis | reverse complement strand
CCCTCCTAGGCAAACATAGCTTAAACTGACTCACCAGCTGGTTACACACTCTTCAAGTGATTCCACAGAAAGCATTTGCAAAGTGTAGGTAATTCCCAGCAAGTTTAAATGGTCAAATTATTTAGAGCCTGCATATTTTAATTACCTGAAATTGTGAAGCAGATTTGGAAATAAAAGTGCCATAAATATTGCAGTAAATTTGTACATTATTTATTTAAACAACCTTCCTCACAGCTTTTTTCATTTTGTAGTAAAATGGCATCATTCAAAATGTTTAAAGAAGTGAAATGCTTTTTTTCACTGATTCTGTTCAAAAGAATGCAACAGAGGTGCTGGTCTCTTCACCTGTTTCTTTATGGCACCAGTAGAGTATTATTAAAAGTAGTATTATTAAAAACATTCTCTTTTAGTCACATATTGTTTTTAAAGGTTGTAAAATGCACAATGCTGTTCTAGAGGTGAACAAGATTGGTTAAAAAAATGTAATTTAAGCTTTATAAAGCCCCTTTAGGTAACACATTTTTGGTTTAATGGTTTAGTATGCTCTTTTCACCTGTAGAGCATGTCCCATATAGTCATCGGAAACCAGGGTTTGAATCTCGCTTCCTGAGTACTATGTCAAAAATCCCAAATTTGCCTCGAAATATATCTTTAAAAAATCAGATCTGGTTGTCATCTTATTTCAATTATTTTTTATATTTGTGTTACTTATTTATATAGCTGCTCACAGGTTCTAGACAGCAAAAACTAAATAGTGAGACTAGGCCACTTTAAATGTATATATTTTTGCAATTTTTATAAATTCTAGAGTTGATGGGTACCGTTTCATTCATATTTCATTATTTCAATGTACTACGATTGCTACAGATTATTTCCTTCCTCAGAGGGTGGTCATAGCTGCAAGCACTTCCAAGTAAGAATTATCTTGATTACAAAAAAACTTGCTTTGAACAGTGATCCCCTTTTTGTAATTTGAGCCGATTTCTTGTCATCACCATTTTTTTATTTGAATCATTGGCTTTTGTCTCGCCACTCCTCCCTCCTCATTGGAAGTGTCCCGCGGCACTGGGAAGTTGAGTAATGGTTTTAGACAGCTGTCAGCCGGCTCTGAGCACTATGTCACAGTGAGTCACAGCTGGTAGACCATGGGACACTCGTCTGTAATGTACACTTCATAGTCACATACCAACGCTGGCCGCTGCACGGGCTGTTAGGCAAACTGTCACAACATTAGAGCCCCCTTCAGCGTGTGTCTCCCATCATAAAGACAGCTGCTAAAAGCATATGAGCTCTTTAATACTTCATCCAAAACATCTGCTGCTACTTTGGCATTTTTCAGCTTATCAGTAAGAACCACACACAGTCTTCCTTCTCTATACTAGGTATTTGAATTTCTTGTGAAGTCTTGCTGTAAAAAAATGTATAAATCCATATTTCGAAAAGTGTTTGCTCAAGGCAGATTTGCATAATGCACACTGGTTTGGTTTCACAATGTGATTTCCCATCATGCGCAGTCAAAAGGGGAAGTTGCTATGGATGGCTAGTTCTTTTCTATAAGTCTGACTGCATCATGACGATAAGTTTAAAAATATGCCATATAGCTAATGATTTTTTTTTATTTATTTTTTTACATTGACGCAACACTGACTCACACTTGGGCAGATAACGGCCACAGATAATTTAGTTAGTTAATATTCACACACTACAAATGAGGTTTTAATGAGAGAGAATGCAAGAAAAATCTGTTTAAGTGGAACAATTTCTCAGAAGCATTAGAAGCATTACATAAAAATTGCACCAATATTTTAAACTCAATCACATTTTCACAGCCCCAAATACAGCAGTATATGGTTCAATCCACGTGGCAACATTTCTTTCTGTATCTAAAGTGAACTATTTTGTGAAATAAACTAGCTATCAGAGCCTGATTTATAAAATAATTTCCTACAATTTTCTAGCTGGCCAAAGTAGAATGCATCACTCGCATAAAAAAACTCTAATGACACATATTTGCTTGTAATAATAGATCTTTATATCCATCAAGAACTTTAGTGGAAGGAGCTATTACTTCCTGTTCTTGCCCTGGGAGAACAAAATAAGTCTAGATTAGCACTTTTCTTTTTATAACATGTAATCATACAAAAACATGTCCCTCCAAGGTTACCATAGTGGCCCATATGGTCTACTAAGGAGAATGTGTGGTTCAGAATTGAAATATTGCAATTTGACCAACAGATGCCTCCAGATTCTACATACCTTTGATATGAGAGTACAGTTGTCTTAGAGATTTTGTGGCTGCTATATCCAGACATTGTTCCCCATTTCGCATGAAACGCAGCCAATTTAGCGGCGAAGCAGCAGGCAACAGCAGAGTGTGGCCATTGCCCTGAGCGCCATGCACTTGCTCTGATTTCCTCCTTTAATAAATAAAGATTAACAGGCCTGTGAGTTGGCACAATTAGCCTCCATCAACAGATCTTTGAACCCTGTCCATGTAGAATGAGTCAACGCTCACCTCTGTAGTCTCAAGATTCACTCAGGCCCGCAGTGTTTTACTGCAGCCATTAATAAAGTGCTATGGCATGAGATAATAATTTAGAGTGACTCTGGGGATAAAAGTAGAGCCCAGTTTTTTTTTTTGGGGGGGGGCCTTTGTGGAACATTAGCAGTCAGTGGCCATGATGGAAAGCCAATGTCAACTCATACAGTAAAATATAGGTTGTAATTATGAAGAAGAATGCAGTGTTGTCTTACAGAGAAGTTACTGCTAGAAGAGTGGAGTGGAGCAGACATTAAGGCGCATCTGCTTTTCATAGGCTTGGTTTGTGGTTCTCACTTAAAACAATAGTGGCCATCCTGTTATCACAATTTTGCAATAGAAGAAAAGTGGACGACATTCCAATTTTTTTTTTTTTTTTTTTGTGGAAAACTCTTACAAGTCAATCATCAAGTCTCCTGTCTTTTGATGGTGCCCCCCAGTTGTAGTGCTTGGGGATAAATTGATTTAGTCACATTTTTATTTTTGGACAATGTCAGTAATAGCCTTATTGTAAATTGAAGCAAGTGAAAATGGGGTCCTCCAAGCGCTGCACTATCTGCTGTGTTGTGGTTAATGCAGCTGCAATTGCTCCGAGCAGCTTAAATACTGACGGTGGTGACTCTGCAGACACTAAAAACACACTAATAATCTCAGAACAACGAGTCCTTTTACCTCCGTAATGCCATCGTTTAGCAGGTGGCAGCAGTTTGGCAAAAGCTAGCAGTGTAGTGTGGGGCGCTAACTTACATATTCTGTTTTATATTATGTATGTTTTATGCTAATTAGCCATGTGTTAGATAGCGTCTTTTACCAAGTCTTTGTATGCTATATAAATTATAATTATAATGTAAAGCAGAGAGGGCCAAAACTAAAACACTTTTATTTTAATGAGGAGAATGTACACTGCTGCAGCTTTGCTGATGCTTTGTACTGTTATTTAGTATAATAATATAGTTATCAAGGTTTTTTTTTTTTTCTTTTTGCCCTATCGCCCAGCCTTATCTGGTTATATAATTCTACAGAGACCAGAATAGTTTCTCTACCGTCCACGAGGAAATATTTTGACTTCTGACGACCACAGACCCATCAAGATAATGGTAGTTAATGTAAGTTTTAAGTGTCAGTCCTGATGGCCTGCTGTGCAACTATCTTACACATTGCAGTCAATGTGAAATATCTGAACTCATTTCTTCACCACCATTCTGTTAGTAACTACTTTGTAACATGATATTGGCAAGGTTTTTTTTTTTTTTTTTTTTTTTTTTTTTTTTTTTTTTTTTTTTTTTTTCAATTTATGGGGTACAACGAAATAGATGCAGTGTAAATTAAGCCGGAATGCTAGACATAAAACCAATCAGAATGCAAGTTTCAATAAAAGTGGAAAGTGGAATTAAAGAATTAAATATTTTGGCATCACTTTTTCTTAGCAAAAGTTAAATCTACAGTTTGGATGATACTTTCAGCAGCATATATTTTTGACTTATTACTGTATGTATGCCCCTCTAAGCTGACAGAGCCTTATTCACAGACAACTAAATGGAATTCATCATCAGCTTGAGTCAAACACCTAAGCTTCTTCTGTCACGGTTGCAGTATACATAAGTTTTGAGCAATATAAAAAGTACAAAACCCAGATTATAACATCAAGAGTCCTATTCTCAACTTCAGCTGGAGCTTGGAATGTGTGGTGAACATGTGTAGTCTATCCTAACCTCAGGGAGTGTGCACGCTGAGGTTAATGCCACGGCTTAGCTGCTCTCACATCCTGTTTGATTTGTCTTCCCACCCCCAGCAGCTTCCTGTGCCTTCACTGCAGATTCCAGCTAACTCTTCACTCTCATGGCTTATGGAACATGAGCTGCCAGGCCTCATCTCTCTGTCCTTCCATTTTTATAGGCTTAAACTGTCTTTCTGTAACTCAAGAGGTAATTTTTGGCATAAAAAAGAGGCAGCATAATATGAGATAGTTTTTTTTTTTTTTAATAAAAGTTTGACTTGTTATATATTGTTATTAGCGATGTTGCAAATGGTTTGCAAGTGGTTGTGTTGTTAGAAAAAAATGTATTGGGTCAAAACTTAAACTGGATTTTCTTATTGATGGCTGATTTTAGCCTCGGTAATTTCTGTTCTGTTGTCTATATGCATTATTTTTAAAAAAGCAACTTGTTTGTGAAATACAGTTGTCGTACTTATACGGATCAGATTATTAATGTTATTGTGACACTTTTATCACATGGATAGATTGACAGCCACAGATCGTGTCATATTTCCTGGTTCTTGCCAATGCACAGCCCTAGTTTTCACAGAAATCTATCTTATATACCTCAGAGCTATTTGATTTTCACTGAACCACTACTGGTTGTAGCCAATGGTTTGGCAGCACCAACTGTAGAAGGTGACAAAGTGACCATTGCTGTTGCTTTGAAAACAACTTTGGTCTGATGTTGTATTGTCTGTATAAAATTTCTGCATGATTACTGAATGTTGTTGGTGGTTTAACTCGCTAGACATGTAAAGCACCTGCCCTTGAAAAAGGCTTGCTCACACTAACACATTCAAACAGGCAAATGGGCGAAGTGTCTTGCACAAGGACATAACGGCAGAATGCATTGCCGGTAATAGCAATTGAATTGACAAACTTCCAAATAGTGGGTGAATAGGAGTAGTTAAAGTAATATAATGGACAGTCATAGGTCAGTCATAGGTAAAGAAATAAAGCACGGTGTCGACAGAAAATAATTAATAGAGGAGATAGATGTCAAAGTTAATTGCTGTCTGTTAGTGTGCGTCTCCAAGTGACTGACCATTGTCCTGAGTGTACCCCGACTATATGTATATAAAGGCCCATATCTGGGGATGGGTTTCAACCACCTGCAACACCTAACAGGAATAAGCTGAAGAAAATGAATGAATGATTGTATTAGCAGTGATATTCTGATGTGAACTTGTGTTTTTATTGTGCTATAAACCAGTCTGGATGTCCTGGACCTCTTTGAATTAGTGATTTTTGAGCACCTGGTCCCACAGTTCAAAAACTTCCAGAAGCAGCCATCTGTGTAAGGCAGTTGAAACTGTTAAATGGTCAGAAACTCCCTGTTGTGTTGCTCATTATGCAGTTTTTGATACAACTGAGACTCAACCTACTTAAAGCACTGAAGGCAGTGTAAGGACCAACTGTTCAGTTCACATTTGCATATGAGGTGATCAACCAAAACTACTTCATAATTAACGTCTCTGGAGAATGAAGTGCATACTGTATCTCCTCCTCTTTCCTGACAGATTGAAACCATGCAACCTTGATGAAGTGAGAAGTAGTGGAAGTGCAAAAAGATCCTATATCTGAATGAATGAAATATTCTTATTAAATACTTTGTTCTTTACATAGTTGAATGTGCTGACAACAAAATCACACAAAAATTAGCAATGGAAATCAAATTTATTAACCCATGGAGGTCTGGATTTGAAGTCACACTCAAAATTAGAGTGGAAAAACACACTACAGGCTGATCCAACTTTGATGTAATGTCCTTAAAACAAGTCAAAATGAGGCTCAGTAGTGTGTGTGGCCTCCACGCCTGTATGACCTCCCTACAACACCTGGGCATGCTCCTGATGAGGTGGTGGATGGTCTCCTGAGGAATCTCCTCCCAGACCTGGACTAAAGCATCCGCCACCTCCTGGACAGTCTGTGGTGCAACCTGGCATTGGTGGATGGAGTGAGACATGATGTCCCAGATGTGCTCATGTGGTCTGGGGAACGGGCGGTCAATCCATAGCATCAATGCCTTCGTCTTGCAGGAACTGCTGACACACTCCAGCCACATGAGGTCTAGCATTGTTGTAGCATTACTGACACTGCCAAACCGGTCATGCTGGAGGATGTTGCAGGCACCAGAACGTTCTCCACGGTGTCTCCAGACTCTGTCACGTCTGTCACATGTGCTCAGTGTGAACCTGCTTTCATCTGTGAAGAGCACAGGGCGCCAGTGGCGAATTTGCCAATCTTGGTGTTCTCTGGCAAATGCCAAATGTCCTGCACGGTGTTGGGCTATAAGCACAACCCCCAACTGTGGACGTCGGGCCCTAATACCACCCTCATGGAGTCTGTTTCTGACCGTTTGAGCAGACACGTGCACATTTGTGGCCTGCTGGAGGTCATTTTCCAGGGCTCTGGCAGTGCTCCTCCTGTTCCTCCTTGCACAAAGGAGGAGGTAGCGGTCCTGCTGCTGGGTTGTTGCCCCCCTAGCCCTCCTCCACATCTCCTGATGTACTGGCCTGTCTCCTGGTAGCGCCTCCATGCTCTGGACACTACACCGACAGACACAGCAAACCTTCTTGCCACAGATCACATTGATGTGCCATCCTGGATGAGCTGCACTACCTGAGCCACTTGTGTGGGTTGTAGACTCCGTCTCATGCTACCACTAGAGTGAAAGCACCGCCAGCATTCAAAAGTTACCAAAACATCAGCCAGAAAGCATAGGAACTGAGAAGTGGTCTGCGGTCACCTCCTGCAAAACCACTGGCCTCAAAAACTCAACACAAGACGGTACAGGATCACTTAATAATACTTTAATGAAGCAAAACACAACTCTCGGTATGTTTTTGATGAGGGAGCATTGTAAGATGGTAGAAAGCTTAAAAAGTCAATTTTGCATAATGTATCCCCTTTAGAGTATATAAGAACTTTATGGGGCAATTATTGACTCAGCTGACAAAATTTTAAGTTTTTATCACTAGCGTGAACAGTGAACGTAAGCTAGTCTAGAGTGGGGCTGGAATAATTCTAAAAAAATAAGAATTATGCATTAACTACATGCTGGACATAGCAATAATATGACCAACAGATGTGACATAACTTAAATTGAAATGTAAAATAAATTTCAAGACTCTGGGCTAATTTCTATGGGTCCAAAATCAGGCTAAATAAAAACTAAATTTAGACTAAGCTAGAGCTATAATTTGGATTTTTTTTAAACCTGTATTCTGTCACACTACAGTTGATTTTAGCCGCCAATTAAATTATTAATCATTTTACACACCAAGTGTAAATCACTCAGATAAAAAGCCATAATATTGTAGTGATAAATAAAATTGATTGTGACAGATATTAACAACATCTTTATCATAGCCTATATTGCGTAGCCATGCAGCAGTACATAGTACATATTTTTATTTTGATACATAGACCTGTATTGTGCCCAAATTGAAAATCTAACATCAAGAGAATAGGATCATTGCATGGTTCCTTAAATTGTCTTTTTTATGTATTTTTTGTCCTCTAAAAGTGATGCATGTCCAGGTGTTGCCAGTGTCCACATCCACTATTTGAGGTTCCATGTGTTAAACAATTCAGCAGCACCGGCATTACATAACAGACAATGTGTTAAAATAGAAAGATAAAAAGCCTTTCCATGTGATGCCTCTACCGTCATGTCACCTCTGTGGCTCCATGTGGAAAATGCAAATATTGCCCTTAAGGTAGAAATGGACTGAAGTCTGTTTGCCGCAGTCCTTTTATGCCCTTTTCAACATGCGGCAGATGGGCTAACGTTGCATTTCATTTGTCCCAGCCATTACTCCTGTAATATCAGCTCTATTGGGTACGGTGGAATATGCCAGCACTTCTGCCGACCTCACAATGAAACCTCTTGAGTGTCCAAAACTTGTTGGAGCATTAAATCGCCTGGGCTCAAGGTCAGCCAGCATTTACAAGAAGAGGGGGAAAAAAGTTGGTGGCTTCCTAAGAACTCCTTTTTAAAAATTCCAATTTATAATATTATGGCCTGCCCAATCCATTCATTTTCACATTGTCCTATTGTACTGACCCTGAATTCTGATTGGTTGTTTGCTTATCCTGCTGCATTCACAGGGTAGCCCCAAGGTCTTAACAGCATTAAACAGGTATTCAATTTGATCTTGTCAAAATCATGGCCTAAAAAGAATTGACTATTATGAGTAGGCATTAAATTTTGTTCATCTAGATCTTAAAATTTGTCAAAACATATTAATATTACAAAAAAGTAGAGACACTGCAATAACAAAATCATTGAAATACATGATTCATTTATTCATTTTTTTTTAATGCAGCACTGGAGTTCTTTCATCTGTATTATACTTTTAAAATAAAACCCTTGAGTTTAAGATAGTAGTACGGATACTTCCTTTAGTAGTGTAAAATTTATAGGGATTATTGTTCTGTTGTTGACAATGCTGGCATTGAATTTCACTCTCAGTTGTATTCAAATTTTCTTAAATTTCACAAGACAAAATCTGGAGCTTCCCTGATTCAGAGGTAGTTAAATCTGCAGCCATTTGTTTTACCCCCTAAGAATCCGCAAGAAGCTCTATAATATTTTGCATAGACAGAAAAAGAGACTTTGCTTCATTGGTCCAAAAAAAAACCCAAGTTACCAATTCTGTCCAGCCCAAAAAGGAAATGAAAATCTTTTAGCCTGTTCTTGCTTCCCCACAGACACAAAATACATATTCATATTAAGTTATTGAGTTAACTATCGCTTTTAATGGTTTTCCCATACAATTTATTCAGTAACTTTGTGGCTTGCAGCTAAAACAATCCAATAAAATGCTGTGTTCTTCAGAATTTGGACTCCTACATAGCTGGCCTAGATGGAGGAGTACAGGAGGCTGCACATGGTTCATTTTGATAGCTCTCGTGTATTATTCAGGGTTAGGCTGATCTTATTAATACATTACATTAACAGTTCACCAGTGTACACATGCCTCAAAGATACACTCTGCCAACACATTCCAGTTAAGTAAGCCAGTGCACTCATATCTAAAGCAGGGTTTCTCTGTCCAAATGGTGTAGAAGCAAGCATCTCTATTCAAGCAACTACTGAAACAAATGTGCGATTGCGAGTGTGAGACTTGTGGTCCCCAAATGGTGGGCCGATACCCTAATGTGGATTGCGGGAGGTGGAAGATAAATTCTTTGTTCAGCTTTTTTGTACTCATAATTATGAAAGGATAAAATATACTGTATATCAATTGTTAGTTGTAGCTTCCTGGACCAAAATCTGGTTGCATTTACTAAGAAAGGAGGGAGATCGATGGACTTAACGGAAAAAGGATTTAGCCGTTACCACAGATTGGGGACAGCACACACCACACACCACAGAATAGCTTGTTTGGCTCCGTGAAAAGATGCCCCCGTTTTTATGTTTTTTTGCCCTGAAGGCGTTTTCCTAAGACGATCACAAGGAGTGGGATTCTTCAAAGTACTCCTGTCTTCTCTCCCAGCTTCTTCTTGATTTTTACCACTCATCTCTTGATCTCGTCTCGTCTCACAGTTGTTTTTCTGCTCTTTTACCTCATCTTCCTCCTCTGTCATTGCTGTTCTTTTGTAGAGTGTTGACTCAGAGGACTGTAATTAGGACTCGGGCCTTCTCATCTCCACATCATTCCCTCTTGACATGCCACAGACATTGACAACTGTATTTTAAAAGGTGTCTGATTTTCGCCCCAGTTCTATGCAGCATAAACTGTACATTCTAAATGGATGAGTCATTATTATATCTGATGGGTTTTTAGAGCATTGCATATTGGTTGCATATACCACTATCTCTACTTCCATCAGTGTCTTATCAAGATTTTTAAGTAACCAAAGGATGTACAACAAGGGTTGTGGTTGTTTTTGCAACACAAGTACTTGGATACAGGAGCCTAGCCACACTGATCAGATTTTACCAGACATCTTCTGCTGCTTATTTGGAACCAGAGGCATTAGTCTAAGGTGGCCAACTGAGAGACTCCTGCCTCCCAGGCCTCCTTCCGGTGAGATTTGCTCAGAACACCTCCCGGAAAGGTGTTTTGCAGTAGTCCTGAGGTTTATTCTGTGAATGTTGATACTGCTTTCTCAATTCTGATGGGTTGGATGTCTACTAAGAAACATTCAGAAGTAGATAAAGCTGCATGCATGTTTTTTTTCTAACTTGAATCTTAAAACCAGTATAATTTTTTCGAAAGATTGAAAAAATACAGTAACCAGTTGCAAGCAAGGAAGCTCATTTGAGGATCAGATCCAAGAAGGCTATTTTTGACTACCTAACTCATAGCTCACTCTGTTGCTACCTTTAAACACATACAATACTTAAAGATTTGGGGTAATTAAATGTGTGTTAGAGGCATACATTTCTGATGTAGGCTTGGTTTGGGTGAGCATTAAACCAGACCCCCAAAAATATGCTTTAACAATTGTTAAAATATGGTGCTGTTTTTAGCCACTGGCTTTTGCTAATTGTATGCACAGTTTTATGCACACTGTCATTTGATTGCTGAATTAGTTTAACCCTATTTGATTTACATCTGCTCTTATGATTAGCTAATATTATAATCATTTCAACATTTTCTCATTAGCATAGGACATTATCAAACACTAAAAGTGGCAGTTGTTGCTTAGTAAAGATTGTATGAGATGCCATCACATCTATTTACTGCACAACACGTTATTAAGTAAGTCAGTGGAGCATAATGCCAAAACAGACTGTTCTATTCCAACAACATAGCAATCTGAAGGAAGATTTTTTGTTCAGCTGCCAGTTAGATAGATAGTTGATACTGGGTCTAAGCCAAATGCATATTTATTATCACACTTCCACTATGAATTTGGCTTCATCACAAATCCCAGAAATTCTAGTGTTATTTCAAATGAGTTGGCTTTTTATTTTGTAGATTTAACTCTGCAGCAGCAGTCATGTAACTTCATCTGCATTTGTGTCGGTGGATATAAAACCCACAGCTTTTATTTCTGGGTGCCTAACACAAAGTTTATGACCCGAGTATGAAATGCAGTGCGCATAATTTCCACACTGCAGCTGTGGCTTTGAGCATTATTTTAATTACAAGAGTTATTAAGCACCATTTGCTCAGATCCTAATGTGATCTCACCCCCCCCCATGCCTCTCTGAATCGGGGTCGTAGCTCCTGTGGCTTTCTTGGCTCAGCCCCGTCCTCATCCCACTCTGCCGACACCCTGCTGGGAGCAAAAGAGGTCAAAGTCATTTCACTGCCCCCCCTCCCAAAAAAAAAAAACACTGCCAAACAAAGTGGAAAACATGACTCTACCACCCATCTGCAACCCCCAAACTCCTCCAATTCCTAATCCATATTACTTTCTATGTCTGTTATTCCTGTCTTTTATCCATCTAGGAGCACAATTAAAAAGCACTAAACCATTTATTTTCAAAGGCTTGACAGTATATCATAATATTGTCTTATCACAGTTTTGATCATGTTCCCCAGGGGTCAACATTCATTCAATGTAAATGCAACAGGGACTGCAATAGACCCTTCCTATAATGAAAGAATTGTTGTGAATATTGTATAAAACAATAATTTCAATTTTTTTTAAAAATTAAATTACAGCTATTACCACATTTCTCTAACTACTTGACCAGATTAACAAAAAAATTCAGCCTATACCTTTTGTTGCGCTTGTTGAGTGGCAAAATATTGAGTTCCTCCTTTATATTTTCTACCCAGGAACTGACATGAAACACATGTAGTTGATTTTGTTGGATAATGCTAATAATTCAGTCGACTTATATAATTTACCCTCATTCAAGCAATATTTTCCCAAGAATGAAAGTAAAATAATAAAGGAATGATTGAAAGTCATCCAGGAGGAGCTCGGAGCAGAGCCGCTGCTCCTCCACATTAATGGAGCCAGTTGAGGTGTTTTGGTCATCTTTTTTGGTGTGTGTGAATTCTACAGGAGATGTGCTCTCACCTCCCAGCAAGGAGATCATGGTTTCGATCCTTGGGCCGGGCTTTTGTCCTCTCTGGGTAGTCCAGTTTCACCGTCCAAAGACATGCCTTTGTGCAGGAGAATTGGTGACTCTAAATTACCCCATGTAAATTAATATGAGCATGAATAGGGCCCTAAGTTACTGGGATAGGCTCCAGTACCTGACTGCTATTGGGGAAAAGGCAGAAGAACACTATAATGAACACTATTACATCTAATCAGATGTTAGAGATTCAGTATTGTTGTAGCCTGCAAATAGAGAGCCATTTGGTTTTGCTTGATAAAAAAAAATTAAAATCTAGATGTTTTTTTTGTTTGTTTGTTTTTTTACAGCTTCACTTCTTTGCATCTGGCCTTGTTCAAGCTTTCTCGTCACACATGAGTTGTATTCAAATTTCGCTTTGCTGTCATACTCCCCTAGCCTCAGCATTCAGGACTCATTAAGACTGGTGGCATGCTTCAGCAACAGAGGTTTTGATGAAGCTTTAGCTTGTTTGTCTTTGGCCCGTCTCACGCTCAGATTAAGTCACACTCCAGTATAATCCCTGCTCCTGATTCAGTGCAATCCCAAGTGGACTGGACAGACATAAACATTCTCCTTTTGTTACAACACTTTCCATCCATCTTGACTGATTAATGTTCAAATATACACACTACGGTGTATTTACTTAATTAAAACTAAAATATTAGTTGCAACATTCTTATCTCAAAATGTCCATGATTTTAAAAATGTGCATATTGTTTGAGTTTGACCCTCTAAGCAATCTGTAGTTTGTGGCGTTATTTACTTGATTCAAGTATACAAAGGTTTTGGCTTTGTTTCTTTCTTTCTTTCTTTTTTTTACAAATATAACTGAAAATGTGTGACATTTTTCAAGATGCTTATAGGTGACTCATCATTTTTTATAAGCTCTCATCATCAAACTATAAGTCTTTAGTTGTAAATGTGGTTGTCTTATGAAGTCTCAGTGTCTCTGTCCGTGGGTTTGTACTGTTTGACTTTATCATGATGGTGTATGACAGAGTTATCAGAGGCAGGGTGGAGGGAGTCTGCATTGGCAGCTGTGCAGGAGATAATCCCTCAGCCTGGACCTTAGCCGCTCAAATACAAACTCCCAACAACTATTGTGGCTCCATCAGATTAAAAAGACAAAAAAGTCTTCAGAGAGAGGGAGGGAGCACAGCGCTGCTCTGGTCTGCCGTACACAGATGGGCCTCAGTCTGGGACACAATGCTGCGGTTGTCTCTTCACTGTACGCTCACAAAAAAAAACTGCCAAGCATGCAAATATTTGATTTCTGCTTTTCCACATGTTGTCATTTTGTTGGGACACTGGTATCAGAGACAGCATTGTTACGCCGCAGTAAAATTTCTGTACACATTTCAAATAATGATCTGCTCTACTGTGGCTCCTGCCGTGCTGAGTTCTTAAATGAGGTTGGCTTTAGGTCTCCACTCGTGCATGGTGTGAAAAGTGTGTCTACCAGTATTGGTTGGACACAAATTAAATCTTATACTGTATAAGCTACTTAGCAAACAATAGTATCAATATGTCTAAGCTGTACACGCCTTTTTCCTTGTTCATGTCATTTTAGATTGAACATATTAGTTTATGTTACTCATTTGTTGTGAAATAATAATCATACATCACCCAGTTCAATGCAGAATAGCTGCTGCTAGGTTGAAATAAGTGTTCCGAGGGCTCAAAGTTCAGTTCATTTGATATTGTGAGTATAAAATGTGAGCTGGGCAATTCGACCCTCAATCAAACAATCCTGCAGTAAGACAGGATCACTAACCACTCTGCCACCGTTAACCCGTAATGTCAGTGAATGGCTGTCTGTTAGCATATACTTGCCCTATGATTATTTGGCTTTTGTTTTGTGAGAATTTAAAAACAATAATCTCTGTCAACCAAAATAATCCTATTTGTTATTTTGGCAATAGCACTATTTCCCTGTGTAGTTTACAAAGTGTGATTTGTTCTTCAAGAGTGAGCCTGTGCTTTTCTGACTAATGTCAGTAATGACTTGTGTTCTTGCAGACAAAACACTCTGAATATTGTCCACAATGATGCAGTCTTATGAAGTGCTCACAGGATGTCTCCTAGCAACAATTGTCATCAATTCTCAGTCAAATGCCAAGCTTTCAGCAGGTTTATACACACTAGCTAACGCAATTATCCCCCTTTTTATATTGAAATGTCAAATACAAAACTGCATTAGATAAGCTGTGTAATTAAAATCTGCATCATAAACAAATTTGACAAGATGTGTTTTTGAATCTTGGAAAATACCCCAAAGCATCTTATGCATTCTGATAATGCCAGCCCACAGTGCAGCAGCCCTGACTACACTCTATTATTAGCCCTGGATTGTAGACGGGGTAATTATGAAGGGTTACCAGAGTTCAAATAAAACTTTGAGCTGTTGGCCAAACAAACCTTCCTTCCCGTCATAAATGGGCACACAGGCTCTGTACTGGAAATACAGGTCTGTGGGGAGGGTAATGGTTTCAATTGTCAGTGTTTTTGACCTTTTCTGGGATATTTCTGGTGTTTTGGAGCCAGTTTAAGGCTGTTGGAGTTGATCCAGCAAGGATAGCAATTTTTGTAAAGTCTTGTAATTCAATATAAGGATGCTTGGTACCTGGAGGTTACTGCTGAAACACCTTTATCTCCTTGTGTCAATAAACAGGTCTTCTACCTCGACTGTGTAAGCTAAATGTGTTGTGCAACATTTAGTGGCAGTAGCTCAGGAGGTAGAGTCCAGTCACTAAACAGAAGGTTGGCGGGTCAATTGCCGCTACCATCATTGCATACTGCTGTTGTGTCCTTGGGCAAGACACTTCACTCATCTTGCTTATATGAATGTGTTAGTGTGATTGTGTGTTTGGTGGTGGTCAAAGAGCGTACAACTACATTGAATGCACAGATGGTCAGATAGAGGGTTGCAGGATGTACTACAAATTCTGGGAACCTGTTTAGCTTTTCTCAGCAGATAACTACTAGCAGATAGTATTACCCAGATGGGGTTAAAAGAGACTGTCCTCTTCAGCAGCAGCTCCCACTGAGTCTGCACTGAGCTTTTCACAGTGTATAAGAAACTTGCACCACATAACACAGGTCAGTGAATGCACCAGACTGTCTCTAACACACACAATACACCATCCCAAAATGCAATATCCTAACTTTTTTTTAATTATAATTTTGAGACTATGGCAGGCAAATTAGATGACGACACACCAAGATCCTTTCAGTATATTGTGCAGTAGGTATTTCATAAAGTTAAGTACTATGACAAACTATAGAAGGAGAGGTAACATCATTTTCCAACATCATCAATACGATGAAAGGAGTTGCAAAAAACTTTCTCAGGAGATTGCAATGCAGATAATGTCAAGAGCTCAAATAATTTCATACTTTTAACTGATCAGTTGCGAATCCATCTCTATATCTCTGTTCACAAAGTTTAGTTTTTCTTAAAGGTCAGTGTTAGTTTTGAAGAATTCTTGGAAGGACTGGATGTTTGCCAGCGTGTGGGCTCATGCACATGAGGACTGAATCATTGTGTTTGCCTGCGTCCCTTGTAGGCACGGTTCAGGCCTCCCACCGCTCTTGGACTTTGCCGTTTGTGTTAAAGTCATTTCTCTGAACGCTGTGTGATCTCCTGCGTTCCCACCAGCCTGCGAGCTAGGGATCTGCTGTACGCTGCAGACATTGATCAAGCGAATCCACTTGCACCATCACATGCAGCTCATGACTTCTGCCCCCGGGTGCTGTTCTTTCCACCTCTCTTAAGAACTTTTTTTTTTTTTTTCCTCAGTGCATTCAGTGCCATAGCTACATATACAGCTTAATGAAATTACTTGATCTGACACAAGTGGACAATGTGCTAACATGTGTGACTGGCACAAAGGGAGGTCAGGGGGAGGTCAGTGTGAGGTCTGGCAGCGAGCAGACTGCCTTTGTTGTCACGGGGACATGCTGTTAGTTCCACATATTACAATACAGTTATACCAGTTCAAGATTTTGAGGCATTCTGCAGGCTCAATTGTTATGTGTCAATGAATGAATGAACTGCACCCTTTTTATACTGTTTTCTGTGAATTTCTCTCAGCAGTATCTTTTCTTGCGGGCATTTTGGCTATCTCAGCCCATTTCACTTCTGCTTCCACTTCATATATCCCCCTTATTTCAAAACTTTAGGACAGACAGCAAAACCTCAGAATAAAGAGGTGACAATACCCTTTTCTCTTTGCTAGACATTGCTGACAAAACTAGACTTCATTAAGCCTTTCACTGGCTTAGACTGAAAAAAACAACTTTACATATTGATTTTCCCTTGGTCACTAAGTAAGTTGAATTAAATTAAATTTATCTACTAATGAGCCATGCTGTTTCAAGTCTGTCACGTATCTTTTTATAAAATAAAAACTATTCAAATATGTAACTAATTTATTTATTTATTTATTTATATGGGACAGCGTGTATTAATGAACAGCAGCTAGTGCCGTAAATACACTGGATTATAGCTCAGAGCTAATTTCCATCCGTAGTCCCCACTCATATTCACATTCACACTGGCTTCCTGGTGTTCCCCAGCAGTCTCCCATCCAGGTACTGACCAGGCCCTACCCTGCTTAGCTTCCGACGTCTGATGGGATCAGGCATCCACAAGGCAGTATGGCCTTAGTTAATAGTTCTAGGATGTTTTTAAAAAAGAATGTTTCAACAAAAAAGCCTAAAATAACTAAAAGGGTGAGAGTTTTTTTGGAGCATAGAAGACTAATATAGTTTCACTTTTCAGGAAATGCAAGGCTTTTGACTTCTGCTGCAGCATTGATGTCATATTTGTTTGAGCTGTGTACAATGAGTAGATATATCAGGGTAGCCCTAAGGTTAAAAGTGTTTAAAAGGTATTGAACTTGATGCTGTCAAATTCAAGGCCTTAAAAGTATTAAATTATATGGGCAGGTATTACATTTTGTTTATCTTGGTTTCAAATTTTCAATTTGTGACATCCAAGTCGTCTTTCCAGTGTTGTAGGTAATGTATAGGTTAGTGAATACATGTTAGCAAACAGACAAACATAGATTTCTAAAATTGACTATTCAAATAATTGTGTTATTGCTTTTTTTGTGTTATTGCTTCATACAAGTTATAAATGTAATTAGAAATAACAGTTCAGCTTTCATTTTTTGTGACAGGTCTACTGTTAATTGGCTGCATTGTGTTGCAAACAGGATGTATGCACAGAACTTTGCCTTTGAACATTATAAACCATTTTTAATGCAGCGCTGGAGTTATTTCATTTGTATTAGTCTTTTAAAATACTATAACCTCTTTACTGTGGGTTAGGGTTCATACAGATTGTTTTTTGCCAGCAATTTTGGCATTAAGTTTCATTCTAAGTGGCATTATAAAGTCTTAAAAGGTCTTAAATTTCAACAAGACAAATCCTGGAGCTTCCCTGTATCCTGCATGAAAAACTGTGACTTTTTTATCAGTTAAATTCTCTACAATATGGATATTGCAAATATTGATAATTGTGGAAAATGGCAATCCTTTCTGCATCCTTTGTATGGCATTGCTTATCAAGGTGTAACTTTGAGACACTTTTATACATGACCAGAGAGAATTATATGTTGCTCAGAATGGTTTTAATCTTCTGTCTATCTTTTCTGCTCAACTTAAGCCTGTTAAGCCTGTGTGTGTATTTCAGTGGTCCAAAGAAATAGTGTCTCCAAGGAAATGGCTCTCACAGCTTTTATCTCCACCCCAGCCGTTTTTCCTTCATCCACCAGTATTACGATACAAGAAAATTTATAATTCACCAGTATTTGGTACGAGCCCTACACCCAGGATCGCTGACCTTGTGCACTAACACTGGTCTTGTGCGCGGTGCAGGTGTGCACGACCTGTTAGCAGCTGGCGGAAATTCTAACCCTCACAGACGATGACAGCAAAGGAAAATGGACATAACAGGATTTATCAAACAGTGACAGATATAAAGATTCTGTCTGATGTCAAGACTTTTTTTCTGAACAGTTTTCTCCTTGAATTATGCAGACGAGACGTGATCAAAGACTGTGACTGAAACGGCCGTTAGCAAAGACGTCTCGCGTGAATGTGCAGAGTTCACTGCAGAGCTCCGTCAAACCATATGTGACAGGGGAGATTAATCCCGTCCCCTGGCCCCTCCCCCTTTCCACTTCAGTTCGCTCGTAGAGTCAAGAAATGCCAGATGATTATGTAACACCTGTATCAAGCTGTTCCCTTTTTCTTTTTTTTTTGGTAAATTCCCCTGGACTAAGTAAACAGGAGAAACAATATCTTGGAAGCCTCAGTGACTTTTTGCCCAATAATTTTTTTAGGCAGCGTGTCTCTGGTGTCTTCAGAATTACATTTCAAGTTGATGCCAGTAATAGCCTCAGAGCAGACATGTCAGTTGTTATGAAATCTTGCACACACTCGTTTGTCATTTCATAGGTAAAGTGATGTAAACAATTTCAGTGGAAAATAGCTGTTGCTCATCATATTACTGATAGTCTAAGCCAGTGATTCTTTTGGTGGTAGTTCTTAGGAGTAGCTTTTAGCTGATCAGCTTTAATTTTATTCTTGTTTTAATCATGATTTAGTTAGGGCTTGCTTTAATATATGTAGACATTGGCTTAATCCTGGTTTAGGCCTGATTTAGAGCTGGTTTGGTCCCATTTCTGTCCTGTAATGGATATTTTTCTTCATTTGGCAAATGAAACCAACAAGCAAATCCAGAGCTGTGTCCATAGTAACTGCTGCCAAAACAAAGTGACTGTTGATGTCAATGCCCTGTTCTATGTTTACATTGCTTCTCATAAACTAATCCTCATGTTTTATATTTGTTTGTTTTTGTCACCTGCAGGTATTAAATGAAGAATGTGATCAGAACTGGTACAAGGCAGAGCTAAATGGAAAAGATGGCTTCATTCCCAAGAACTACATAGAGATGAAAGCCCATCCGTGAGTACAGCGCCCACCACTTTGTCTAATGCAATTAGCTTGGACTTGACTTTTGGCTGTCAAAGTTGAGCAGGCTTATTATATCACTAGTCACTCACTCTTATTACACTGGACTGTACCTCACCCACGAGCTGTCAACCCGGGACCACATATTTATTCCAGGTTTGATCCTTATAGAAGTTGTACTTTGGTGGCAAAAGTAGCAGACCTTTCCATTTATTTTGAGAGAGCAAACTAAAGTGTGAAAAAAGAGTGGTAATTGTGGATATGCTTGTACAAGTGGACTTTCAAAAATTGACACATGGATCTGGTAACTAGTTTTCTTTGCCAAAGTTGAATTAAATGAATTTCTTCCTTGGCTCTCCCTGGACCATTTCTGAAAATGTCACAAAAGTCTGAAGACCAAAAAAAAAAACAAAAACTCCTTGGACATAAATATAAAGCTCGTCCATAATGTTCTCTACCTTGGAACTGGCAGCACACGTTATCAATTGTACACACACATTTCGATTTGTTGTTGGCAAATGCTAATCTTGTCATTAAAAATCTATCATGACCAACTTAACTTGGGGCACCATGATCCATGCGCTGCCAACATTCTTTACAAACACTTAGGCCCCAAACACACTGGATGCGTAACTGCAGCGTGGTGACAGCGTCACGGGACCGTTTTCACTTCAGCGCCCAGCTTAGCAGATCAGAGCAGCCACACTGCCCACGTGAGACACGAGGCTCCACGGACCCATCAAACAGGGCTGTGACGTGACTCTCCTAGAAAATCAAACCCACGCCGAATTTTGATGCTGGCGCTGGGTAGCGTTTTTCACCCAAAATACACAAAATAAGCATATATTGTAATATTTTAGCAGCTACCATGATAATTACCCATACCTGATGCTTGATGATTTGTTGAATGTTTGGGGGATTTCTGGCTCTGATGGACCGTGAACTAGGACTTTCACTTTTACCGTTAAAAGTCTCGCGTTTGGAATGTCCAGTCTACAGAGATGGTAAACATACGAATCTTTAGTCAAATATAGTCGCCATAGGTCTGTTATATGCGGCTATACTCTCATATAGACTTCTGAATGGCTTTTCTGTAGAGAAGGAGCTGCCAGCAACGAAATGCTCACACAGCCAGTGTGTACAACCTCACGTTGTCGCGACGCAGCTGTGACGCAGCTGTGACGCAGCTGTGACGCAGCTGTGACGCAGCTGTGACGCTAGTACACTCGCTGCAGCACCCGACGCATCCAGTGTGTTTGGGGCCTTAGAGAATCCACCAGCTTTATGCTTTCATTTGTTTTTTAGCCTTTTTGGCATGCTTTTAGCGACAGTGAGTGCGTTAAAGTGAACCATGTAGGTCTTGGCTGTGTCCCTGAAGTGCTCTCCCTCTCAACCTGTGCTCAGTGCCAGAGCAGCTCACTTTATTAAGGACTCAAGGCCTCTTAGACTTAATTGAATATTGACCTTACTGCATCAGCAGCCGTACTTACATGTATACTACTTTTGACTGTGGAGCTGTCATTGGATTAGTCTATAGAAAGAACAGATAATAAATTGATTGCCATTATTAATTGAAGACTTAACATATGATGTGCTTACACTTCTTTTGCCCTTAAGCTTTTATTCTTAAAAAGCTAAGATGGCTACTTTTTCAGACTTTTCAGATAAGCCAATATGTTATGTCCGAAAACGTTGACTAATTAAGATCATCATGATCATACACATTGTTAAAGGTTCTCAATTAGATAGAAAATTAGGACAGGTAGGCATAGATAATTAGGGTCATCAACATTTTTAAACACTATGGCCAGACGTTTATTTAAAATGCTCTTCCATTGCTAGATCAATGTTCGGAAGGTGTTTTGCCTAAGATGGAGATAGTTGAAATGTATCGATACTCACAGAGTTTGACAGTGCAAGTTGTGCATTATAGTGTAAATAGACCAAAATACAGAAGAAAAAGAATAGAATATAGAAAATATTAGGGGTGCACGATATGAAAAAAACATGCAATATTTGATAACTATGTTGAAAATATTATTGCGATAATATTATTGCGATATTTTAAAATAGAACCTACTTTTCTGATATAGTAAGTTAAATTCACTTAAAACAAAAATATAAGTCCCTGTGTTTACAAGTCAAATCTGCGTCAAAATAAAAACTTAACACAGACTAAACCAGGAAATTTGTGACTAAATTAAACATTTATTTTGTCTCAACACATTTTCTTTTAAGGCTCTGGTACGAAAAATGATTCTCTGTCAGATGGAAGACCATAGCATTATTGTGAGAACTATAATTTCACGATATATTGTGCAGCCCAAGAAAAGAAAAATATTACGAAAATAGACCCATTAAATTTATATATCTAATAGTTTTATTCACACATGTTTGAGTAATCCTGTATACTGGGGCACTAACCTTCTCAGGAGCTGAAAACGCTTAGTTTCCCCATTCTGTATAGATATACATTAGAAACCCCACCTTCTCAATTAATCGCACCTGCATGTGTTTAAAACCTTATTCACACACCGTCATTGCATAAAAGTCAGCTAATTTATCTATGTGTTAGATTCATGTTGCTAATAGCTGCACTAATTACCCATCATACCTTGCGCTGTCCACCCCCCAGTACAATGCACCAAGCAGGGACACACACTTAACATGAGCTTTTTCAGCATTGAGAAAGCAAAAAGACATTTTTAGTTATAAATTGTAAAATACAAATCTAAAAATGTCTAAAATTATTTCAAAAAGATTGAAAAATTGCATAACAGGGCCCCTCAAAACGCAATTCTGGATACTGTTTGAATATAACCTGATGTGTGTAATACAGAGCGGGAAATTGGTAGTATTTAGTATTTAATGTGAACTTCCTGACCAGGACATGAATTAGTTTTTCCAGCCACATCAAAGAGTTCAGTAAAGTGTGTGCCCTTTGGTAACCTGAAGCTTAGACTCCTCTCATACAAAATAGTGAATTTTACTGGGAACTCAGACCTTTTCCCACACATTCTCTGGGCAGTGCTGGAGACACTTAGTTTAATGAGGAGCACTGAACTCAACCTTATGATTTATTGCTGTTGTTCTTTAGAGACTACAGGGGAACAAATTGGATTATGGTGGGCTGTCATAGTCTTGTTAATTAATGGGAAAAATTGAACTGGGCTATTTTCTGCTCTTTATGCTTCTTGTGTTGTGTTGAAGGAGAAAACAATCCCCTCCTCCTGGCTCTCTTGTGGGCTGCATCATGCACTTTCTCGCCACCAGTAACAATAGCAGGCCGTAAATATAGACCAAGCTCAAGGTCCCGAAATGTAGGTCAGCACGCATGTCTGCAGCCGTGAAATACAAGCATCAAAACCCCCAAGAAATTCATCGCAGTCCCGTGTTTACATGGAGAATCTGTCAGATGCTTAGTTTTGTTTCTGCTGTGCCGGAACAGATGTGGAGATGGTGAAACTTTAATTAGAGGCAGCGTAAAAAGCCATGTAAAGTCAAGAGTGCACACTTAGCACACAGTAGCTGCTTCTTGTGGTGTAGCCTTTCCAGCTAAGCCAATTCTACGCGGCATTTAATGTGAAGCTGCAAGCGAGCCTAATTTTCCTCTGTGAAACCCCCAGAGGGTCCCAACCCCGCTGGCACAAAATGAGAAGGGGATGGTGAGTGCAGTAGCCGCTCCCGCCTCCCGTTGTGGTGAGAATGAAGTGGCAGTAGGGTTAGAGCGGCAGGCGTGCACCCAGCTGTGTCTCAACTTCAGCCCTCGAGCACAACACTGTTTTACTGTTAGCACCTCACCTAGAGATTCAAGCACTGTGGAGCCATTTAAGACAAGATCATAAGGGAGTAAATAGTTTATCCAGTCTTACCTAACCCATTTAACGATGGCTGTTCCTGGAAAAATAGAATTAGTGTTACACAATATAGTCACAGTTAGTTTTAGCCTTCATGCAAAAATTCTTATAAGCACATACAAATATTTTTATTCAGGTACCCTATCTTTCCTTCTGGCGCTGGAGCCAACATAGCAAATTATCTTCTTCCTAGCATGCAAAAATTTGCACATTGATTTGGCATAGGTTTCATGGCAAATGCCCTTCCTCAAGCAACCCAGTTCATTTATCCAGCTAAGGATAAACTGCAATAAACTGCATTGTGACCCCCTGTGGCTGGTATGGTAAGTTACAGTAGCTGTTCCCAACTGTTTTTCCCAAGTGATTCCCATTTTATTAGTTGATATGTTGATGGCCCTGACCTAATAATTAGGAAAAATTAAGTAATTTACTTAGTAAACTACATAACAAAAACATCACAGTATTTACAACACAAGTATTATTAATCTATTTTCAACAATTTCTTAACACATTTTCAGAGATCATGTAATGCATTAGCCAGTCTTCCTTAGATTATCATTCAGCCCTAGCTTGGACATTTTTTCAAGAGACCCTCGCGATCAACACCTGAGGACCCTTAATGCTAGAGCTAGGATCTTGGTCAGTAGTACCTACATGAAGCATTGACCTGTTGTGCATGTTTTAGGTTGATAGGGGAAACTGGAGCATCCAGAGAAAAAACACTCAGATATAAGGAGAACATGCAAACTCAACACAGTCCAGGAAACCCCGGCCTTGCTGTGAGGCAACAGTGCTAACTACTGTTTCAAAATGTTTATTATTTTTGGCAGGCATTTTTATTGGGCAGGAAAGTGAAAATGAGACCGGACTCAAACCCACAACTCCAACACGAGCTGTACTCTGGCACATTTCAAAATGATTGGATGATGTTGTAACTATGAATGGAAAAATAAGCATAATCTTTAAATACCTTCTACTACTAGCTTTAGCTCCCTAGTTAATCTTCAGCATGTATTAAAACTGGCTGGAGCTCAAGTCTTAACATTTAGTTGTTGCTAGTTGTTTATCCACATTGCCACCAGCTATGAAGATTCACCCACAACTGGTTAATGTTCTAGTTGGAGTAATAGTATTCATCTTCTTTTGCCTCCACTGTACATTAAGGAGAATTAGCTAGAGAAAGTGTGACCTTTTTAATCAGCAGTGGGGGAAAAAATGTGACTGTAGTAACACTTTTGTTTGTGACATTTTGACGGTGCGATAAACCATGTGGTAAAGTATTTAGTGAATTCAAAACTAAACTCCACGTGGCTGTTTTGGTGTGTGGGAGCCATATTGTTTTTGGACTGGCAATTGCAGTACTGTTAACAATGTTGGACAACTGCCTCTATGTGGGCCAGAGGAAACTGCTACAAGTACTTTGAGTATTTATTTCCCCTTTTGTATAAAAAGGCATTGCACATTTTGTAGATTTTGCCTATTGTGCCAATAAATACTTAATATTAAAATTCCCACTGCTTTGATGGAAGACACGCTTTCATAAATAGCCAGGCTTGCGTATTCAGATATTGTTGTATACCACACACACAATCATGTTACTTTTCTGTCACACCTGGGGCAATTTACACTCCCCTCTTGTGGTTTATGGAGCAGTGTTATGAGCCCTTTTCTTCCCATGTTATATCTTCTGCTCCAATTTAATTGCACAGCTATCACTTTCATCAAACAAGGACAGGGCTTAATGCGCAGGCCCTGTGTTCTGCCAAACCAGTGCACAAAGGCGATTAAGCCTGGCCATTTCATTATTAATTTTTACCTAAGTGTAAAAGAGCCAGAGATGTTTTTTTTTTTTTGTTTGTTTGTTTTTTTTTTTTGGCCAACTGGTGTTTTAAATTATTTAAAAGGGTAAAGAGCTTTCAGTCGTACATTCTCTTCCTCTCCCCAGCCATGTATGGTTTTGACTTATTCTTTCTGTCAGGACATCTGTAAAGTAGAAATGCACAGATGAGTGATATCTAATGAAAAAGATAGGTCTAAAAAGGAAGTGAAACATGGCAACTCAAAAATATCTTTATATAAATTTTGACACATACACTTCCTTGTAGACAGTAAAATCTCCCAAGTTGGTTATAAAGACACAAATGACATTTTTGCTTCAGTGCAGTTGTGTTGTGTAATTATTTGTTAAGCTTAAACATTTTAAGTAAAGACAACTTTTTGACAGTTTTAGGGAGAACTATCACACAACAAAATGGAACGTATTGAGTTTAAGTACCTCTAAGAATAATTCTAGAGTCACTGGCCATGACTGCTAACATTAGCTCCTACATTTGACTGGATATTTGCTATCAAATGTTGTATACATGAAGTGAAGGCTAATATAACATTTTTGCTAGCTGTTCTTTTCATTAGCCTTAAGTAATTAATATTTCTTGCACCATATTAGCCATGACTGCTAGCATTACATCACCCACTTTACTGAACATCAATAAGAGGGCCTTTGAGGTGCTATGAAATTTTTACTAGCTTTTAGCTACTAATCTCCAAAAAAAACTAGCAAACTAAACTAGCATTAGCTTCCCACTCAACCTACCATATGTCAACAACAGGGTTGTCAATATCCCAATATATGAAATGCTGTTACATGATATAGCCTGCTACAAGACTAACAAAACCTTTTTTCTAACTGCTAGCCGCTAAACTAAAAATCTGTAGTCTGTAACTGTCAGTGAGCTACCATTAGCTTCCCACTCAGTCTACTAACTCAACCACATGGTCCTCGGTAGGCTATATGAAATGTTTACATGATTTAACCTGCTACAAGGCTAACAAAACTTTTTTTTCTAGCTGTTGGCTTCTAAACTCAAAAATGTTAGTCTGTAGCTGTCAGTAAGCTAGTATTAACTTTCCACACCATCTACTAAATGTCATCCACAGGGTCCTTAATATGCTATGAAATGTTTAAATGATGTAACTTCATACAAGGCTAACAAAAGTTATTTATTTTTTTTCTAGTTCTTGTTTTGTTCTAATCTTCTAAAAGACTACAATCATGATATGATTCTTGTTTATATTATGGAATATTGCTAGCTGTTACTCTGTGCTGTGTTGATACTGTTAGCTTGTAAAACTATTTGCCAGTCTTACATTTCATTATTATATTGTAATAACAGTGTTATTTCCTTTGAGCCTATGTAAGTATTCTTCGTCTCAGTAACTGATCAGACCAAAATGTGACTGTTTTTGTAAACCACTGTGCACTATGCCTGTTTGCTTTTTGCTCACTTCCAGCTATGCCAAGTATGCTAGCCTGCAACACTACTGCTACTACTCTGCGCCGACACACAGAGGCATGTGATGAATGTGTGTAGTGAGACTCCTTTGTGACTGTACAGACTGAACAGTGAGGTCTGACCCCAGCTCTGTACCACTGCACCTGCTACAACAGCACTCTCACTGTCACAGTCTGCAACCAGCCCACACGCCACTCTGCACCACTTCTACACCCACCACTTTTGTATGCTTGAATCATGCAGTTCAGTGTATGTAGCTTTTTCACTGCTACAGCTAGTCTATAATGAGGAATTACTGGAGACGCGTCCGAATTTTAAAACCCTAACTGGCTGTTGTAGAAAAAACTACTTGAATGTTAACCATGTTATGATTTAGAAAAGTTTGTTGTGGGGAGTTTGACTATAGTTGCACAGTTGCATTGCCTATTTGAAGAGCCTAGATATTGTTTTAATTACATGACATGGTGAAACAGATTTTAAAAAATCTTAAAATAATTTAGAAAACTAGCTTTGAATCTATAAAAAGGGGGTCACAGTAACATTAAAACTGGGTCCCAACAATCAGACCAATACGGAACCATTGCTTTTAATGTTGTCCAAGGTGTCATATTTTCAAAAATCATATTTACTGCATTCTGCCATTAGATATTCAAAGTTTCAACATGAAAAAATGTATACTGTGTACATATATATATATATATATATATATATATATTGCATTTAGATTGATTTGAAAGTTTTGGTATCGTTTGCAAGCAGTAAACTGAACTATTTTTATAGTTCATTACCAAGATGGATGGATAATTTACATCATAATTGGGGGCAGACACAAATCGCACAAAACATGAGACTGGATTTATGAAAATGAGGCCAGATTTTAACACTGTTTTTAATAATTCCACCAAAGATAAAAATAAATGTATTTATAAAAGTATTTTATTTAGCTAAAAATTAAAATTAAATGTAAATATAATATTTTTAAATCAACTTTACTTTTATTATTTGAATTATATGCACTAAACAGAACATGCATACCAGCACTGCTAAATGCTTTACCACAAACTCAAATGACTGGCTCCTTCCCGGTGAAAAGTACAAAGACTGATTTTCACACCTAAAAATATGTCTATGATATAGAAATAAAAACATTTTTATTAGGCTTTTTACTGCGCACCACTATGATCTATTAAAGGTCACAATGCTATGCCTTTTTGCCATCGCAAGTGTGTGTTGTAAATGTTACTTAAGTGGGTTATAAGAGCAAGAACATAATGCAAATGTCTTATACTGAATGAGCTTAAAAAAGGCAAAACATTGATATTAACAGTTTTAACTGTATTGTATATGGAATAAAAACATACGTTCTCATTCATTGAACAACTGACCCAAACATTTACCAAAAATAAAATTAAATTAATCCAGGAAGTATGCAGCATTTAGTCACTGTGGTTCTGTAGAACTGTGGCAGTTCATACAGTTAGTCATTTCCAGTTCCAGTTTTCAGTTCAAGTGATATTGATGAGATGAAAATATGTACACTTACTTTTCCCATTAATACAGAAGATTATGACCTATACAACTTTCTCCCCCATAAATACGCAACTTGTATACTACTGATACTACATACTTTTTAATATAAACAACATGGTTTGAACAGCAACATTTTTGACACCAATATTATAATAAAACAAACATATTAAATTACTCAAAATACAAATAAAAAGCTTCTAACTAAATTTATGAATAAAAAATATAAAATGAAAAAAATATAAATAAAATAATAATGTCTTGCTGGATCTGAAAAGGCCTTACTCCCACTGATGCAATATAAATATGGGAAACCCTGAAAAATTATGAAAATGATATTTAATGATGTCCCCTCTACAGTCCCAAATGAGTGTGAGTCATTCTCAGATATCCCATACACTTTTTTCAGCATGTATTTTTTGTAAATTCAGTGGGTACGTGCAAAACCATAGAGACAGTTCTCTTTCAACTTCCAGACCCGCTCAACTAAAACGTGCTGTAAGTAACTTTTTTAATATTAACTTTTGTTGTGTCTGTCTCAGGTGGTTCTTTGGGAAGATCCCCCGAGCCAAAGCAGAGGAGATGCTTAACAAACAGAGGCACGACGGGGCGTTCCTGATCAGAGAGAGCGAGAGTGCACCGGGGGACTTCTCTCTGTCGGTCAAGTACGTGCAACACCCCACACTCAAAACTGCACGTATACTTATACACTTAAACTGCATATATTCTGGAGTATTCCATAGATCTTATCATCCTGTCTCATAATTTCCACTCACGCTTTTTGTGAGTCATGTGTAACAACTTCCTTATTCATGCAGAGTCCCACTGCTGCCCTCTGCTGATTGGTTTACCTTTTTTATTTGTTCTGAAAAAGATAAGTTGTTTTTTGCTGACACAGGCAAAGCTCACTTCCTCATGTTTCTTTATTTTGGCAAGCCTTCTCATAGAATTCTCTATTCTCAGTAGTTTATGGCTCTTAATTGAAATAACTTCTAAGAAACCCTTTTACTAAACCATTTAATACTTTCTTGTAATGACTCGAGATTCAGAACAATATTTTTAGACACTGTAATCTCTTAAGTCTGTCACCTTTTGTCCATCACATAAATTTGTAGCAATGGAAAACAGAACTTAAACTGAACTTAAAGGTTCCCTATTCTGCTAATTCAAGCTTTTAACCTTGTTATAATATTGTGTGCGCCTCAAAGTCATACCTGGAATAGTATTTTGTTTCATTCATGCGTGTTTGAATAATCCTGAAGAGCTGAAAACGCTCGTTCTCACTGCTACATAGAAGTGAAATCAGGAAGTATTCTTTCCCATTTCTAAAACCCATACACTGTCATCGGAATCATTCTAATAGTTTTAGAGCTTAGTTTGCTGTCACTATGAAGCAGTCAGCTCATTTATCTTTCTGTTAGAGTGATGTTGCTAATAGCCATGCTAAATAGCAAATTTATGCTCTTTTCATTCCCCATTGTTGCCAGCAGGAGGCAAATGGCACCTAATGTAAGGTTTTTCTGCAAAGCTCCCCAAAAGATGTTTTTAGTACATGTACAAAATGTTCAAAATTTTTTCAGAAAGCCTGAAAAAAGAATAATATGGCCCCTTTTAAAAATGTATCATTCTAAAATGGAACCACAAGTGCCAGTTATTATCCATCTCCTGCAATCTCAACTGGTGGGTGGTGACATCTTCTTACCAGGTTATGGAGTAAAGAAAATGATGTGATGCAATTACACAGAGAGGACATGCAGACTCCACCCAGAGAGTTTGTGTATGGCCTGCCTGAGGATTTATCTCACAACCCCCCTGACAGTAAGATTTACATTTAGGGGAAGAAAACATGTTATAAAATACATCTGACAATCTATAATGACGTATTCCCTTCTTACTGAGGGAGCTGGCACTGCAGGGGCAGGGCCAGTTGAAGTTAAAGAGGGCCTTTTTTGCCCTGACAGCCTAGATTCACATGTGCCATGCAAATTATGCTAGCCCAAAACAGAAACTATGACGACTACTACTACTGCATGCTGACACACACAGGCATTTCATGAATGTGTAGAGAGTGTAAAACAGCAGCAGACTCTGTTGTGAAGTGTATTCTACTGAATGTATTTCTTTGTTTTTGTTTTTAGCAAATACATAAATAGTCTGAGTGCTTTCAGTCATGGCACGTTGAAACTTTTAGGGCTGACAGCCTCTGGTTGCTTAGTGGACTTGATTAATCAGTGAGGTACTTAGCAACTAAAATTGAATTGGTCTAATTGTTCCATCCACTTTTTGCATCAACAAATTAACAACTATTAACTACCAACAACTATTATTACTTGATAAAAAGAATGTGACATCACTTGTTTGTGTGACACTCTGGAAAGCTCCCTGACATGACCTTGGTTGTTTTATCTCTGTGCTGAGCATGACTTTGGTCACTATTTCTTTGGTTGACCACAGCCCTAGAAACTTTACTGTTGGAAACATTAAGTTGTCACACTAGACAAGTTTAATCAAAATTAATATTACTGTACCACATGGCAACTGCCTTCTTGTCAACAAGTCACTTGTGTTTCATGTTATGTGCAGTACATTGCCCATTCACAACAGTAGTTGTGTGAAAGTGCTTTGCATTGTCTATAATGTGTGTAATAGTCTGATAAGAGCTTTTTTCCATCACCAAAGTGCTCCAAACACAGCTGTAATTACAGTCCCTGGCGTGTCTGATTTGACTGCACTTTTCAAAGTGCCACTTGTTCTTTGGTGTTTGAAAAGCTTTGCCTCTATAATAACCTACATTTATTCAAATTCATGTAAATCCAGGCCTGTATGTTCTCTGCATGTAAATAGTGCGTGCCGTGTGTGTCCTGCAGGTTTGGAAATGACGTCCAGCACTTCAAGGTCCTTCGTGACGGGGCAGGGAAGTACTTCCTGTGGGTGGTCAAGTTCAACTCGCTGAACGAGCTGGTGGACTATCACCGGACCACCTCGGTGTCCCGTAACCAGCAGATCTTTCTGAGAGACATCGAGCAGCAACATGTCCACCAGGTAACACCACAGGGCCATACAATCAGCTATTGATTTCATATTCACCATGCATAACATACAAGAAAGTCAAATGGATGATAATCTGTATTTGAACAAAAAAAATTGAAATTGAAAAAAACCTCTGATTTCCATGGCACAGAACAAATGGACATAGATTATTCTACATCATATGGGATAATATACTACCAGTGAGAATATAGGGGGGACAAAAAAGGCTGAACTGCTTTAGAACCAAAGATATGTTGTCCCAATAAGAAGTAACTGCACCATCTAGATGTTTATATTTTCTATTCAAACCTATGGGAACCTAACCTATGTGGAAAAGTAAGTACCTCCTCTGTTAAATCATGTGTTAACTGTGATTAACCACAGTTCTTGGAAAGCTGGGTAAAGGGAAAAGGTTATAGCAGTGAGAGCCATTATCCACAAATAAACAAGACCTAGTCAGTTTTCTCTTTGAAACTGTCCCATGGATGCCGCTTCTCTTTCCTGTTGTAGAATCATGGACACTGACCTTAACTGAGGCAAGTGAGTGTTCTTTAAATGTTGTTCTGGGTTCTTCTGGGACCCTCTGGACGAGTCGTTGGTGCTCTCAGGCCACTCATGGGAAGATTTACAACTGCTGTAAAACCGTTGTGCTGAACGTTAGCTATATTATGATGTGTTTGGTCATGTCTTTGAAAACGTAATAATCAGTGGCACAACATATAAAAATGTTGAAGACTATCATTTAAACTGCTTTGAAGTCATTCCAAACACTACTATTAGACACATTTAATACTGTTCTCACCCGAGTGTTGCCGCTTTGTAATGCAGTTGTTCCACACTTCTGCTCAGCTTCAGGTGTGTTATTGTGTACAGGTCATGAACCCTCTGTCTTTAATTTCCTTGAGGCCGCAACCTTTGGACTCGCTGTGAAACATCCAGACAATAACACTGACGCAACATTATAAGTGTAGTGTGTACAAGTGGCAGCAACAAACACTCTCATTGGGAATAGTGATGAAAAGAGACAAACTAATAGTGTGCAGTAGTAAGGGTAAGGTAAGGACAACAACAGGAAACTAAGCATCCATCCTAAGCATCTCACCACTCCATCTACTAGTTTAGAGTCTTTTGCTAATCGTTCAAATTCAACACACTGACTGCTTTGGCACACAGTCATGGCTTTTTAAACAGGGCAATTACATATTTTTTAATAGTTTTAACTCTCAGACCTTCCTGTGACCCTTTTTAGGGCTTTTCAGTTGGACTTTTGCTCTCATTTTGGCAGTTTTTATGGGGGGATAATGATGTTGATGTTTAATAGAAAAACTCTGGAGGCCTTTTTGGTCCCATTGTCTACCAATAAAAACTTTTGATTCTACTGCCATTGCAATACATAAATGTGAAATCCTGTTCATTCCTCAGTAACCAATGTCATTCAGAGGCTAAAAAATACACACACAAAAAATCACATTAGATCCATCATTTCTCCATGTATACAGAGAGACATTGTGGCAGATCATTTTCTAAATAACTAACAGTGACTGTAGACCCATGAAATAAATCACTGGAATAAATTAGTTCAACTGTTTTGGGCGTGTCTTATGGACATGTAGCATAAAAAAGATCATTGTTATATAGCCAATCTTTGACATATCCTAGACTTATTAACTACACACAAAAACCTTTGCATTCATCAAATAGAAAATCATACATTTTTTGTGTAAAGACAAAAAACAAAGCAAAAAAAAAAAAAGCAGCAGCACTGGTTTATTTTGTAAATAAACTTGACATTGAAAATTATGAAAATGAATTCACATTTGCTGTACATAATGAGGACTGGAGATAATGACCAGAAGAAAAAGTTTAATATTTTTAATTATGATTCTGTGACCTAAAAGGGCGTCCAGGGCTTCTTTGTTTGTTTGTTTTTGTTTTGTAAAGGAAGGTTGGAGGGTTAAGTAAAAAAAGTACGTACATTATGCAAGTTTCTGTAAAAAGTATTATACTTTTTTTGGCTGAATGAAAATTGGTGTAGTCAGCGCCACTGCTAACCCGTGTCCTTCCTCCTCCCACAGCACCCCACATATGTGCAGGCGCTGTTCGACTTTGACCCCCAAGAGGAGGGAGAGCTGGGTTTCCGACGCGGCGACTTCATCCAGGTCCTGGACAACTCAGACCCCAACTGGTGGAAAGGAGGCTGCCACGGCCAGACGGGCATGTTCCCCCGCAACTATGTCACGCCCATCATCCGGAACATGTGAAACAAAACAAAAAAAACACCACGCCAACGCCGCCAATCTACAACAGCCACCACCTTCATCATCTTCATCACCACATACAGTCCCCTGATGCCATCCCACAGAAAACAGAAGCAGGAAAACCAGTGAAATAGAGAAGAGAGGGAGTGGGTGGCAGCTGAGAAAAAAAAAAACTGAACTTGTGCTGAGAATGTCCCCCTCGCCCCAAACGCCCGGCGAGGACTCTTTGAGGGAAACGAAGCAAACGGCGTAACCGTGAAGATAACCAAAACCATTCTTCTGCTCCGACTCCCCACTTCTTAACATTCTGCCTTTCCTTTTGTGTTTCCTTTTCTTTCCTTTGCTGCATGTTTTAATCACCTAAACTAAACGCCTACCGATAAATCCAGTTTTAAAAGAAAAAAAAAATCATAAAAAATATTTAAAAAAAGAAGAAATGGTTTTAAAAAAAATGTCAAAAACTGATGCCATTACCGCAAGTTTCCATGTCTGAGATCATTGGCACGTGAGCATTGTACAATAAATCAACTATAGAGAGAATCCATTTTTTAAGAATATATATTATATATTTGTATGTGTTTGTCTGTTTTACCTCTCATCACAAATTGTACTTTTTTTCCATTTGTAAATTATGTTGGATCTTTTGTTAGAGAAGACCTCGTAGCTCTGCCATGTGCTGAACTGTCCTGTTTTTTTTTTTTTTTGTTTTTTTTTTTTTTTTTTGGTTGTTGTTGTTTTTTTTTTAGTTTTTAGAATTTATCTGAGGGCTCTCTACGGTGGCCCTAAAGGACAAGTCACAGCAACAAACGAGCAAACAGAATAAGGACTGAGAATCAAATTTAAGAAGCACTAAAAACAAATTGAGAAATGTAAAAACTAGCTACAAATGCAATACAGTTTGTAAAAGAAAAAGAAATCATGAGTGTAAAATGCTAAAATAATTAGTGAAAAAAGTGTAAAAAAAAAAAATTCAAACTGGGAAACAAAAGCAAATTGAGAAACACAAAAATATTGGAAAACATAAATAGGCTATAGCAAATTACAAAGCTTAATTTTATTTTGGCTTTTCTCATTTTTACTTTAACGAGTCAGGTTACAAAAACAGATTGTGAAATACAAAAAATATGGAAAGAGCTGGATCAGCTTTGTGATTGGACAAAATCGAGCCAGGTCCTCAAATGAACCAGGAAGTGGAAGTTTCTTGATTCTTTTTTTTTTTTTTTTTTTTTTTTTTTTTTTTTTTTTTTTTTTTTTTTGCTTTGAGCAATTTATTTTTCCATTTCTCAATTTATTTTTTTTCTGTTTCTCTATTTGTTGTTGCGCTTTATAGCTTGTTATTACGACTTGTCCCTCCAGGGTCACCGTAGCTCTCAAATATAGCACCGCATGATATTTCAAGGGGTCAGAATATACATTTGAAAAAAAAAAAAGGTTTTCTCCTCTGTGACACGAGAAGAGCTTAAAGTCAGGAGAATGAAGCAAATCCCAGCTTAATCGAGCCATGAACGCAGCCGGAACTGTCGCAACCCCCACCTCACGCCCCCCAGGTCAGCCACCCTTGTTCCAAAGCCAATGTATTTATTCCGCCATTTTAACTCGGGCAGTGAATGTAGCTGACTGATCTATAGACATGAGGGACGCACACGGTCGGAGAACTGAATCTACTCAAACCAACGCAAGGGATCTCAAACGACATGCTGAAAAACTCCATCTTCACCCATACAGGAGTGTTGTAGGAGAAAATGTACAGGTATTAAAATTCATATTCACTCGCAGTCATAACGTACATTCATGCATGCTCTCCTCCTCGATTGAGGCTGGGGCCGATAATCACAATGTAACCACCAGTGGCACACATCGACGGATCCAAAAACCGAGAGATTGTCTTTTAAGCTCCAAGTTGAGAGATCAGCTTCAACAATGTAAAAGTTTTTATGTTCCGTATGTTTTTTTGTTTTTGTCTCATGTGGCGTATGGTCAAGCACTTTTTTCCTGTCAGACATTTTCACTCCTGGGATTCGGTTTCTACAAAGAATATTAGACTGGACTTGATGTTGAAATAGGCTGCATCCACACTAGCAAGTTTTCTTTTCAAAAACGCATTTTTTTTTTTTTTTTTTTTTTGGCTGTTTTTCTATGGCGTCCACACTATTATATAATAATAGTCTGGAACGTGTGCTACTTCTGTTGTGTCATGCACAACAACTGAAACTTGAACATAACGATTGTATTCACAATTCTGATTCCTGATTGGTTGCTGAAGGAAATCAATTTTGTATCTTTGCCGATAAAAATGTCATTAGAATGTACTGTCTTGCTGTAGATAAACTTTTTCTTTAAATGGAACTTACTAGTGTGGACATCGACTTTTGGAATCATTCTTTGTTTTTTTAATAATAAAAAACGTTAACATGTTAAAGATGCACTACCCGATTTTTTTTTTTTTTTTTTTCTTTTTGCCCTTGTAATTGAGGAAGATTGATTATTCAGTCAATTGTACAGTGTACAGAATAATAGACGTTATCTCTGAAAAAATTAAGATTTTTATTTTATTTTTTTTATTTTTTTTTGGACAGGGTGAACAGCAGGGGCTGAATTTTTTTACCTATCACTCTCAGAACAAAAGAGGGTGGCCCCATTTGGATTAGGCACACTTTCATTGGTTGACTGGAAAGAGGCATTTCTGACTTTAAACAAAGTAAAACTCAAATATATAAGAAGAGGAGAGCTGTTTTTTTAACTCCATATAAATAAGTTGTTTTGTAAAATTTAATACTTTATTTGGCTAGCAACATGCTCACAAACACATTTTTAATTCAAAGTATAATCCATATCATGCCAATGTGATAAGTAGTGTTTAGGCGGTATGAAACTTTTTTTTTTTCTGTGCACAGTGGCAGAGTGGTTAGCACTCCTGCCTTACAGCAAGAAGGTGAGGGGATTTATGCATGCTGGTATTATACCCTGCCTCATGCTCAAAACAGCTTAAATGGACCCCAGCAGCCTAGTGGTAGAAGATGCATGTTTTTATCAAGTACAAATAAACTTTTAAAGCGTCTATGGTCAGTTGAGATAAACGAAGTAACACAACATAATACCTCTCAAGTATATATGACCTATTATGCTGACATTAGAAATACTTTTTGGGGAATATTTTAAATCAAAAACATCAAAGATGAGAACATTAAGGGGTAGAGGGTTGATGGATCGCTTCCCACTCTGACCAAATACATACCGTCATTGTGTCCTGGGGCAAGACACTTCACGGACATTGCCTGCTCTGGTCGCAGGAAGGGCAAAACTTGACAAATCACTGTACAACAGGGAGCAGCCAAAAGAAGAAGAATTAAAAGATTATCACATTACTAGCCAAATAAAGTTATGTTTCAAGCTGATCTTAGCAGTACCGATGTTACATTTGTTTGGTGTTGCCATAACGATAATTTTTTTTTTTTTTTTTTTTTCTTTTTCAATTCTGATGTAAAATAATTGTCATCATGCTAACCAAACTTGACACAAAGAGAAACTACAACGAAATTTTCTCCAAAGTAATTTTTTTTTTTGGAGCACATCTAGTCCAGTCTGACGTTCTTCTTTTGAGCCCGCCCCAGCCCCCTGTCCTGTCCTGTCCCGTCCCGTCCCGTCCAGCCCAGCTCAGCGTGTGTTCTGTTTACCGTGTCTTGTGTTCTCTCTCTGGATAGTGCCTTTCTCTGGTGTTCTCAGTGTCTCCGGCCCTGCTACTGTCTCTTCTCCCTGTTAACCGCCGTGAGGAACTGTGTACATACCCCATACCCCCCCATACCCCCCCCACCCCAAAGCCACCTCTGTCCACACCAACACGGAACTCTCCTTATTTAAGTGTCTTGCGCCTTGTCTTACCTAATGATAATGTTCATGTTTTGGCTCTTTTTTTTTTTTTTTCTTTTTTTTTTTTAAATTTGCATTTGTTTTTGTTTTTGTTTTCAATTAATAAAATGCAATTATTAAAAAACAAGAAATTCTGTCTTGCTTTCTTTATTCGAACTGAACTATATGTGCAATGAATAAGGTTACTACTTTTTTTTACTAAATTTCTGAAGTGGGTAGTACTGAGTTATATACTTTTTACATCCACTTGAGTTAATGCTGTGAAAATGATTTAGTTTTTTTTTTTTTTTAATGGAAGCAAATATGTTTCATCAGATGCTTTTGATTTTCTGGCACTCAATTTTTTTATGCTTTTAATATTTTGGGGAATTTGTCTCTGAATGTAAGTCACCGATATTTTAGTATCTCATTTTCAACGTATTTTTCATTTACTGCAATTTCAGAATAAAAAAGGTGGTGTCTTTTAAAATTTTAATGCATATATTGAGTTGTTACATTTTTATTCTGAACATTTAATCATTGGAAAATACGTTAAAAATGAGATACTGGAATTTCACTCAAATTCAGAGACAAAAAGAAAAAAAAGGAACAAACCAAAAAACTTGGTGCCAGAAATTCACAGGAATTTAAAGTTCAGAATTTGATGAAATGTATTTGTTTCCATAGTCTTCTGTTAATTTGTTATTTTGTATAGGTTTTATTTATAAGCTAACAGTTTTAAATACCTCAATAATAAAGTCTTAATAAATATGTAATTAACTGTTTTGTTAAAAGATACTTTATTAACACTGATGTTTATAATTTAACCTTAATTAACATTATTATGCAAACATAACATTTACATTAAAACAATGTTATAAACTTAGTGGTGTTTATAAATATTGAAACAATGGTTTGTAAATAATTAACTAGTTACTAATACTTCACAAATGTCCTGTAGTGTGACTTATTCTAAACTGTTTATTTTTTACTATTTTTTTACAGATCTTCAGTACAATAATTGACTACTCTACCCACCTCTGCCAAAATCAGTTTTACAAATGTGTTTTTGGCTAAATGTCTGGCGGTAGTTTCCGTTTCCATATTTTTAATTACACACTTGGAATGTGCTCACTGTGAATAATAGGACTGAATTTTAAATGAAGTTTTGGGAGAGAATACGCCTGTTAATGGGTGGATAGTGTGAATTTGAGGAATCCTTCAAACCAAAATAATAGAATGAAAAACTGTTTGTGACAGAGACTTAATCCAGGAGCTGCACACTCCAACTTTTGTAGGCGGCACACCAAAACCAGAATTAAAGTTCCATGAGGCGGAATTTATTACTAAAAGTTTCCTTCTTAAATATTTTACCTTGGGTTGTGCCCAAGTTGAAGCCACACAACCATTCAGTTATTTATTGGATCATCAGGAACAGGGCTGTACCACAGAATTCTAGGCTCTTTGTACAATTTTTTGAAGGCCCCTCCCTGCAGTGGGCCCTGGGTAAATGGCACCCTTTAATAAATGTAGGAAATAAATAAGTACAGTTATACATAATTGTATACATTTTGGACTTAAAATATATATTTTTTATTTTTTTCATTTATATTGTTTATTACTTTTTTATTTCTTTAAATAATGGCATTTATTTATTATACATTTTTGTGTTTTTACATGTATTTATTCCTACATCTACTTATTTATTTCAGTATTTGCACATTTTACATTTATTTATGTTTTTATTTCTACATTTTTTAATTTCTGTATTTCTGTCTTGGTATGCAAATGCAGTGGGTGGGGCTAACATCAGTCTGAAGCAGGATTGGTGGATCAGCCTCTGTTGACTGTTCCTGCTTTGCTCTGCTCTGATCCATGCTCTGAGCGCATCACCACTGCTGTTCCACTGAAAGCTACATGGAACCATGGCTCACTTCATTCGACAGGATCACTTATCACTCATCAGTTAAATGATGGCTGTGCCTCTTCTCCAAATGTACGTACTGAGACAGAAAAACTGAAATAAATAAATGTAGAAATAAATAAATATGGAAATAAATACATGTAAAGATCTGCAAATATTGAAATAAATACATGTAGATGTAGAAATATTTGAATAAATAAATGTAGAATATATAAATATTCACCTATGGTCATGAGCTTTGGGTCATGACCGAAAGGACAAGATCCCGGATACAAGCGGCCGAAATGAGTTTCCTCCGCAGGGTGGCTGGGCGCTCCCTTAGAGATAGGGTGTGGAGCTCTGTCACACGGGAGGAGCTCGGAGTAGAGCCGCTGCTCCTCCACATCGAGAGGAGCCAGCTGAGGTGGCTTGGGCATCTGTTCCGGATGCCTCCCGGACGCCTCCCTGGGGAGGTGTTCCGGGCATGTCCCACCGGGAGGAGGCCCCGGGGAAGACCTAGGACACGCTGGAGGGACTATGTCTCTCGGCTGGCCTGGGAACGCCTTGGGGTTCCTCCCAGGGATGTCCCTGCTTAGACTGCTGCCTCCGCGACCCAGCCCCGGATAAAGCGGAAGAAGATGGATGGATAAATATTCATGTAGAATCCCAAAATGTATGAATCAATCAATCATACAACAGCATACATACTAACCCCTTGTGATTGGATTTATCATAAGACAGAATACAACATGTCATTAACCTACCAGTGTGAGTGGAAGCACTACTGTATGGAAGAGCCAACCATCACCCAGTAATGATATCATGATATCAACCTAGCAACCCTATCTGACAACTGATCAACTTTTTGGAATACAGGGACTTGACCTGTACCTTATTTTAAAATCACTTCATATGGGAGCATCTTATTCCACACCTATCAGACACACACCTAATAATGTACATTAACAAGAACATCAAATTCCAGTGAATATTACAGAACTGACATGACACAGTGTTTCAGCGTAACCCCATTCATCATATTCATTACACTGTACACATGTCCAGTGTAAGTGGGCATGTTCCTCTACAGCTCACACCCAGGACCCAGCTGATGTCTGTCTCAGATACACACACACTCAGAGTATGTGTCCCTCAGAGATCTTTAACATCACGTTATCCGTGGTCTGCTGCTCCGTCTGCTCCACTTTCAGACTCCGGCTCCACTTCAGCTCCGTGTGCCTGTGTTGGCCCTGCTTTTGTCCCAGAGAGCCCCGAGCACTCAGAGTTACATCAGCAGCACTTCACTATACACTCATCAGTCTGCATCAGTGCTTCTATTCAGATTCTCTGTGTGTAGATGTAAAAGTCTGAGGACAATATTCATGCATCCAGAGGTATAGGGAGACTGCAATGGGCCCTAAAAGCATGAGCCTGCAATGTCACTCTTCCTTTTCTTTTTTCTTATCTTTCTGGGTACTCCAGTGTCCTCTGACTGTCCTAGGACATGTGTACGTGTTTAGGCAAACTGGTGACTCTCTACTGCCCCTAATGTGTCTTTAAGTGTCAGCCCTGGGACTTCTGTATATTCAAGTTCATGAGAGGTCTTAAACCAGTCAGTGCATTCAAAATAACTCAGTAATTGACTGAATCTAGGATGAGGGATGTGGGATGACGGATGCAGGGTGAGGGATGCCTGATGATGGATGAGCTATGCACGGAGAAGGATGCAGGATAAGGGATGAGGGGTAAGGGATGCAGGGTGAGGGATGAGCTATGCACGGAGAGGGCTGCGGGGTAAAGGATGAGAGATGCAGGGAGAGGGATGAGGGATAAGAAATAAGGGATGAGGGATGCAGGAAGAGGGATGCGGTGAGACGGTTTAGGGATGCAGGATGAGGGATGCGGGGAGAGGGATGAGGGATGCAGGGAGAGAGATGCGAGGTAAGGGATGCAGGGTGAGGGGTGTAGGTAGAGCGATGAGGAATGTGGGGTAAGAGATGAAGGATGAGGGATGAGTGATGGGGGATGAGAGATGAGGAATCCAGAGTGAGGGATAATGGATGCAGGGATGAGGGATGCAGGGAGAGAGATGCGAGGTAAGGGATGCAGGGTGAGGGATGTAGGTAGAGCGATGAGGAATGTGGGGTAAGGGATGAAGGATGAGGGATGAGTCATGGGGGATGAGGGATGAGGGATGCAGGGTCAGGGATGAGGGATGTAGGGTGGGGGACAATAACATTCTTTCGTATTATAAAAGAAAGATCATAGCAAACAAACAGCTTCATAGATATCCAGCTAATTACCCAGATAACTACTCCATGCACCATGAATTGAGTATTTTTTGTGAACTTTCATCATTCATTCTTCAAAACTGAGTCAGCCTGTGGTAATAACACAAATAATATTCCCTCAAACTATCTACCACCTCACTTTACCATTATTTTTGGGATAAGCTGGCCACCACCCCCTCCTGTGTGTAAAATGAGTCCTACTGTTGAGCCTCCCTGGTCTGGAGTGACCATGTGGTACAGTGGCAGAAGTCAATAACAGCAGCCTGAAAAGCCCACTGCTCTGCTCTACTTTTGGACATTTTAAGATGATTGGAGGATTTGCGGTGAGAAGGACATTTTGTGCAGAGCTGAGAAGATTATTTTGAGCGTATGAACTGCTGACCCCATTGTAAAGTCATATCTGCATCAGTATTGTACTCATAAGTTTAATACAGAACCACTGCAGAGTGCAAGAATGAAGGCAGTTGCATAAAAAATGTTACAAGAAATATGCTAGCTTTATAGTGCAAAATTAAATAAAAATTAGACACATTTCCATTTTCTACAAGAGCTCAAAGAAGACAAACTGAGCACAGCTGAAGGGGAGGCACATCTCTCATCCTTCATCCACCATCCCTCATCCTATCTTACATTCTGTATCCCTAATCTCTCATCCCTCATCATCCCATCTTATGACTTCACATGTTCTATGACCACAGCCTGCATCATCATTGTGTAGGTGATCCCATGACAGTTAGGGGTGATTTTAAAGATAAATGAGACACTGTGTACTGGCCAATAGCAAGACTCTGTGCAGGCATTATCAGGTGACCACTCTGAGCACCTGCATGTATCTGAGCAGCAGGGGTGGTGAGCTCAGAGTCCTCCTGCTGCCACATGATCTCACAGTGGAGTCATCATCTGCAGTTCGGTCTCATCCACTTCTGATCTGTCTCTATTTATTCTGCATCTAATAGGGTTTTGTTCTGCTACAAGTGCCCTACAGAGAAGAGAGAGGTTTACCTTGGGACTGACAAAGTATGCTTTTAGTAAACAGCTGCTATGAATAAATACAATATTATTTTACATGTTTATCACTGACAGCAAAATTAACTTCTTAATTTCTTTATTGTCAGAGGTGTGTAGTAATATGTTACATTTACTTGAATAACTTTTTGAATAAATTGTACTGTAACACAATTGTTCTTGTTGAGTAATATTATTTTGAAGTAACAGTACTGTACTCACATTTCTTTGTTACTTATTGTTTTTTAAAGATTTATTTAGTGAAAAAGTGAGAAGATTTGTAAATGTCTGTGCCTTACTCACTTATTTTTAAAGATTTCATTTATTTTTTACAAATTTTGGTTATTTTATATGTTTTGTCTGATTACATCAATACTAAATCAGAAAGCAGATATTACAGCTAAGCACTTGAGTAGTTTTGTCCCCAAATATGTTCTTTACTTTTGCTACTTTTTACTTGTGATATTATTTTGAATCAAGTACAAGTTTTGGCTACTGTACATATCTCTGTTCATTTTATTGGCATCACAGAAAATTGCAACTTGCTTAAAAACATCAGAGACTCCAGTCTTCAGAATTCAAGAAAGTCATATAGAAAGTCATGAGGCTTTATGTGCAGCATACTTTACTGACATAAAATAACAAATGGCATAATGCGTCAGCATTATTTACATTTACATTTAAAAATGAGTCTGCTCACATCAAATCAAGGACATATGGCCAAAGAAAATGAAGCAGTACTAACATACATAGAACTGAACACAATTTGATGCATGATACACAGACAATACATTCAAGTGGTCGGTTCTCACATGATTATGAAAATATTCTGACCGATTAGTGTGCATTTTTTATTTCATTTAATTTTTTTGCCCCAAAAGGTAAATTTTGTTCAAACTAAAACTAATTATAAATATATATATATATTATTTTCATTAATTTCCCCAGACTAAAACTGAAAACCTTTAAATATTAATTTTGTAGTAGATATGAGTAGAGGTAAATGTGGTTTCTAATGTGGAAGCCGAGACCACATGACCCAGTATGAGGGCCTGCTGTTGTTCAGAGGCATAACAGTGAAACAAAGCATTGCATGAAAAAAAAAAGCCTGAACAGCAGTTCTCTCATAATTATATTAATGGATTAGATTTATATTACAGTTTACAAGACTCTCAGGCTTCATTCACTTCTCAGTCAGACTTTGTGGTGGTGAGCTACTTCTGTAGCCACATCTGCCCTGGGGCAGACTGACGGAGACATGACTACCATTCTGTGCCTAAGGCTTCTCTGACAACCACCAAACACACAATTACACTAACACATTCATACATAGACAAGGTGGGTGACATGCCTTGCCTAAGGTTACAACAGGAGTATGAATTGGGGAGAGCAGAACTGGAACTGCCAACCTTCCAGTTACAGGACGACCGCTCTACCTCCTTAACTGTCCCACTCTGCTTTAATTCACTCAACCACCAACAACTGCCCTGCCCTCAGAGGCTCTCCAACAGTGTTAAAGAACTACTAACACTCACATCTCCCCAGGACAGTTACAGTACACCTCATCAACACTGGGACAGGGGGATCCCAGCAGATCCGTCTCACTCGGGAGACAGAGGACTCGCCTTCAGCTTGAGGCTTTGGTTAATCTGGACCAGAACTTCATGCTACAAGACCAGTTTCTTCATCAGCAGTTTCAATACAATACCACTGGGCTCTGTGGAGCAGTAAATCCATATGCTTAAAGACAGATAAATGCAAAGAGCATTGTAATAAACATGTTTATTACAAATTATGTCTTTGCCACAATGCACCTTCAGAATTGCCTATCCCTGCTTTAAGAGTTGCCATGTTGAACTAATCATATATGACAGAATGGATGTTGTCACAGATGCGTACCAACATTAATAATTAACGCGATTTATTATGTGTCTGGTGCTAGGTTTTAATCCAGTCTATCATCCCTTACCATTGTGCTTCTTCTAAGAGCCTTTTCTCAAACATTATAGAGGTACATCAGAGCCACCTACTGGTTGATACTCGGGAAGACACGGTATAGATTTATGTGTAGAAAAGGAACTTGACTTTATGTACTTTGTATTCAACAGTTTGAAGGCAACAAAACGTTTAACTTTCAGTCGTGACATATACAAATCACAATACTAAAAGCCAACAGGAGTAATTACAAATGATGCATAGACAATACATTACATACAGGTGGTCGGCAGAGGGCGCGCTAACACTACTATAGAGCGTAATGACGATAGCGCTGTGACCGATTAGTCTGCTTTTTTTTTTTTTTTTTTTTTTTTTTTCTTCCCAAAAGGTCAATTTTGGGTCATAAAACAAGAGCGACATACATTTTTTAATATAAATTTTACCAAAACATTTCTGTGGGCTGGATTTCTAGTCTACGGCCACATTCATTTTATCAAACGTTTATAGCTTGTATTTAACTTCATAATAAGCAGTAAAGTAATGCGTTGCTTTTATTTATCGCTGTTGTAATAGTAAATAACATAAAAAAATAACAATAAACATATATATTTATTTAAGAAATACTGTACTAAAAATGTCCACATAAAATAAATTTCTAAAAAAACGGAATTGTATGGAATGTTTTGTTAAATTTGATCTGCACGTATTTGTATAAATATTGGCATAAAACTGACCAAATAAAAAATAATATATAAATACTGTGCTAATGTTTGTTTTTATTTACCGTTATTACAGTCTTTTATAAATGTATTTATTCGATCTGCGGAAATTGGGAGCTACAGCCAAAACGTAGAACAAGTAGTAGTATTCAGTTAGTTTGACTTTTTGAAATGTCTAATGCTGAATGTGAACTTGATATATACTATTCTTTATTTGAATGTTTGTTTGTTTTTTCTAAATAACAGAATTTTCCTAGACTAAAACTGAAAACTTTCAAATATTAAGATACGACAAGTGGAAAATGTGCTTTCTAATGTGGAAGCCGAGACCACGTGACCCAGAGTGAGGGCCTGCTGTTGTTCAGAAGCAGAAGCGGAGAAGAAGAAAAATGGCGGCTCTAGGCGAATCCAAATGGGACGCCGGGCTAACATTTTGAGCTTTCACACCCGAAAAGGCGCGGGGGCTTCACTGGGTGACTGCACCTTTAGGGTCCCCTCCAGTTCAGCTTTGAGGGGGTAGCACTTTTGCACGCGTCCGCGTTGGCTAAATAAACGCAGAGACTGGGATTGTAAAATAATAGATATCGCCTATCATGAGAGGCAGAGGCAGGGGCAGGCCGTCCAAACCGCTACAGAGCGACGAGCCGTCCACAGCTGCAACCCGGGACCTACGACCTAGGAGGAACATCAAACCCAGAACCAGGGACAGCGGGGATGAGGACGTGGAGAGCCCGACAAGGGAGAGCCCCAAGCCGGCCAGAGCTAAGAGGAAACGGGGCTCCGGCGCGTCTGCACGGGGCAAGGGACGCAGCAGAGGCGGCGGTGCGGGCAGAGGAGGCAAAGGGACGCGCGGAGCCCGGAGGAGCGGCGCGTCCAAGACCGTGGTCTACGATGACCACGAGAGCGAGGAGGAGGACGACGCCGTGAGTCTGAGGTCCGAGGAGGAAGAGTTTGTTGAGGAGGACCCGCAGTCTGAGGAGGATGAGGGCCTCAAAGCGGACTCGGACTGCCTGGAGGAGGATGAGCTGCTGGACGAGCCGGAGGAGGAAGAGGATGATGCGAGCTACTGCACAGAGAGCAGCTTCAGGAGTCAGAGCACACACGCCAGCACCCCGGGTACCTAAGCATTATACCACACTGTCCAGAGTGAGCACACAGGGGCCACATGTTGGGATTACAGCCCTAAACCGTGCAGGTTATTGCAGTGCAGGAAGCTGGTTATTGTTCAAAATGGAGAATGAACACAGGCCGCAGTCTGCACATTAATGCTCCTGGAGGTGTAACCGTTACTGTATCTGTGGCTAAACACTCCTTATATGCAACGTGCTCGTGTAAACATACTTGAAATATACAGGCATTGCTTAATAATGGCGAATGCCGCGAGCTTAGAATGGCATTTGACAGCTTCTGTCATCAGTTAGCTGTTAGCATGCTAACATTAGCGTGTCACTTTAGCTCACGTTGCCTCCTGTCATTCTGAAAACATACGGTGTTGTTTAGTTAGAGAAATATAGGCTTTTGTGTTTGTGTTATGTGCACCGACATGTATACCTTGTGATTTGAAATAATTAATTACAATTAATAACATAAAGCGTTAATTAGCAGTGAAAACAAACTTGGTTAATTAACGCGTTAGCATGGCTGTTAACATTTTTTCAAACTTTTTGTTAGCTAGCCGGTCAGACAGTTAGTGCATCTCTCCAAAACTTACAAGTATGATTACTAGAAGTGCTGACTGCAAGTGTAGGACGTCTGTACTAAGTAAGTATTTCAAAAGACGAGGTAATAAGATATAATTTGTTAAAATTATTAGTTCATGTGATGAGCAAAAGCAGCAGATTTGTTTAAATTTCAGTTCCACAGAGCATCTTCTTGAGGAAAATAAATCATTGTTCTCAACATGTGTTTAGTTTCTGCACAGTTTAAATTGAAACATGCAAAGGTGCCTATTTTAAGCAGGTAATTTATCAACACTTTTTACACAGGTGAAAAGGTGAATGGCAGCAAATTATTAAAATCTCAAAATGTGCATGCTCAAGAGCAAGACCAACTTATTAAAAAAATTAAAACCATCTTTGGACACAGAAAGACATAATTTCTAATTTTTGGTAAAAGAAACAACTTTGTATTGGGAAAATAGTATATTTGTTTCCTTTTTTCCCCTTCCCCATATAGAAGACCATGCGCATTACTTAGTAAGCAGTAATAGTATTCACTACATCTTTTGTGTAATGATTAAAACTGCAATTTTCTTCATATTTTCAAACCATATGTGTATCTTGTAGGTAAAAGAAGAGGACGTGCTCCTCGACCCCGCACTCCCATCCTGGAGGAGAAGGAGATCCCTCCTCTGAATCTTCCTGACTCCTCTGAGGACCTCCTTGTACCTAACACGGAGCTTCTCAATGCCATCTCTGTCTATGAGGTGTTGCGGAACTTTAGCACAGTGCTGCGCCTCTCTCCATTCCGTTTTGAGGACTTCTGCGCTGCTCTTTTGGGCCAAGAGCAAAGTACTTTAATCTCAGAGACCCACATTGCACTCTTAAAGGCCATCCTACGAGAAGAGGACTCCTCCAATACTACCTTTGGCCCCGCTGACCTCAAAGACAGTGTCAACTCCACTTTATTCTTTATCGACGGTATGACGTGGCCGGAAGTGTTGCGGTCGTATTGTGAGAGCGACAAAGAGTATCAACACGTACTTCCTTACCTAGAAACAGATGAGTATCCTTACGGTCCACTTGAAAGTAAAGTCCGAGTCTTGCAGTTTCTGGTCGACCTGTTTCTCACCACTAACATCGCTCGTGATGAGCTGATGTCTGATGGAGTGATGCAGTATGATGACCATTGCCGGGTGTGCCACCGCTTGGGCGACCTGTTGTGCTGTGAGACCTGCTCTGCAGTTTACCACCTAGAGTGCGTGAAGCCACCACTGGAAGCTGTACCTGAAGATGAGTGGCAGTGTGAGATTTGTGTGGCCCACAAGGTGCCAGGGGTCACGGACTGTTTGATGGAGGTGCAGAAAAACAAGCCTTACATAAGACAGGAGCCAATTGGATATGACCGTCACCAAAGGAAGTACTGGTTTCTGAACAGAAGGATTATTGTGTAAGTTTATTCCCACGCAGCATTTTTGTTTTAATTATGGGCATGTACTTATAAGTCATTGGTGAGAATATTTAAAGGTATGCTAAGTGTTTTGTAAAAGAGGTACTTGGAGATAGGCTAACCATCCTCTAGTGTTGGTGGGTCAAAACACTCAAACCCTGACTTTGTGTTATATTGTTGCTAAAGGTATTGGTGACAACTGAATTAAAACAACAATTAGCAAGGTTTAGTAACTAGTGTCAGTGTAGGTGTGTGTTACACAGAAGGTATTTTCTTCTGCTCCTTCAATGTAAATCAAAACATGAAGTGTCTAACATAGACATTTTCAATGGGCCCATTTACTACTACATTTTAAGTCTTTGTGGCATTGCTCCCATCTGCTTTTCCAAACTGGGTACTGCGCTGATAACTAACAAGATTATTAACCACTATCTAATGTATAGTATCACAGTTGTTCATACTATTCCAGTGCACATAAAGATATAAAATACATTTTAGGTTTGCCTGGTCTGTGTATGAAAACAATAAATTGAATAATGCCTCTCTTGAAGTTTAAGAGATTGAGAGAAAAACTGAAAGAACCACAACTATATGCTCTGAAGTGAAAAATGTTCACCCACCTCTTACTACTATTACCATGCTGTTGTCTTAAAGTCCATAGTGAAGACTAGACATTATTATAAAAATAATGGATTAGATTTATAGTGTGCTTTCAAATTCTGAGCTTCTCAAAGCACTTTACATTATTCCATTATTTTTTCAATCAGTCACGCACTGACATAACCTGGCAAAAGCCAGATTGATATACCACTAGCACAGAGTTGCTAACAAATCAGTGGGACATGACAAGATGGAATTTGTGAGTTTGTGAACTCACACATTTTATGACAGTCCATCTTGCTGTTCAAGGTAAACACTGACGGAGACGTAACTTACCACTACTAAACATACATTCACACTGGTAAGGTGGATGAATTGTCTTGCCCATGGACACAGCAGTATACAATGGTGGTAGTGTGGCTCAATCTGCCTAACTGAGCTACCGCCACCCCAGTCTTTATATTCAGGAAATTCAAACATGAAATGAATTGACAAAAGTTAACTTGCCCAAATCTTCTCAGCTAGCTAAGAGGGCAAGCCAGGCTCCAATTGTTTGTAGTGTAAGGTTAGGTACCCTTTGTGTCTCTTTAATTATTATATGTACTGATCAGGTATTTTATATACTGTATTTTAAAAATATATGAATGCTTTTGCACACACTCCCGGTGTAAGCAGCATTGTATCCATGTTGGAATACAGCCAAGTACAATAATTCGACTGTGACCCACACATCGTTGCCCCTGAGTATAATCTCATTCAATGCAACACAGGCACTGGCTCAAAGATCTTTTACAAAGTGAATCCAGAAGTTACAGAAAGCACTTTTGGCACATACTGAAAAATGTGTTACATGAATTCATCTTTTTGGCTTTCCTCCTCTCAATATGCAAAAAACAAGCTTTTAATACTGTTTCTTTCAGAGTTTGTGCACTCTATTGAGGCAGAATCCATCACACTATAAAATATCTTTATATTTTAATTAGGGGTTTAACGATACATTTTGCAACGATTAGAACTGTATCAATTTGTTTCAAGAATGATATTGGCTAATTTGGAATGATATGATTCAATATGATTTAACACCTTCATATCGATAATCGATACAACAGCTTTTTGCCTAAAATCTTTAAAGTTTACTCTCAAGTCCAGCACTTCAGCCGGGGCTCATTATGTCCAGCAGACAGAGAGCGAAGAAAAGTTGAATATAACATTTTTATTTCATTAAAAATGCAAAAATTACAGTTAAAAAGCTGTATCTGGTTTTATTTTGACATACAAATTTCTAATATCAATATTTCCGATAATATTGATTGATGTTCCATGTTTATCGATACACACTTCCTAGAAAATTATACGATTCGATACAAAGTAATATGTATCAATATAGTTGTATTACAGGAAAAAAAAAAACATTGATATAGTTACTGTATCATTACACCTCTAATTTTAATGCTTGTGTGTGATTCATCTACTCAGTATTTGTTAAATCTTTGAATTGATATGCTCTTGAACTGCCCATGACATCCATTATAGTCTTCTACCTCATCGTCTTTCTTTCACAAAAGGCTTCCTAGAATCAGTTTGCATTCAGTTTATTTCACAGTAGAGAAAACCACATCTTATGCTGACTAGACGGCTACAGTGCATGTTATAGAAAATGGCCATTGACCATGTGAATCTATCTGTGTGGTTTTCAGAGAGGAGGACGGGCAGCAGGAGAATAAGAAGATCTGGTACTACAGCACTCGGCCGCAGCTGGAGGAGCTGATGGAGGTGATGGACAAAGAGTACTGGGAAATGGACTTGTACGCCACACTGGAGGAGATCAAGGAGGAGGTGCTGGCCCACATGGACATCACAGAGGACCTCACCAAGAAGGCCAGCACCGGCAGGAACTACCTGTCTGCTCTTAATGGTATATAGTTCTCCTGACACTCTTCCAACTGAAGTTTGTGCTTCCTCTTAGCTGTTTGCTGTTTGCTGGCACATTCAAATCAGTTGCTGTGTTATCCGTACCTTCTTCTCAAGATGCTGTTTATTTTTTGCGCAAATTGTTTTCAGTAAGACCCATTTACTTTCCTAGCAAAGTGTAGTGGGTTTGGATTGTTATTTACTAAAATTAATTTAACTTTGGCATATCTTTTTTTTTTTTTTGTTAAAATAGTTGATGATTCATGCAGTGCCTAATTTCTCTGACTAGAAGTGCATGTTTTTCATGTTTGTCTCTAAATTCTAATGGGATTTATGATTGATGTATGTGGTTCAAGTACTTTAATGTACATCCATTTGTGATGTCACCTGGAAATCCAACTTGAATCAACAGACACCTGACTACTTGTCGTGATAGAATAGTAAATAATTGTGATGGTTGTCTAGGCTTATACATGCAAGAACCTGCATTCAATTTATTTCTTTGTTTTGAATATTATCTGTCTTTTAAGAACATGTAAATTACCAAGGCCAACTGGAAAGACGGTGAACACAATTTTTGGCCAGACTAACACACCTGGATAATGTATTGTCATTCTATTATTGCAGGTTGCTTATCTAAGGGAATAATAATAATAATAATAATAATGCATCAGCCTTATAAGCATTTTACTAGACACTGAAAGTCGCTGTTCATTTAAGTGCAATAGTCATTTACTCCTCTGCCACACCGCCCTGTGGCAGACAGACACAGACTTCGGTGTTGGCCTCAACCAAACACCACCGCAATCACACTAACACATTCATACATCAGGCAAGGTGGGTAAAGTGTCTTGCCCAAGGCATATGGCAGTATGAGTGCTGGTTGTGGGAAGTGTTCCACCAACCTTCTGGTTAGTGGATGAACCACTGTAGAGTATATAGTTTCCCCACAAATCTATCTTGCTTCTACTTCTTTGGGTTTGACAGTATGCCTTTCTGTGCCTTTTTGTGACAACTCATTTTATAAAAAGAAAGAGTTAACTTTGTGTAGAAATCAGTTGTCCAATAGAAAAAGGTAACTAGGTTTTGCATGTAATATACTTTAATTTTAATGAATTATTTTATCTTACAGATGACAAAAAATCCTGATCCTCACACTTCACTAGAAACATAATTGTCATGCACAACACTCTCTGTACTTGAAATATTGCTCTATTGTGTTTGTTGGTAACATTTAATTGACAATCTACACCTCCTTCTGTTTGTAGAAGTGGTGCAGGAGCGTCTGAAGGTCCAGCAGAAGGCCCAGGAAGCCAAGCGTAAAGAGGAAGAGGCCAAGAAGGATGCGGAGAGGTCCTCAGCAGAAGTAACTGGGCCTGTGACAAACAATGGGCTGCACAAGGACCCAGAGACCAGTGAGGACTCCGCTTCTCAAGGTCAGTTCCTCCATAGCTTACTTTTTACCTAAGTAACTATAATCTACTTTTTATACTTGACTGTCTTAATTTGTGTTGCTGTGCACGCTGCAGCCACAGTTGACCCTTCCACAGAGGAGAGCTGTAAGTCTGAACCGCAGTCTGCCTCAGCTGTTCCAGACTCTAACACAGACACAGAGCCTGCAGATAAGGCCCCAGAGAGTGGGGAGTCCCCTCTAGAGGCACAGCAGGGGGCAGCAGGTACGAGTCAGTGTGGCTTACCTTGTCCTGTGTGCATCCATCATAGCTCATCTTCATTTCATTATCAGCTGTTATCCAACTGTTATCCAGCTGTTATCATTTTGAACTGCAGCTTGTCTGCTTCATCAATAATGTGCAAAAAAATGGTTTGCGTTATTCCCACATTACCAATATTGTAACAAATCCCTCAGAACCCACTAGAAACAGTCTTGTAAATAGTTCATGCTGGATTCTTAATAACATATATTGGAAAACATATTTTGCCATGTACATGTACAAAATCTATATTAAGACTTTAACTTTAACATCTGCATTTGCAGCAGTATAGTTGCAGAAACAACATATTTGTGGATTCAGATCTTGAAAAATGGTGCTGTATTTCATAATAAGAATAATGCATCTGTTTTATATAGTGCATTTCTAAGCACTCAAAGTCACTTTACAATTAAGTGCATTATTTATTCACTTGGTGGCGCTTTTCTCGTGTCTCCAGCTCCCCTCAGGTTGCTGATGAGGGGTGGTAGGTTTCAAACTTGACTTTTGTGCCTGAACCAATTCCTCTCGAGTGTCTATCAGATCTTGTTCCTTGATTGGTTGTCGCTTCGGCGATGCTGCTCCTATTTGCATAAAGTTGCCTTCAGTTCAACTCAAAATTCTTGTGTTCTTGAGACTTTATTCGTGTTCAGCACGTTCGAGACATTTGTCACCTCCGTGCGTCAGTTTACATAGGAAATGAATGGTTGCCTGTCGCATGAGTCGCTATTGGTGTGAGTCTACCATGACAGAGATGCGGCTGCCATTTTGTGCCTGTAGCTTCTCAGAACACCACCAAACACACAAAGGCAAGGCGGGTTAAGTGTCTTGCCTATGGACTCAAATGCAGTATGCAATGCTGGTAGCGGGAATCGATCCTTCAAACTTCGGTTAGTGAGTGAACAGCTCTACCTACTGAGCTACTGCCACCCCCATAATCTTCTCTAGGTTATTTTCCAACAACCTATACACTGCTGTTATGGTCATTTTAAAGCTAACAATTCAATGAAAACAAGTAAAGACAAGATGTGTTTTTAATATCAGACTGTTTGTGGGCCATCTTTTATTGAGTCCATAGTGTTTTTTTTGGTGTTAGTTGGCTCTTGATAAAGGATTTTTTGTTTCCCGTTCTTTTTTACTTGTCCATAAGCAGCTTCATCCTGGCCCATTTTCCACTCAACATTATTGTCCCTGAATAAGGCTAGAGTTGTGAAAGAGCTTCTGTGCTTGTACCTCAGTTTACGTAACAGCCTCTTCACACAAACACTCAGCCCGGGCCTTCAGCTGAACTGTGTCCATTTGTCATTCAACACTCATTGTTCTGTCAGTGCATCAGTGACAACATTAAACACTTATAAAGCATTTATATCACTATAATTAGGTTCATCTCTGTCTTCCCTCCCACAGCGTCCCATCATTTTCTTCACTTTTAATTAGCCTCTTGGGATTTCTCCTTTGATTTAATGATTTTTTTAGAGACCATAACTTGCTAAAGGCTTTTTCTTGCTTACTTAAAGGCTCTGACATTCAACTTACGTATTCAGAAGTTTATTCCACAATGGAAAGTAGCTAGTTACTGTCTTTCAGGTATTTAAGTACATGTTTAAAGCATTACTAAATTTTTTCTTGTGTACATTTTAACAGAAAATTGTTACTTGTAGTCAAGAAAAGTCTCCCAACGTATATACAAATTTACAAACTGTTGCAATTTGGGCTGCGTGCACACTGCTGCAACCAGTATTACTAGTAGCAGCAGCAGCTAGTAACTGAGGAAGTAGCGGTAGTAGTTAATTTTTCTTTGCTATTACAAGTAACAACTTACAAAGGAACTTTAAAGGGGATATACATTGTGCTTTTTAGTATTTTTTTTTAAACCAATCTTGGTCACCTCTAGAACAGTATTGCACATTTTACAACCTTTAAAAAGACTGACTAAAAGAAAAGAAAAGAAAAGTTTTCAATAAATACTTTACTGGTGTCATGCAGAAACAGGTGAAGAGGACAGCAGAATGCACTTCTTTTGTGCTCTTTTGAACAGAAACAGAAAAAAAGCTTTTAACTTAAAATTTTTGTACGATGCCATTTTACTACAAAATGAAAAATAGCTTTGTGGGATCAGTAGAAATAGAGCTGTACACTTTTTTTTTCTTTTTTTTCTGGCAGCAGCTAACTAACAAGCTACCTCTTCTACAAGAGCTTTCTTATTATTTAAATTTCCGTGCATTTGGCTGGGCTACCATTGCACAAAAAGCCACATCTGCTACCTCACAAACAAAGATCTGTGCAAAAGATAATTCTTTCACCATTTGCATTCCAGCCTGTTTTAATATTGCATCTATTCTTCATTTCTTAGATGTGGCAATGAAAGAAGAGTTGAGTGGCGAAAGCCAAGTTGAGACAAAGACACAACCCAAGGACCAGCCAGAGCCTTCAGCCCAACCAGAAGCCAGTAGCAGCAGCAGTAGCATCATCAAACCCGAGCAGCCCGACCTGAATGATCCGTCCTCGCGCTCCTCGTTCACCAGTCAGGATGGCACAGGTAAATGAATGCTAAAATTAAACCAAACTGTAAGTGTTCAAAGTTTTATGCTAATATTTTGTTTTCTGAATGACAGAGGAGTATAACAAGATTAAAAGGGAGGCAGCAGGGGAGAACCAGGTGACCAGAACCAGCAAAGAGGTGAGGAATATTTATAATATTAATGCTGAAGTCAGTGAAAGAATAACCAGGTTGACTTAAATCTTTTCATCAATGACAAAATCAGACAAAGCAGAGAATCAGGTGACACACCTTACCTTTTTTCCCTACTTTCAGCGTATTTGTCATTTAAGAATGAAAGGAAATAAAAAAGAGAAAAAGCACAACCACCACATTTGTTTGCTTTAGTTAGTAGAAGCCTAATTTGTTATGCAAATTAATCCCGTGCATTTTTATTGAAGCAAAAGTTTTTTGTGCAAATAGTGACACTTTGATCAGTTGCACAAAAGTTACAAATCCCCAACAAAGTTGAAAGCTTAAACATTGAGACATATGAAGCTTTTGCCATTAGTAAGTCCCACATAAAAGCAACATGGAAAAATATCCTATTCCTTAATATTGACCAGAGAAGGTCAGGCGCATGTGCGTCTTTTCATATGCAAGATTTTAAAATTACTTGGGAAAGGAATGTGAAAAAATTACAAAACAAAAGTAGAAACTAAACTGAGGGAGGTTCTAAGGTTCTCAGTCATTGGGGTAAGACAAAAGCTTTCACCTTCTCTGCAGCTCTAGCCTCTTCCATTTTCACTGCTGGAGTCAGAGCCTCTGCATCAGTTTCACAGGCAAGAAACAGTGTGTGTCAGGTGTAGCCATGCTTGAAGCATTTGGTTTCTTACTTTCTTAAAACAGTGGTATTTTTTTATAATGTCCAAAATATCATATATCATGATATAGTCATGATATATGATATATCGTATCATACATCATCATTCGCTTATTCCTGTTAGGGGTCACGGGTGACTGGAACCTATCCCAATAATTTTGGGCCTTGGGTGGTGGGGTACACCCTGGACAGGGGCCAGCTTGTCACAGGGCTGACAAAGAGACAAACACAGAAAGACAACCTCTCATTCTCACATTCATTCACTAGGGGCAATTTAGAGTCACCAATTCACCTAAAACATGCATGTCTTTGGACGGTGGGAGGAAGCCAGAGTACCTGGAGAGAACCCATGTTAACACGGAGAGGACATGCAGACACCACCCTGAGAGTTTGTGTGTCGGCCGGCCCGAGGATCGAACCCACGATCTCACTAACCGTTCACTGCCTGGCCCAAAAAAAAGTCGCCACCTGGATTTAACTAAGTAAATAGGTAAGAGCCTCCCTGCAGTTGGTCAGGTCTGGGTTCACCAACGTTATGTGCCCAAAGAATGAGGTCAGCTGCTTATACTGAATGACCAGATTATGCCATCAATGGATTTTTTCTTTGCTGATGGCATGAGCTTATTCCATGATGACAATACCAGGATTCAACGGGCTCAAAATGTGAAAGAGTGGTTCAGGAAGCATGAGACATCATTTTCACACATGGACTGGCCATCACAGAGTTCAGAGGTTAACCCCACTTAGAATCTTGGGAATGTGCTGGAGAAGACTTTGCACTGCTCCAACTTTCACATCATCAGTACAAGATCTTGGCAAAAAATGTATGCAACACTGGATGGAAATAAATGTTGTGACAATGTAGGAGCTTATCGAAACAATGCCAAAGCAAATGCATGCTGTAATCAAAACTAAAGGCAGTCTGACAAAATACTGCAGTCACTCCAGCGCATCGCAAAGATTTTCAGTGGGGTTAAGGTCTGGACTCTGTGATGGCCAATCCATCTCTGAAAATGATGTCTCATGCTTCCTGAACCACTCTTTCACAATTTGAGCTTGATGAATCTTGGCATTGTCATCATGGAATAAGCCCATGCCATCAGGGAAGAAAAAATCCACTGATGGAGTAACCTGGTTATTCAGTATATTCAGGAAGTCAGCTGACCTCATTCTTTGGGCACATAACATTGCTGATCCCAGACCTGACCAACTGCAGGGAGGCTCTTACCTATTTGCTTAGTTAAATCCAGGTGTACCTTGGGACACATGGAGGTAGTTTTTATGAAATATAAAAAATATATACTGCTCATAGCACCTTTTAAAGTTATATTACAAATAAAGTCAAGCCTTGTAAAACTTGTTTTTTTACTGAAAACTTTGAAATTACATATAGGGATAGGCTTCACTTGCAACTCCTAACGGGTATAAGCAGAAGATCAGTGAATGTTTCAAATCTATCAATTCTCAGTCACAATTATTGGTACTTATATTGCATTCACTGACACGAGCTCTAAACCAGGGGTGCCAAACTCAATAGGAGCAGGGGCCAAAATTAGAAAACCAGTCTTGGTTGTGGGCCAAATACGAGTATTGGATAAATAATAAACCCAGCTTATTGTAATTTTGTTCCCAGTTAGGCGTTTTAACAGAGAATATTATTTCTCCACAGATCTACAAATGTAGATTTTTGGATTTAAGGGGATTCATAGTTTACTGTTTGCTTTGAATCTGAACTTAGAACTAAAGAAATAACAACAAATAGGCCGCAGACTCTGACTACAACACAAACTACTAAGAAATGATTATGTATGGATTATTGTTTACTACCACAGTTACCTAAGTCCTCATATAACACCAGTGTTTTCACCAGATCTGCTCTGTTTTACTGACAGTACAAAAGCAGATAAACATTTAGGTGCATGCCATGACCCCTATGTGGATAAATATTAGCGCTGCTTTAAGCCTGCAGAGGAGCACCACACACAAATAAGGTGTATTTTACTTGTACTTTACTTTTATTGAGCAACCCTCTGTCCTCTGCAGGTCACAGTGTGGATCTGATTTGAACCTCTGTCTGTGTGAGTTTAGCTGTTTGCTGCGTGTAAATGTGTGCATTAACAAGAACTCTGTAGCGACAAAGGGGGAAAGAGCGACGGAGGGCAGTGCCTTGAATGAACTTGAACAGCTCTGATAACTTGTCTTTACTGACACAGTGTGACTCAGGCTCTTATTTAACCGCTTCTGTTTTTGGAGACGGGTTTTGTAATGTTTATTTCTGCCACATTAGCTCAACAAACAAAGTGTAGTACTACAGTGTTAACAGACAGTCCCACCTTTTTAAGAAGCTCCTGCTTTCACTGCCCCCTCTTCTTTGTCCATTTCTTTTGGTGAAAGTTAAATGTCCCAGTAGAATCCTTCCGCTCTGCTCCTGCTGCTCTGTTTAAGTGTCACTCGCTAAAACAGCGGAAGAATGGCTGCAGCTTCTGCAGTGCATTATGGGAGATGTAGTTCATACAGGTTGTGTGCACTATATTTTGCAAATTTTTAATCTATATTAGAAATTATTTTGCGGGCCAAAACAAATTATCCTTCAGGCCAAATGTGGCCCGCGGGCCTTGAGTTTGACACCCCTGCTCTAAACTCTATTAACACCTAAAGCTCAAAGTAACAGGTGCAATAATGCAACCAGACATGTAAACATTGTACTTCTAAGTTCAATGTGCCTTCTGTTTTGCTCATTTCAGCCCCTTCTCTGCTCGCTGCTCTTTAAAAGTGACACTACACTGAAGACTCAGATGAACAACCTTTTCAAACTGGGTCAGGAGGGCAAATACAGAGTGTACCACAATCAGTATAGCACCAACGTCCTGGCCCTCAACAAGCACCAACACCGGGAGGACCACGACAAGAGGAGGCACTTGTCCCACAAGTTCAGCCTGACCACGGCCGCCGAGTTCAAGTGGAACGGCACCATCCACGGCTCGCGCTCCCTCACGGTGGCCACGCTGAGACTTAACATCACCCAGTTAGAGACCAACGTGCCCGGGCCGTTCATGCACCCCAACTGGGCTTCACACAGGTACACGACAGATCAGGCAGCCAGGTTTCTTGTATCAACTTTGTGGACAGAGTCATTTGTCATAAAGTTATGCCTTATCAGTGTATATCAGAAGACAATAGCTTGTCTATTATTGCTAATATTCTTTTTACTTGTTTTTTTAAGGACCAATTGGAACAAAGCAGTCCAGATGTGCAGTAAGGCCAGAGAGTTCGCTTTAGCCTTGGCCATCCTGGAGTGTGCCATCAAACCTGTGGTCATGCTGCCAGTCTGGAAAGAGTCTCTAGGGCACACTAGGTAAAATATTCTGTGGGGTGACATTTAGATTCCTCTTGACATCCATTTACTGAACAATGTGCCTCTCTTTTTGTGCTTCAGGCTGCACCGCATGACCTCCATTGAGCGGGAAGAGAAGGAGAAGGTGAAAAAGAAGGAGAAGAAGCTGGAGGATGAGGAGACGCTGCAGCAGGCAACGTGGGTCAAGTACACCATTCCCATTAAACACCAGGTAAGGCTTTTTAAGGTACAGAACACTGGTGTGGAGCATTAATGTTTATTTTTTTATTTTTTATATAGGGTCTGCGTATAATTAAAAAATTTTAAACAGAACTAAACCTGATTAAATTTAACTTTCTAGACCTAACTAACAAAGCTTTAATCCAACTTTAAATGCTCTTATGTTTATAAGGTATGGAAGCAGAAGGGTGAGGAGTACAGAGTGACTGGGTATGGTGGCTGGAGCTGGGTCAGTAAGACTCGAGTGCCCCGGTTTCTCCCAAGACTTCCAGGGAACACAAACGTCAACTACCGCAAAGAACTGGAGGGTAAGACAGTCATTTTATAAAGCTACCACAACGTCTTACAATACTATAAACTTATAACTGGTCAACTCTTCTGCAGCTAAAATGAAGGAAAGTGCAGCTAAGAAAAAAGTTGTGAAAAGTGAGAAGCAAACTGAAAACAAAGAGGACACAGACAAGGAACAAACGCCCAGCTCTGTAGAGCCTCAGGGCACTTCAACAGAAGAGGGACACAGTTCCAAAGAGAAAGAGGAAGAGACTGATGCAAAAGATGTGGAGGAAAAGAAAGAAGAGGATAAAATGGAGGTGGAGCCCTCTGTAAAAAATTCAACCTCAAGTGAAGAAAAAGGTAAAATAAACTGCAGATGATAGGTAATTCTTAACTCCTAGTTTTGCAGCCCTTTTACCAAGTAGACCAACATAAAAATGCCCTTTAAATTCCACTGTCCATTTACAGCCAGGTGATCAGTAAGATATTTACTGCTGTTTTTGTTGATAAAAACTGCCCAGATACATTTTCTTTGTATGTGTGGTTAACTAGCACATGCTTATTAAACATGCAAATATGCACAATAGCCTCAAAATACAAATCTATTGTTTTAGCAATAGCAACAATCAGAAGAACCTTTGAAAAAAAAAAAACTTTTCTACTGTACATTTTCTGTCCTCATACAACACATTAAAGCAACTGGCTGAATATAGCTTTAAATTAAATGGTGTGATCAAATGTAAAAGGGTACAGAAGGGGTCTCAGCTTATGCAAATTGTATGGGATATGATATATTTGTCTCCCATAGGAGAAATTTGGCTTGGAACAGGCTAGAGCTGCAGTAAAAAAATAAATTATAATCACAAAAAAATAAGTATACATTATAATTTAAGAACAATATTTTGGTAATTTACATCAACTTTGATGTAGACTCCAGATGTGCAAATGAAGCATATAGCAAATCCACACATTCTGACTGTTTCAAATCATCTTGTCCTTAGGGACTTCCTTTGATTGTGTTCACCCCCCACTTGAGGAAATGAACTATCGTTCACTCTCTCAATCAGTGAACTAATGTTTAAGATGATTGCGCTTACACAGGTGGGACCCTAAAGCTCCCTTGTATTCTTCCTTTTATTAGGACAATATACAAATTACATTAGGCACAGGGCAAATATGCTTGTATCAGATTATAGTTTTCAAGCTAATTTCCATCTGTAGTCCTTCAGTAGCACCAGAAATTCCTAAGGAATGGAGGCGCTGGTGGGCTCTGGCACAAAAACTTGCCACTTGTGTGTGGCAGCTAAGGTCACTATGTTTTGTTTTGGTTTGATATTGCACACCCCTACATTGTACCCACTTCGATTCTACAGTTGAAACTAGTTTGTGTAGAAGAATATACTAGAGTTTTTCACAATAGAATTAAACAATTATCTGATGTATTTAAATTCACTGACTTCTTGTCTTTTCCTACAGATAAAAGTGAAGACCCGCTCTCCTCCACTGTTCAACCTGCAAGTACAGAACCAGGCCACAGCACCGAGACCAAGAAAGAGGAGTCCAAACCCTACTATGACGTGGTTAACGTCAGCGAGGGCTTCCAGCTGCGCACGGCCTACAAGAAGAAGGTCAAGCCCTGCAAACTGGACAGCCTTCTGGAGCGCCGTGTAAAACAGTTCACATTCGAGGAAAAGTCAAGGCTGGAGCGCATGAGACAGGCAGCTCTTGTATCTAAATTAACAGCATCCAAGCCTGCTCCTGTGGTCAAAACTGAAGTCACACAACAGCCCACAGTTACCCCAAGTGTGAAAGAAGAGGGCATACAAGTGAAAGATCATGTTGTGAAGAAACTGAACTTCGAGCTGGAAAAAGAAGTCAAAAGTGATCATGAAACAGAGGTTAAATCAGGAAACGGTGAGGATGCTTTAGCTCAAGTCAATGGAGACACTATATCAATCAGAAATAATGGTATATCCCGAACAGACAGCAGTGAAATATCAAATTTGGGTGAGAATGCTAAGAAAAGGACATTTGAAGAAGTTGAGCAAGAAAGCAAAACTAGCCCCGTGCAAGTCAATGGGAAAAGTATAGAGGCAAACAGTAATTCAGAAGTTCAAGATGGCGCCAAAGAGCCTCCGAAAGACATAGTCAAGTCTCTAATGAACGGAAATTTATGTCAAAATGACACACATCCACCTCCTAGTAAAATTCAAAAATTGGACAACCATGTGGCCGAGGGTCCAAACTCTGAAGGAACAAATGACAAACTTTCTTTGAATAGCAACAGCACAGACAATAATGCAAAAATGACTACCAATACGTCCACAAATGAATCTATAAAACAAGCAGTGACTTCTCAAGCATCAGTCACAACAGTGTCCCCAGCTGCCGCCACACTCGTCAGCTCCCAAAAGACCAAGCCCGTTACAATGGCTAGCACCATGACGATCAGCAAAGAGTACTCCACAAGGGAAAGAGTCAGTCTCCAAAGGTTCTCCAAGTACAAGAAGGCGCGCTCAGGCACAGCGCTCCCGTCCTACCGTAAATTTGTGACCAAGAGCAGCAAGAAAAGTATCTTTGTCCTACCCAACGATGACTTGAAGAGGCTGGCGAGGAGAGGGGGCATCAGAGAAGTGCCAATATTTAATTACAATGCGAAGCCGGCACCAGATATATGGCCCTACCCATCGCCTCGGCCGACCTTTGGGATGACATGGAGGTGGGGTGGATTGTTAAAATGGTTTAGACGTTTAGGTTTGAACTTTGAAAATTGAGTTTTTGTGTAATGTGTTCTAGGTATCGTCTGCAAACAGTAAAGTCACTAGCAGGGGTCAGTCTGATGCTGAGGCTGCTCTGGGCCTGTCTGAGGTGGGACGACATGGCGGTTAAACCCTCTCCTGCAGTCGGGACAACCAGAAAAGGTGGGACATGTCTCCATCCCCTTCCTGTAATAGCCGCTCCTCCTCCATTTTGTCATCTTTTGGGCAAGTTATAGGAACAGAAAGTTAATGAACATCGGTGTCTAGAGCTAGGGAGTTCTATAATACACAAGCAATTTTCAGCAACACCTAGCCATCCTTTTTTAAAATTTAGTCTTCTGTCACATTTTTATTACTACCTTCCCAGAAATTGTAAAAAAAAACAAGAACCATTTTTTAAAAAATCTAACATAAAAATGAACTTTAATTAATGAATTCTGGTTGATTTGATTTGTATTTCAGAAACCACAGACACCGATATCATCACCACGGAGATCATAAAGCGCAGAGAAGTAGGCCCTTATGGAATCCGGTCTGAGTACTGCATCAGGAGGATCATCTGCCCTCTTGTGAGCAGGGACACCTCCAAAGGTAGGACATATTTAAAATATCATATCATTAGAAACAGTGTTGTCAAAGTCTGTTTCCTTTATTTGCACAGAAACCCCGACTCCACAGAGGAAGGGCCTGCGTTCCAGTGCTCTGAGACCCAAGAAGCAGGAGCCGGCCAAACAGTCTGGCCCCGTTGCCGTGGAAACGTGGATCCCTGAGGAGGAGCTGGAGCTGTGGGAGATCAGAGCCTTCTCCGAGAGGTCAGTGCAAATCTTGTCATAACAGATTTCACAACACTCTTATGTCATGTTCTACTTATTTATTACATTAAAATGTTTAATTACAGAGTGGAGAGGGAGAAGTCACAAGGAGCAGATCCCTCTAAGATCGGTGCCACTCTGAAGACGGTGGAAGAGGTCAAAGCACACCTGGAGAATCAGCTCAAACAGGCCAGACTGGCAGCTCAGCAGGTAGAACCCCCTCACACTACACCACCACACCACCACACCAGCTCTGTCTTTTGTTCAAGGTTATGGTGGGATGATTTAGTCAACATTCTACTCCTCATAGAACACAAAACACACAAATTGAAATTGAACTGAAGGATTTTTTTTTTTTTTTTATTCCAGAGGTTTTAAAGGTATTTTTGCAACATGGCTTTTCAGTGGTCTGTCTGTAGAACTTGTAGTAGTAGTTGTAGAATGTTGTTTTGAATTAATTTAGGCAGCAAGGGTCATATCCCAGCAGAGCCCATAGCCCATGCAGTGTATTGTACTACTACCTCGTATTAAGCAAAGGAAAAAATATTGTCATTCTACCCATTTATGTGTTCCCAATTATCATTATTTTAAACTGCCAACTCTCAATTTCAAGCCAGCAAAAAAAACGTTTTTTCTTTTGTTTGTTTTGTACTTTTGCATTTTGTATAACCTGCAAAACAAAGGTGTAATAGTAATAATAATAACAAATATTATTTTCATAATTGTTATTAATGTGAAAACAATCATTGTAATTGTAATGCATCTGTGGCTGCAATTCTGCGCTTACAGCCTCTCCGACAGCCACCAAACACAATACTACACATACTTTTCATACATAGGCAAGGTGGGTGAAGTGTCATGTCCAAGGACACAATGGCAGTATGCAATGAATCCTGATAGCGGGGATTGATCTGACAACTTTCCGGTTTAGTTAATGAGCTAACGTCTTCACCTACTGAGATACCGCTACAATTACCAAAACCTGTAATTATTAAATCAAATATTTGTCTAGCATTACATTAAATTTTGCAGACTGGTATTGCATTATGATTCCCGTCTCTTGTTAAATGTTCAGTGCTATTCAGGGCTTGACATTAACACTAGCCATTAATGTTAGCCAACTGCCCAAATGCGGGTACAATTACATTTTGGCTGGTAACGCAATAACTTCCACGAGCCACTTTGGCTGGTAAGATTTTATCCATATTTTTATGAAATATTTAGCTTAACGTCTCATAATTTAATTAAATTAAATTAAGTTATTCATCATGATTACTTACTGACAACTCTATTGGCTGCTACACTACTTTGGCCAGGTCTCGCTTGTAAAAGAGATTCTGAATCTCAATGGGATTTCCTGGTCAAATAAAGGTACAAATAACTAAATGATTAAAACAGCCTTAAAGTGACTACTAAAAACTCGAATTAGGATTAAGAATGTTTCACTACTTCTAAAAATATACTATTTATATTTATCTCTTTAAGTTAACTAGTAGTTGTTTGTAAAAGATTATAAGACTAAACTTTCTATAGCTTATCATACAATAATCACATCAACACTTCAGCTAACTAAACTGTGATTAGTGAAAACCCTAACTGGCTAGTAACTTCTGAAAAAAACAGGTCACAGTGGCCAGTGGGTCAAAAAATGAATGTTAAGCCTTGGTTATATTGTATCTATTGTACTTATTCTAGAAACGCCTGGAGCAGCAGAGACTCATCACAACTACCACCACCCCCACCACAGCCACCTCCACCACTTCTTCCACCACCCCCGCCACCCAGGGCACCCCAGGCACCCCCAGTACCCCACTGTCCACAGGCCAGAGGATGGGTCAGGTCACGCCCGGAACAAAGATGGTCCTGGCCTCCAAACTGGGCTCTCCTGCACCCTTCCAACAGGACAAGAACTTCCAGCAGTCCTTCGCTTCCTGGGTCAAGCAGGGCCAGAACAACAACAGTAGCAGCGCAGGTAAACATGGGGCTAGAAAGCAAAATCCAGTTTGTGTGAAACTTTTAGTATGGAGGCAACTAATGACTGGGAATAACTGGCTACAACTTTTGATAAGTCATTCATTCATTCATTCAGAATAGTAAAACCTACCTTTGTTGGCCATACAGTGTAATGTTTTTAAGCTTTTAGATCAGGAGTCAGGATTTTTTGCCAGAGCAGAGTGGACACCATGGCTGTATTGTGGCTCTTGTGCTGGTCTCTTTGGCCTGGCGTGACACAGGTGCCATGGTGTGTCTTGCAGCCTCCTCGGGCTCGGTGACTACCATGGCCACACCAGACCAAACTCTCCAGATCGCTGGCATTCCAGTGACTGGCCCGGTCCTCACCACCACCAAACTCCCTCTGCCCACTAACAGCCAGATAGTGGCACTCCACATGCCCACTGCTCCGGGAGGTAGGGAGCAAGCCGTGAGACATGTCCCATTCATGCTTACATTTGTTTTTTAGCTTGCTTATACAAAAAGTGTCTGCATTTATGCTACTCAAACAAGTCTCATTTGTCCTGATTTAGTTTGTCTTTTGCAAACAAAACTCCTACCGCTTGAATCAAAAACTTTTTATTTTTTAAAGGGGCTATACCATGCTTTTTTGTATCTTTTTAAACCAAATCAACCATGATCACCTCTAGAACAGCATTGCACCTTTAAAACATTATCTGACTAAAATGTTTTCAGACCTGCAGATGTTGTGCTCATTTGAACAGAAACAGTGAAACAGTTTACTTCCTTAAGCTTTCTGTATAATGCGAGTTTACTACAAATAAAAAAAACAGGTATGTTTTTGATAAGGCAACATTATAACATGGTGGAAAGCCCAAAAGGTTTAGCATAATATAGCTCCTTTAAAACATGGCTTAAAATCACAGGCCGCATCTCCTGCCCCTAACTTCACAACTGAACAGAGTTTATCCTTTGGCAGTTTTTGAAATCATTTTTATTTTGCTTTTCTCTTTGTGCAACTTGTCAAATTCCATTTTTTAAAGTCACATTATCTAATTTTACTTCAGCCATGCCACTAAAAAATATTATTCAACAACACTGGGAATTTAGGTTGTTGTTACCTGCCTGCATGGCTTATACATTTTGCTCTGTATCCCCTTGTAAAAATGCTTTTTAGTGTTAATATTTTTTGTTGTTCTACTCAGATAACCAGAAAGTCACCAGTATTTTTCCCTCTGGGCCCCCTGCCAACCTGAGGACTTACAGCACATTACATCCTACAACAGGCAACATAAACCTCAGAGCCAGCACCTCTGCTCCAACTGCTCAGCAACAGGTCTCTGTCAGACACTATATTCTTTTGGCTTTTTGTTCCAAAAATGTCCAGCGCTCATGTTATTCTGCTGCTATGGTTGTTATTCTAGACTGTTAGTGTTGCTGGTCAGACACAAGCTGGCACATCCACCCCACTGCCCACACAGCCTACCTCTGCAGGTGCAGCGATGGCCAAGAGTCCAGCAGTAGCTCAACAAGGAGGTCTGTACTTTCCCGTTTATTATACAGTACTGTGCCTCTATCCCTTACAGAACATTGTTTACTGATAATTGCATTTCATTCTTTCCAGGCCAACCTCAGGTTGCCTCGAACCAGACGACAGCAGGTCAGACAGCCCCTCCAGCCTCTCCCTGTCCCACCACAACTCCTGCAACAACCCCCACAGTGGCCCCCCAGACCCCCAGGCCCCAGCAGGGTCAGGTCAAACTCACCATGGCCCAGCTCATGCAGCTAACACAGAGCGCTCAGGTAAGTGATACTTTCATTGTGTTGATCCAGTACCACAGACTCAGATTCCACTTAAAATTCTGATCCTCCAGATATTGGAGCATGTGTTTGATTTGTGCTAGCAGACTATTGCTTCCCTTGTTTCTGAAGGGCATCTTGAACCAAAAGTCTGTGAATAATTTGTTTTTATACGTAAATGTCAAGAGATAAACCGGTGGTCAGCGTCAAAGATGCTTAATTAGTGCGCTGGTTTACAACACAAAGCAGGCAGCCAAATGAACCCTTGCAGTGAGGACAGTGAATGCACCAGTTTTGATATTACATGTATTCGAACATCTAAGAAACATGACACAAACATTAACATGTTAATTTCTAATCTTTAATGTCACATCCTCTATCCAGGGAGGAAACCCAGGTCTGACTGTGGTGATCCAGGGCCAAGGCCAGACCCAGGGCCAGCTCCAGATCGTCCCTCAGGGTGTGACCGTCATCCCTGGCCCCGGACAGCAGTTGATGCAGGCCGCCATGCCCAACGGACAAGTCCAGCGCTTCCTCTTCACCCCCATGCCCCCATCCTCAGCTTCTACAACCACAGCCTCCACCTCCACAGCAGTTACACCAACTAAACCTTTTTCTACCCCAGTAACTCAACCCCAAACATCTACTCCGGTTCAGCAGAGACCTCCTGCTCAAGTCCAGACGACTCCTTCAGCCTTGGCCCAAACACAAATGACTGCTCCTCTACCAACCCCGACTTCAGCTCCTATTCAGCCACTTCAGGCAGTCCAAGCACCCACTTCTATTCCACCAGCCCCTGCACCAGCTACAAAACCAGTCCCAACACAAATTACTCCTCAGATACATACTACATGTCCAATTACTACCACCTCTCTCACCACACAACCCCAAATGGCAAGATCAGTGCCTGCTTCATCGCAGAATCCTGTTCCAGCACTGACCCAGCTGCCCATGACAACACAAGTTTTAACTCCAAGCTCACAGCTTGCACAAAATAATCCCCCAGCGATGGTTCAACCCCAAATTCCTACCCCTACCTTTACTTCCACTGCATTCACACAACCTACACTGCCTACTAGACCCCCAGTCCAACTCCTGTCCCACAATGCCAGCCATGTTTTAAATTCACCCCAGGACCTATTACAAACCGTACGCCCTGCCCAATTACCTACACTTGCTCCTCAAATGCCCCTAAGAGCTCCTGCCCCCATCCCAGCCTCTACAGCAGCTACTGTGCCTGTAAATGTTCCTGTCCCAACCCCAGCACTCGCCTCAGTCTCTGCTCCGGTCATTGGGGCAACACAGGTAGCAGCCCCCTCTCCGGCCAGAGCCCAAATCCTCGCTCCCACTCGGGTTCCTCTCCACGCCGCTGCGGCCAGTGCTGTGGTCACACCAGTCACAGCCACCTCAACCACACCCTCAGTGTCAGGTAAAGTACTTTGGACATAGCTCACAGAGAAAGTATAGTAAGGGGAGGCGACATATTAGATACACCTCTTCTTATGCTTTCAAATGAAAATATCTAATCAACCAATCACATGGCAGCAGCTACATTTAGGCATGGGAACTTGTTCGAGATAAACCTGCTGAAGTTCAAGTTGGCTATAATGAGTAGTTAATTCTCCTTTAGCATGTTGATTCAGTTAGGCTTTTCACTCACAGAACTGCAATTCACATGCCATGCCATGTCAAAGTTAAGGCGAGACACTACAGGGGAAATAGGGCAAAAAATTTACTGGAAACAAAAATCTTCTGAATCAAACGTCTGGCAAAAGCCAGATTAATATAATGTTAGCACAGAGTCAGCACAATAAATGCTGTATCAATATGGAATGGCTTTTGTTGTAAAGGGGAGTGACTTTTAGTAGAATGGTTGAAGTTGATTGGATGAAGTGCTTACTACGTTGCTGAACAACAAACTGCTACGAAACTTAAAGCAATATAAAGACTTAAGGACATAATTATTATTAATTTTTTTTTTATGTTTAGCAGCATATGTTAAGTTTTTCTGTGACGCCATGTTGTTAACAAGTATTGCTATAAGTGCTTGTTGGTGTTGGCAAACCCAAAACCTGCCCACTTGCACAAATTCTGACACATTATTGGCTTGCACTGCCATTGGTGCATACCCAATTAAATCAGCGAGAGCCTGACAAAATGGATTTTTGTGAGTTTGGGAACACACACATTTCTTGACTGCTTGCTGTACGAGGTAATAGACCAGGTGGAAAATAAAATAAAATAGACATCTTGATGTGTAAGCTCTATTCTGAATCTTAGTTGAATTAATAAACCAGAAAAATTTAGAAGAGGTGTAGCTAATAATGTGGCCCTACTGAGATCAATTAATCTAAAATGTGCAAAATCTTTTAAACAATAAATGTATGCATATTCACTGTTAACCTTTATTAATGATAAGAGAGATTATGAATGACAGTTATGTTGACAAAATGGAATTTCTGTAAAAAGGTTCATTCTCTGTGAAATTCTAGGACCTTAACCCATTGTCGTAATTTTTGGATCATACCCATACCCATAAATAAAATACCATCAACATACAGTTTACTATTAAGGCTGGCATACTTTTCTAGTGAGAAAGTGTGTAAGCATGGCGCTATTTGCTTTCTATCATTTATTTCTTCACAATCTCTTTCAATATCACGCCAATAAAACCATAAAAAGGAATGAAATAAAAGGGAAAGATGTTGCAATGATTACTCAACCTGATTACTTTCCTCTTCTTTTGTAATTGCTCCTGCCTGATACAGTTGCACCATTCTGATAGATCTCTATTGGCCCATACTGTCTGATATGGTGGCTGAGTGGTTAGTGTTCCTGCCTCTCAGCCAGAAGGTAGTGGGTTCAAATCTCTATTGTGTCTTTTGAAATTTTGACTTTAAATTGCCCATAGACTGTGGCTGAATTAATATATAATTTCAATATTTATACTGATTTATTTATTATTTTAGAAAAAAATTGCACTACAGTTGGTGTCAAGGTTCTGTCATGTTATACTGTTAAATGATTATGAATCAAGCTGTTTTTTTTTTAATGTTTCTGAATATGAGTAACTAATAAAATCTTGTCTTGTTGTAGCTTTGACAGAACAGAGAGCACCTCAACCCCAGGCCTGGACTCCAGCCCCAGCTCAAACCCAGACTCCACTTCATCAGCCGGTCCTACAGGCCGCTGTTCCCATTCAGCCCCCCAGCCTGCCCCCTGTCCAGGTTTCTGTCCCGGTCTCCATACATTCACCGGTGACCCCTGTGCCTCAAGCCTCACTCACCCCTCAGTCACAAGCACAAGTTCAGCGTCCCGTGGTGGTCTCTGTGCAGCAAGTGTCCCAAGTTCCTGTATCCCAAATTCCAGTGTCCCAAATTCAGGCCTCCCAAGTTCCTGTGTCCCAAATTCCGACATCCCAAGTTCCCGTATCCCAAATTCCAGTGTCCCAAATTCCAGCCTCCCAAGTTCCTGTATCCCAAATTCCAGTGTCCCAAATTCCAGCCACCCAACCTCCTGTATCCCAAATTCAAGCACCTCAAATTGCGCCTTCACAATTTACAGTGTCCCAAGTACCAACATCCCAAATACAATCTTCTCAACTTCCTGTATCCCAGATTCAAGGCTCTTTAATTCCTACCTCTCAACTTCCCATTTCACAAATTCCTGTTTCTCAAAAGTCGGTGTCCCAAATTCCTGTCTCACAACTCTCTGTATCCCAAATTCCAGTCTCCCATGTTCCGATATCCCAAACTCCAGCTTCCCAAATCCCTGTCTCCCAAATTTCAGCTGCCCAAATTGCCGTCTCTCAAATTTCAGCCACGCAAAGTCACATCTCTCAAATTCCCATCTCTCAGCTTCCTGTATCCCATATCCAAACCTCCCAAATTTCGGTCGCTCAAACTTCTGGCCCCCAAATTCCAGCCTCTTCGGTCCCAGTCCACATAAAGGGTTTACCGGTTTCTACTGTCGTGACCACTGTGGGACCGTCCCAACCTCACCTCCAAGTCCAAACTCCTGCTCCGGTCCAACCTCACGCTCAGGCCCAGATCCGCGCTCAGATCCAGGTCCAGAATTTTGGCCAAGTCCCGCAAATCCAGCATCTCCAGACCCAAGCACAAGCCCAGATCCACCCTCAAGTCCGGGTCCAGTTTCAGCAGCGGCCACAACTTCAGCAGGCCACGCAAGTCCAGACTCAAGTTCATCCTCAGGTAAGAAGAAAACAGCCACAAAAATTCCTTTTACACTTCAACTGACCCTCTATATTTTCTGTTACATGGATTACTTTAAAGCAGGTGAAAAAAATACTTGTGGGTCTAAATAACAGCTTTATTACAGTGCTGCTCAGGAGGTAGCAGCACCGCATGTTAAATACAGTAGGTAGTTTCTTAGCTAACTTTATCAAAGAAACTACATCTCATGTGTCTGTGTCCTCTGTTTGGACACAGGGTTGATTAGTTTGTAACATTATGTGTGTCACTTCTTCAATTCAATTTAGTTTTATCTAAATAGCCTAATATCACAACAGCTGCCTCAAAGGGGCTTTATAGCAAGTGACAAACAAACAGGCAAATAGACTTTGAAACCTCAGGGAGAACCACGTGAAGGAGAGATCCACTGCCAGGACAGACAGGCTTTAGATGTGTCCAGGATGTGTCTCAGACAAATTATAGAGAAATATTTGCTATAGATGTTGGTCACTCTGGACACTAGACGACTCTCTAAATGGGATATTCAGCCTGTGCTGAATCCTGCTGCTGCTCTGATGAGCAATAGCAGGGCAGAGATTGAGTGAGAGAGATGGGGTAAACAATCAGTCAGATCAGCACTGCGGCTCTCCTATTACCACAGCATTAAAGGTGCTCTGAGCAGTATTTTTTTATATATATACATACAAATTACCCACATGTGTGCCAAGATATGATGTAAACATGTTTAAATCAAATATTAGTTTTACTGATAACAATGGTGCAGCTTAGTTATTAACAATTGAAAATATATTTTACATTATGGCCAAGTTGTTTTTGTTTACATTTTGTTTTGGTTCTAAAACTGCATAGCTGATCATCCAATCAGAAAATAGACCATTGTTTTGATTTAGACTGCAGTACCGTTTTCAAACCAATACGAGCGCATGCTGCTTACAGTACCTTTAACTATGACAATATTTACGATATAGGCTTTTTCCATATCATGCACAAAAAAATATATATATATATTTTTATTATTGATACTGTATATCGCCCTGTCCTATCACATTTGTTTTCTCTGGTTCCATCTGTGTTAAAATGAATGAATATTTCAAGAGGAAGTTAGCTATTCAGTTTTAGAAAATATAGGGATAATAATATTTGGATGCTTGCTTTAGCTTGGTGCAGCCAATTCAGTGGTATCAATTTAGCAATTCCAAAATACCTCATCTACCTCATGGTCTCATGTTTTCACAGAGGATTCCTATCACAAAATGCTTTAAGATGCTTGAACAACTTCCTTCAAATACAATACATTTGCATAATTTATTTTTATTTTTCTCCCTCAGGTGCAGTTCCAAAACCAAACCCTACCACAGGTCCAGAGTCCAGCTCGGGTCCAGCCTCAGTTCCACTCCCAGGTCCAGCCTCAGGCTCCTCTACAGCCCCAAGTCCAGTCTCCTCCCCAGGTCTCATCTCAGGCCCACCTCCAGACCCAGCTCCATGGCCCGGTCCAAGTTCACTTCCAGCAGCAGCAGCAGGGCCCACCACAACCTCAGACCTCACCTCAAGCCCAGGTCGTTCCTCAGTCACCCCCCGTCCAGGCTAAGCTTCAAGTCCAGTTCCAAACCCAGAATCAACCCGGCGTCCCAGGTCAGATCCAGGTCCAGTCCCCCATCAGGCACCAGCTGATCACTGTCCCGGGACTCCAGCAGCCGGTGCAGCTCCTCTCGGCCCTGCCCCCCCACGTCGCGGCCCAGATCCAGGCCCAGATCCAGGCCCAGGCGCAGCAGCAGGGCGGGACTGTCCCACAGCAGATCAAACTCCAACTGCCCATCCAGATCCAGACCGCAGGGGGCCAGATCCAGAACATGGTGACCATCCAGGCCCCAGCCAGTGTCCAGGAGCAGCTGCAGAGGATGCAGCAACTCAGAGACCAGCAACAACATCAGCAACAACAGCAGCAGCAGCAGCCGCCACAGCAAACGCCACCTCCACCAAAGAAGAAGAAACACAGTGAGAGTAAAAGGGAGAAAGAGCACAACCTACAGGCCACCCCCAGGGACAGCATCCACAATAAGGTGACCCTTACAGCTGTTTATACATTTTTATACAGATGCAATCAGAAATGTTCAACCCTCTCACTTCAAAAGATATGATGCAATGATGTGAATTTTATCACTTCTTAACAAATGTTTTTTGGTAATTGCTAACAAGCTACTTAAACCTCTCGACTGGAGTCTTTGCCCATTTTTCACCTGCAAAAACCTTTAGCTCAGTGATGGTTGATGGCCTCTGTGCTGCAACTGCCTTCTTTTAAATCTATCAAAGATTTTAAATGGGATTTAAATCTGGGGACTGAGGGGGGCACTCCAGGACATTACAGGATCTTCACACTTCTTGTCTTCTCGAAAAATCTTTAATTGATAAATCCTTGAAATCCAGTTGGTGGGGCTAACGTTGATCTTCTAGTCAAATCTGAGATCAATCTGTGTAGACTTCCTGTGTCAGGTAACCAATCAGGTGTTAGAGCCAACCCACTGGCTTTGATGGGTGAGGGTGATAGATAAAATTAACTCAAGATGCACTGCAGCACAGGGGCATGAAATAATTATTTACATAATAAAATGGGTATATATGTTTGTGCATTAAATGAATTGTTTTAATTATGTAGGTATTTATTTCCAAATTTAATTATTTTAATAATTTAGTTATTAAATAAGTGATTTTTTTTTTTTCTTCCATCAGGTGGCAGTCAAACAGAACTCTGCTGCAGAACTGTTGAAGCAAAGGAAATCTTTGGCTGCAGCTGAGCGAGAGGAGAACCAGAGGTTTGATTTTATTTTATTTTTTCTGTTACAACACAATTTCAAATGCCAACACAAATTTTTGGGATCTTATTTCTTTTGTCATCACATAATGCCATGGCACAGAACTCTAAATTACAATTGACTCTAGCTGGGAGAAATTCTGTTCATTCACACCAGTACTGTTCTTATTGGCACAAAAAAAAATCTTTTTTTGAGCTTCAGGCAACTGGGGCTCTCTAGTCTTATAACAGATTAACTTTCTGTTTATCTTACATTTGAGATAAATATACTCTGATCTATTTGCTATTTCTAAACACAATTTCTTAACAGAATAAAAATCCTTATCCTAATAATTGAAAATGTTTTGAATAAACAGCCAAAGATCCCTCAAATGAACTAACACTGATTGTGTCGTGTCTGTAGGATGATTGTTTGCAACCAGGTGATGAAGTTCATCCTGGACAAGATCGAGAAGGACGAGAAGCAGGCAGCTAAGAAGAGGAAGAAGGAGGAGGTGGTGGAGCAGAAGCGCTCCAAGCAGAACGCCACCAAACTGACGGCACTACTGTACAAGCACAAAGAGCAGCTGAAGGCCGAGATCCTGAAGAAGAGAGCGCTGCTGGACAAGGAGCTACAGCTGCAAGTCCAGGTATGGCCTCTCTAAGCTTTTCCTGTGGATGTTAGGGTGTATGGTGAAGTTCACCCAACAATGTGACCAATATTACATATCTAGTTAATTTAAAAAAAATAAAAAATAAAAATAGTCCTACATTTTATTTGTATTAGTCTAATCAGCGAAAATAGAAACAATAGGTTACTTTGCCGGTTTATTAAATGTAATAACAGTGGCATTTTTGATTGGGCCATGCGATTTTGACTAATGATTATTCTGTTGTTGTTCTATTCCATCATATTAGACAGAGATATCAATAGTGAAATTTCCAAGTAGATTTACCTTTTGGCAGAAAAGACTTGTATTTGAGTAAAACACAGGGTCCTGTAATAATGTATGTTGGTCACAATGGTGCTACTGCTTTGATTCATTAATAATTAAAATGCAAAGCCATTCCTGCAAATTAATTAGTCTTTTCAATAGCACTTCTTAGCTTCTGTTCTGGCAAGCATTTGGCTGCCTTGCCTGTCAACTGAGCGGCGCCCTGAATCCAGGGCTTTTTACAATTTACACACATTCAAGTAAATTTCACATGGGTAAAATTTAAAATCTTAATTTTCCTCAGTTGTTGAATGAAATAATATTGTTTTTATTTATATTTCTGAATGTTTTCCTGTGTATTTAGGAGGAGCTTCGGCGGGACATCGCAAGGCTCCAGAGAGAAAGAGAAAAGGCCCGAGCAGCTATCAGCCAGGCAGCTGCAGCTACACTCAAAGCAGCAGCAGCGTCTCACTCCTCTCACCCCTCCTCCCACACCTCTCACCCCTCTCACCCCTCCTCTCACTCCTCCCAGTCGTCTCAGTCCTCCCATTCGTCGCACTCTTCCTCTCATTCCTCTCATCCGCCGCACTCCACACATTCCTCCCACAGCACGCACCACCAACAGGCCTCCTCATCCTCCTCCTCGTCCCACAAACGCAAGAAGGAGGACGAAAGAGAGCGGGACAGGAGCCGGGACAAGCACAGACACCATGACAAGGACAAGAAACGGGAGCGGGACAAAGAGCGGGAAAAGGACCGGGACCGAGAGAGGGAGAAGGACCGGGAAAGGGAAAGAGAGAGGGAGGGGGAGAGAGAGAGGCACAGAGACAGAGAACACAGCTCCTCCAAACATAAGAAGAAGAAGAAGCAGTCGTCTACCTCAAAGGAACACAAGAAGGACACCAAACTGTACTGTATCTGCAAAACGCCCTACGACGAGTCAAGGTGAGTGTCAAGTTTTTCTACATTTATCTACTGGTTTAGACGCAGAATTTGTTAAACTACCTAAACCCACGTAATCATCTAAAAGTATATTGTAATAGGAATCATCTGTGAAAAAACAAGACACATTTAGACTGTGTTATTAAGGATTTTAATCTGCTGGCACATTCCAATGAGGGAGGCTATGATTGGCTATTGAATAATGGCTGCCTGAAGAAGTTGGAGAAAGTTTTTTCTTTAGCGCTAGATAAACTAAATGCTAGAGAAACTAAATGCTAGAGAAACTTATGGCTAGAGTAACAGTTCTAACAAAACATGTATTTAAAAAACTAAAAGTAAAAAGCTGGCAAAAAATTGCCTATGCAAGACAGGATGTTTAATGATGCAGAGACCTTTTACATTAGTAAGAGTAAGGTACTATAGTACATGTTTTTTATCATTTCATACAGTTAGCTAATTTAAGCCAATTTTAGCATTCACAAATTGTGTGTTTTTTTAAATCATGTAAAAAAAAATAAATAAAAAAAAAGATTTGGTAAAGACACCGTTAAAGTTAAAGCCACAACCTCAGCCTCAGCCTCAGCCTCCACAAACATACAGTATGTATTCCAGTATATCTAGTATCCAAAAGTTGTGGGAAAAGTATCTTGTGAGTTGGGTGCATCATATTATAAAAAAAGACGTACATATATTTTGCATTTAGAGTAAAAAATGGCATAGAGGCATTTATGTTCAGTTTTAGACCATGGGAGAAAAATAAGATTGAGGGCCGCCATAGTGTTTTTGAAGTAAACACTGACTGATGTAAGTGATCTGTCTCTCTCAGGTTTTACATTGGCTGTGACCTGTGCTCTAACTGGTTCCACGGAGCATGTGTGGGCATCACAGAGAAGGAGGCCAAGAAGTTGGAGGACTTTGTGTGTAATGACTGTAAACGTGGTCAGGAGGCAGGAGGAGGCGGCAGCAGCAGCACCGCCACAGAGGAGCTCTACTGCATCTGCCGCACACCATACGATGAATCACAGTACGCTCACTTGTACTTTAGCTTTGCATATTAATGTTTTTGTTTTTTGTTTTTTGCTAATGCCAGTGTGTTCTCATGCAGGTTTTACATTGGCTGTGACCGGTGTCAGAACTGGTACCACGGCCGCTGTGTGGGGATCCTTCAGAGCGAGGCCAATCACATCGACGTGTACGTGTGTCCCCAGTGTCAGTCCACAGAAGACGCCATGACGGTCCTCTCTCCTCTCACTGACAAAGACTACGAGGGGCTCAAGAGAATACTGCGATCTCTCCAGGTATTCATACATATAGTTTTTAGTTTTTAAAGGGTACATTTTGTGCTTTTTTCAGACACTACTGCCTCCTACTGTGTACGTTTTTTGTGGGAAACAATTTAACATGGAAAAAAGCTCAGAAATGCCGATTTTGCATAATAGGTCTCTTTTAACATATATTTAACTAACTAAAATAGTCCAAGATTTGCATGTGTAGGAGATCCATGGTTGCCTTCAATAAAGCAAATCATATCTTTCCAGTCACACAAGATGGCCTGGCCTTTCCTTGAACCAGTGGATCCACATGATGCGCCTGACTATTACCGTGTCATCAAGGAGCCAATGGGTAAAACTCATCTTCGCTTGTTAATTAATCTTGTAAAATTTTGCTAAATCACCTGCCACAGCAAGAGACGTAACCAAAATGAAACGGTACGTGTTATCATCTTTTGTAGATTTCTCCACGATGGAGAGCCGTTTGCAGAAACGACACTACCGTAAGCTCACAGAGTTTGTGGCCGATGTGACCAAAATCTTCGACAACTGCCGCTACTACAACCCCAACGACACGCCCTTCTTCCAGTGCGCAGAGGTCCTGGAGGCCTTCTTTGTGCAGAAGCTGAAAGGGTTCAAGGCAAGCAGGTAAAATTCTGCACTCAAACAACTTCACCACACTCTTACATTCTGAATGCTTTAGAGCTGCAGTGTTTACACTAGCTACTTTTTTGTGTTTTTGACGGAATGTTTTCTGAAGTAGGGCTGTATGGGAGGCGTAGATAAGACAACTGTATTACAGATAGATTTATTAGATTTTGCAATGGCAGTCAAAGAATTAGCCCATTAACTTATAGTAACAATAACAAACCCTAACAACCAACAACACTTTATGACATTAGCACTTATACACCGCATACAGCTGTTTTATATCATTTAATTCAGTTTTATATTTATAACCTAATATCACAACAGCTGCCTCAAAGGGCTTTACAGAAATAGATGTAAACAATCAAACAAGCATATAGACTGTCCCAGGACATCCCTTGTCCTTAGAACCTTCTTCTCGGTAAGAAAACAAACAAAAAAAACTGCTGTGAGGAAACAGATAAACCTCAGGGAAAACCACATGAAGGAGGGCTCCACTCCCAGTATGAACTGGCTATAGATGTATGGATATCATTCATTTGCTAATAGAGTTCAAGTCTGTAAGGTTGCCTCAGGTGGGGCTTTGTCCAGACAGATCATGTTATTGTGTTATAAAACATTTAATTTAAAAAATGATGGTTGTGGAAAGTTTTTTGCAGTAACATTTTATGAAACTCAGTGCACTTACATTTTTTCTGTTACGAAAAGTACAATTAACTAGCTTTACTAATTTTGGTCTACAAAGGTACAAAGTGTAATATTTATGGTATTGTAAACAAGTTATTTCACTTATAACTTTATTTTGAATATTACTTAGTAATCTAGAAATATGTTGCACATATGTTATGTCACAGCCGACTGTCTTTTATTGGAAACATAATGCTTTTATCTGCTGTAGTTGTGTGTCAGATCCCACTCCCACAAACCAGCTGGGCTATCTCCAGACTGTGCTTTGTGCATGGACACAGCTATAACATATTTTCTTTCTTCATTATTAGTTTTGTCTAGCACACATTCTTGCTTATAAAAGTAGCTTAATCAGAGCCTGCATTTCCAGAGCTTATTTCCTCTTCCTTAAATTCCTGTTCCTAATACATTTGACAGTCTGTCTATCCACAAGTAAATCATACAAGTCTACTTCAAAACATTAAAAGCTATGCTAGTAAATGTTTCTCATATCCTTAGCATGTCCATTGTCATGTTTTTCTACATTTATGCTGTAGATATTGCTTTACACATAGAATAGTTGTATGCTTGTGAACCATCTTGTTATATTTTACCCTTTGCCTGTACAAAAACACAGCTGATAATTCTTAAGACATTACCTTTAATGTCTTGTCTAGTGTGCCATGATGTGTGATATGTGCCATCTTTGTGTGTGTTCACTGTTGCTGCATGCCTTTTTCATTTATGCCATCCCATTTTCTTCTTTCTTGCAGATTGTCAGATTCAGATTAAAGTGAGCCAGTCTAGCGGGAGTCTGGACTGGAAGCTGGGGTCTCTAGTACTTATGACAGCAAAACAATATCCAAATTCAAAGTATACCATATGTGCATTCATGTTCAAATCACCTATTCTGTTCATAGTAGTAATAGCCATGTTGACTGTGTTCATCTCGTAATCAAGGGAGATGCTTTTTTTTCCCCCTATCACACAATTCGGATATCATGATAAACTTGGTTTTAAATCATTTTTAGGTCCTCATTTGTATTTATTTTGAGTGATAGAGGATTATGTTGTATAAATATAAATATCAAGCTGCATATTTTTATTAAAGAGAGCTATTTATGATACGTTTTGTATGTCATTTCAAGGGGGTGAATGTACATAGGTTTTTTTTACCATGTAAGATGTCTGATTCTGTATTTGAATGTTTTAAATAATTATGCAACAAAAAAATTTGAGCTAGATGAGGGTAATACTGTATATGATGTGACTAAAATGTACAACCACAACAGAAGAATTGGATCTAAAAATACAGTAGCATTGTTTCACAGTGGGCCAATCTCTTCAATAAAGGCATTCCCTTTAAATTACTCCAACATGGCTGTAGGTTGTGATCCCAAAGTTTCAAACATGTTACAACTTTTTGGCAGCAGAGGTGAAGACTGTATGTGTGTGCTGTCTGTGTGTAGGGAACGCTGAATGGCTGTAAATTCAGCTGCTCTGAAGACCCTTTGTTAACAACAGGTGACATCAATACATTTTTATTAGACAAGTTAGCATGTTAGCTGTCTAAAATCACAAATTACATGAGGTGGTTTTGGCATGAGACATCCAACCAATCATGAGTGTGCTGTCAGTGCCAGGGTAGAGAATACTGTTTTAGAGGCAGTTAGCACTACATAAAGGTTACATGCAAATAGTTATGTTATGACAGCTTAAGACTAAAAGCTACAAACTCTGGATGCTAAAACGATCATGTATCTTTGGACTTGTAGAGATATAGAACTCCAAAAGACATCTCAATTAGATGTTAGGACCTGTGTTCCCTTTCATCAGACTGTCAAACTTAAATTGCTTACTACAGGTTACTTGCTAAAAGTCATTCTTATGGTTTGCACGACAAGTAGTTAGCTCAAGAGTAAAAGCTACAAATTACTGGATGCCAAAATTGTCGTGTATCTTTGAACTTTTAGAGATATAAAACTCCAAAAACACCAAAGTAGTCCCCGAACACAGATTACAGATATACACAGATTAATATAGAGCCCGTGCTTCCACATTAAAGACTGTCAAACTTAAATTTGCTTTCTAAGAGCCACATCAGTTGCTAAAGCAGTAACACCTACATTTGTGCCTCAAATATTGTCATTGACATTACAAAAAGAAATGAGTTACTCATCCAAAAAATTTGCTAGCATTACCTTCATCTGCTAATGTTAACATAGCTGTTTAGCTAACTCCTATTAACAAATGTGTAATGCTGCTACTTCTGTTGCCAAAGTAACCATGTGTCTGATTACGTTGTGTCTATATTTTTGCTCTGTCTTTCAATTTTGTGGTGTGAGCAATAACCTAAATACAAAAAAAAAGCCTCAATTTTCCCCTCTTTCCACATTCTGTAGGTCTCATAACAACAAGCTACAGTCTTCTGCGGCCTCTTAGAAAGACTCGAACATAATGCACTTGGCCAAGAATTTGTTTTTTCTGAACTGGCAGCACATTTCAGGACCTTTTCGGACTAAATTTTTGGGCCTAACATGACTGAGCGGTGTCAACTTGAGGCATCTCGGAAGAACGTTTACCTCGGACTCTTAAGGAGCTTCTAGTTTCATCTTTTTTTTTTTTCTTTTTTTTTTTCAAAGCCATCGTTGTGGTCATCAATAGGAAGCAGGAATCAAGCGTGGACATGCGGTGGCGGATGTTACAAACTTTGTCTTAAATGACATTGAGTGGAACGAGCTTCTCTTTCCTTTTTCTACTCATCGAAGTGGCACTTGTAGACACTTGTACTAAACGTGGGCACCGAGAGACTCAAAGTACTATTATAAGCTATTGTGAATGGATTGCTTTGCAGTAGTGACGGACTTGAGAAGGATGATATTTGAAGGTTCCTGCCCTGTTTGTAAAAAGTGACTTCCTCCTTTTTCTTTTTTTTTTTTGTATCACAGCTGAAGAAATATTGATGTATATGGAACTTAATAAAATGTAAAAAAGACTGACTTTTTTTGACATTATGACCATCCATCAAAACCTCTTAAACACAGACTGTACAGTTGATTCATTCATTTTCTACGGCTACAACTCTTTGGTTTATAAATTAAACTGTCGATAAATGTGCTTCTCATTGTCATTTTTGTGTTTTTAGTACAAAAAAACCCCAATGCACTTAGGCTACATTTAAGCCCTAATAGCTTTCATCTGTACAGAACTACAAAGGAGGAAAGTAAGTAGATACTTTTAATTTACTTGAACATTTTTAAATAAAAGTATTTATCCAGATGGCACTACTAGTGATGGCACTTCCTTCTACTTAAACAAATTTATTTAACTTTCTTTAACTTTTTTTTTTTACAAATTTAAAACTCAATACTTAAAAAAAAAAAAAAACTTTTACACAAGCAATTTTGTTGTTTAAATTTTTTTCTCTATATTATACTACATACTGTAGTAAGAAGAGAGATTGCACTACCACAGAACTATAACATTTTTCTTATCGTTGAACAAGATTCCATTCTTCTCCCACATTCCACAGTTAATGATTGTAGCCTGTCCCAGCAACTGTGGGCCTTAAGCGGGGTAGACCCTGGACAGTGGACAGTTAGTTGCAGGGTTGGGGGCACAGAGATATACACAGACAGGGAATCATTCACTCACATTCATTCACAAGGGGTAAATTAGAGTCACCAATTCATCTAACACATGCATGTCTTTGGACGGTGGGAAGAAGCCGGAGTACACAGAAAGAACCAATGGTAACATGAGGACATGCAGTCTGTGATGGCCAAAAAAAAAAAAAAAAAAGTTAGGCTAAATTCATTAAAAACAGATTTAAAAGAAGATTCAGGTCAGGCAGAGGGCGGACAGCCTCCCACCCAGAGCCAGGGTCTGCTCAGGGTTTCTGTTAAAAGGCGTTGTTTCCTTACCACTGTTGCCAAGAGAATGCCCATGGGGTAAATGTTGGGGTTACTCTCTAAAACTAAAATCTAAACTCAACAGTAACCTAGGTTGACCAGAGTTCTAGACCCCAACACTGGGACACTTTTTTTTTCCCTTCAGAAATCACAGTGCATTTGAACTTAGAAAGCAACAATAACACTTCTGAAATCCATAACATTTTCTGACATGTATTTTAAAGTACATGAAGCAAGGGCTTAAGTTTTGATAGCAATAGCAATTTATGAATAAATATTATTATGGGGCAAATAAACAGAATGAGAAAATGCTTTAGATGAATGTGTTTTTATTTTCTTATGTTTTTTTATTGGTTAAATTGGGGATAACTGGGACATATTTTTTTCTGTTTTTCTTCCTGGGACATGGGACAGGGAGCTTAAATGTTGGACTGTCCCCATTAAATAGGAACTTTAGAGTGGCCTATGGTCTAGACCTGCTCTATGGCATCTTGAGACAAGTAGTAACTTGGCACTACAAAAATTAAACTTAAAAATCGTATTTAGTTGCAAGTGAAACAGCAAATACCTGTTATGATTGTTTTATAAACCAGACCGGGTAGTCACAATCCACACAATTCTTTGGACCTTTTGAAACATTAGGCTGTATTGTTTACTGATGGCAACAATTCCTGTTTTTGCATAAATGAACAATGGGAACAATGTGATTATTAAACAAAACATTTTATAACTCTTTCAAGTAAACTGTCAAATAATTTTAAAGACAACATTTTTATAGTATCTTTTTTGCTTTCAAGTACAAGCCCAAACACATTTTAAACTACAAAGGCATGCCACAACCTGGACTCCATGGTAAAACATCAAACTGACTCGGGAACAGTTGTTCTCTTACGTACATCTTAACAGAAAGCCAAATAATGTTCTAAAAACTGATTCAGGGTCAGCGCGCGGTAAGAACGCGGAGCTCTCGCGATAATCCCGCGGAGTGAACGCACTTCCTGTCCGCTCGTGTGATTTTTTTGAATGGCCCAATGAGCGGCGGCGGTCTGATGCTTTGACTCGAACGGACCAATCAGAGAGCAGTGTGGCAGAAATTTAAAGGTCTGTGCGGCTCTTTCCTTACACCACTACTTTAGCGTCAGCTCTGGGTAAGGTTGTGTTAGTCCTTGTATACATTTTTTAAGCGTTTTATGTTTAGTAAATTATGAATGCTGTTTATTTTATTTCATTTTATGCAGTGTCTTCATAAATAAGTGTTATGTAGCCGGTATTTAGGTAGTTTTTTATGTTAAATGCTAACGTTATGCAGCCTTTTTGACGTGTGTCTTTTGGTCGCGCGCTGAAGCCTCGCGATACAAGTTCCATGCTCTTCTATTCTAATTATTGTTAATTTATATTTACAGACTTATATTACCTCGAAATCCCATTTTAATCACTTGGAAAATGTCTGAGAACGCACAACGTCTGACCCAGTTCAAGAACAAGGGCAAAGATGCGAATGTAAGTTTTCTCAAGGCTATTAACTTAACTTACTAGCATATCTCAAAATGTTAAAGGCTTTCGTTGTAATAAATGCAGGAACTTCGACGCAGGAGGGTAGAGGTCAACGTGGAGCTCAGGAAAACTAAGAAGGATGACCAGATGTTTAAAAGAAGAAATGTGGCCACATTTCCTGACGAGGCCACCTCTCCACTGCAAGAGAAATCTCAGAATGTTCAGGTGAGTCAAAGAATGTATAGTTGTGTATTACTACTAACGTTAGTATGTAATGTACATGAATTTCCAGTTTTGAGAGCATAGCCATACTTCCAGACTGACACCTTTTCTAGTTATTAGTGTTATTAAATGTATTGTATTTCATTAGATATGAGGGAAGGAGTACAAAAAATTAAATGGTTATATTATAGAGTCTACCTAATTCTGACTGAGTGTAGAAAACGTTTCTATTTATTTATTTTTTACAGCTTAGTCACTATGGTCAGCCATTATAGAGCTTAACACTGACTGCCCTCTCCCTGGTTCTGGAAGTAAATTTCCCATTCTTTTTTTCCGCTGTTTTTTTTTTTTCCCAAAAGATCTTTTATAGTTTAGTTTAAAGGCATGACAAAGGCTAATCAGCTATGGGGAATCTCATCAATACAACATTGTATTTTGGTCAAAATAAATATCTGGAACCTGATTAAAGGCAAAACGTCATGTTAAACTGATTACACTTAATTATGTTATGGTCATGAGTTATGCTGCTTTCAACTCTGACTTCCAAACCTAAAAAAGCTGATTTAAAAATAAAAAGTCTGTTCATGGGATCAGCTCAGAAAATGGATGTGAAGCATAATGATTAGAATATAATATTTGCATTTCTGTTTAATAGAAAACAAAAATACTTTTTTTGAACTGCTTTGTGCAGTGAGTCTGATGTGTCATGAACAAAGCAAAAGCCAACAGCTCAGGGCAATTCCACTATATTTTCCAAATTGTCCAATAGCTGTGGCCTGTGGGCCGGACATTCCCCTGTACTAATGCATACATCATGTAAAAAATGTGTACACCCCACATTTTCATACAACACAAAATTACAGCCACAGTAACTGTAGCATTTAGTGCCAGTACAAATTGTAAACATAATCATAAGCATCTGGCTTAATAAAGTCAAGATAACGGTTCCTGCTGCTTTAGTACAACAGAGAAAAATCAAAACAAACTTAAGCAGCTTCACATTTAATGAAACCACTGTCATTGTAAATGCTGGCTTTAGAGCTGCAAAGGGTGGCAAAATGGCATGTATACATTTTAGTGCCTAAAATGTATATATGCCCCCCTCTAGTTGATTTGCTTCAGTCAAGCCTTTGACTTTGCAATGTACAGATTTTTCAAAAAGCCGAGGGGGAAAATGAATGGAAAATTTACTTCTGGAACCAGAGGTGAGCTGTCACTGTTGAGCTCCATATGAATGAGTGAGAGAAACCCCACCCTCTTTTCAAAATGTGATTGACCATACCTCTGAAGAAGGAAGTATTAAGGTCCAATAGCTATATGTTACAATATTGCAGAACAATGTACATTTTACATCCTTGCAATATATCATTTATGTGTGTGTATAGTCTGTTTTTGTTATTTTGTCTGTCTTGTGCAACTTAAAGATTCCATTTTTGTGGTTAAACAATATTTTTATGAGTGTAACCTCTGTATTTGACTATTTGCAGGCTGCCAGACAGTGGACAGTTGAAGAGATCGTTGCTGGAGTGAACAGTGGTGATTCTGACACCCAGCTCCAGGCCACACAAGCAGCAAGGTAAAGCTGCATTTTAAATTCACAAGAATTTCAAGAAAATCTTCATCTGTCATCTGCTCACTGACTTTCATATGGCTATACAGAAAGCTGCTGTCCCGTGACCGTAACCCTCCCATTAACCAGATGATCAGTGCCGGACTCATCCCCAAGTTCGTGTCTTTCCTGGGTCTTGTGGACTGCCCTCCCATCCAGTTCGAGGCGTCCTGGGCCCTGACTAACATCGCCTCTGGGACATCTGACCAAACTGCTGCTGTGGTAGAGGGAGGTGCCATTCCTGCCTTCATCAGCCTGATCACATCCCCTCACAGGCACATCAGTGAGCAGGCAGTGTGGGCGCTGGGAAACATTGCTGGTAATGGACATCTTATTTTTAGTTTTTTTGTTTGTTTTTTTTTAAAGACTTCATATTTCAGAATTATATAAAATGAGTTGGATGTTCTTTTGTTTAGGTGATGGCTCAGGCCTTAGAGACCGGGTCATCAAGCATGGAGCTGTGGCCCCTCTGCTCAGTCTGCTGGCAGTTCCAGACCTGTCTGAAATTAATGTAAGTAATCTGTTAGGGCTGCATCAAAAAAGCCTGCTACATGCAATACATTCACTACTAAAGAAATCATTCAGTGTAAAGTAGAAGGTACCTACTGCTTCTACTATAACCACAACTACCATTAGCAGTTGTAAAAGTACCATTTATTTTCAAAAACGCACTCTTGCTTATAGATGCAGTTTTCTGTTTTTCTTCAAAAAAAAAAAAAAAACTAATTATTTAGTCAACATAATAGAAGTCATCTCAGGAAGAAAATGGCCTCTGAGATCTCATCTGGGTGGGAACTAGAGCAGGGACTTTGGTTTTAAAAAAAAAAAAAAAAAAAAAAATCACACACTCATAACATAGGGGAGTGGTCCCATTCTGATCAGGGACACTTTCATTGGTTGAGTCCATGCTTGTGCACGTCTTTATACTCTGGAGTAATGGGTGCGACAAGTCCAACTGGAAAGAAACAGATTCCATGGAAGGCTCCAACTGCTCACACCACAAAACAGCAGAACAAAAAAAACAGTGACCCAGAGAAAGATAAGCAAAGTACACATCTGATTCTCTCAAATCTATCAAAAAACTTTAGGGATAAATAGACAATAGAAATGGAGAATGGGGTTCAAGGCCAAATTGGCATCCACGGCCCCCTGGTGGACCTTGCAGGTATTGCAGAATTGGTTTTCTAAAACCAGTTTAAACTTTGAAGTTAATTACAATTGTGTATAGTTAAAAAATATTTGTTCTACTTTAATGCAATTTTAGCCACCAGTCTGGGTTTTTGTGGTGTTTGTATAGCATTTCTGGAAAAAAATAAACATGAAATGGTTTTGTAATTTGATAAGAATATTTTATTAGGTCAGCATGGGATTTTCATTTTTTTTTTTAAGTGGGCTTCAACTACTCTGACTTTGGGAATGGCTGATCCATTAAGCATTGAACTACTCCAAACATCTAGATTCTTGAAATTTCATTCATGGCCACTAGGGTGTGTTGCAACCTAATATTTTTACACTATCTTCTACAGAGGGACTACCTGAGGAATGTGACATGGACTTTATCGAACCTGTGTCGGAACAAGAACCCCTCTCCTCCTATGGCCGCAGTGCAGCAGATTATGCCCTCTCTGGTCCGACTGCTCCACCATGATGACAAAGAAGTGTTGGCTGACGCCTGCTGGGCTCTGTCCTATCTAACAGACGGCTCCAATGACCGCATCGAGGTGGTGGTCCAGACTGGCATCGTGTCTCGCCTGGTCAAGCTGCTAGGTTCTGGAGAGCTCACTGTCATTGTATGTACAAAACATTCAGTTTAGTCTCTTCTCATTGCTCAAATTTAAGTTTTTTTTTGTTCCAGCAATTTAAAAACACTATTCAAACTTTTCCTGCTTTATGTATTTTTTAATAAGGGATAACTAGACTGATTAAAATACCTTTTCTTTTTATAGTCTAGCATGTTTGTACACTATCAAACCTTCTTTCCTCTTTCCATTTAGACTCCATCTCTGCGTGCGATTGGGAACGTTGTGACGGGTACTGATGAGCAGACCCAGGCAGTGCTGGACGCCGGGGCCCTGGCCATGTTCCCCCAGCTGCTGCGCCACAACAAAGCCAACATTCAGAAGGAGGCAGCCTGGACGCTCTCCAACATCACTGCAGGGAAGGACACCCAGATCCAGGAGGTCATCAACGCTGGCATCGTCCCGTACCTGGTCGAGGTCCTAGTGCGGGTACGTTTTGATAAGAGGATGGTTTACATTTCTTCTCCTTTTAAAGTAATGTTCTGGAATCATACCGACCACCTTAACTGTCTGTACTGTTATCCAAAATGGGGTTAGCTTTAAGTGTTTGTATATGTACTCAAATGTATGCTCTTTAAACATTGCTTTTAAATGGTGGGCATAATGTCCTGTCTTATTCTCCCCTTTAGGGTGACTACAAAACCCAGAAAGAGGCAGTCTGGGCTGTTACAAACTTCACCAGTGGAGGCACCATTCAGCAGGTGGTCTACCTCGTCCAGGCCAATGTCCTGGAGCCTCTTCTAAACCTGCTCTCGTCCAAGGACAGCAAAACAGTCCTGGTCATCCTGGACGCCATCACAAATATCTTCATGGTAAGAACATCAGCCGTTTTCATGCAAGTCTAGCTTTTTCTAGTAAGAATTTTGGATGGTTATGTGCATTCTTATTTTACAACAGGCTGGGGATAAAATCGGAGAGTCGGACAAGCTGAGTCTAATGATTGAGGAATGTGGAGGACTGGACAGGATCGAGGCGCTGCAGTCCCATGAGAATGAGATGGTGTACAAAGCAGCACTAAACCTTATTGAAAAATATTTCTCTGCAGAGGTTGGTGTCCTTAACTTTGATCCATTATTAATAAAACTGTATTCCTGATGGTCTTACTTTTATTTTCTATTTTTACAGGAGGAAGAGGTGCAGAGCGTGGCCCCAGAAGTTACCACAGATGGTTATGCGTTCCAGATTAATGAAAACCAAAGCACTTTCACCTTCTAGGAAAAAAAACTGTTCTTGATATAAACTCTACCTTCACTGCTACTGTGTGTCTGTTTTCATATAACTGTTCTTTTGTATGTACTGTACATACTATTTTAACATGACTGATGAAAATGATTGTAAATAAAGTTGTCATTCATGTGTTCTATCTGGAAGTCATTACTACATCAAATATTAAACTACTTACTCCACTACATTTACTGTATGAATTGGTTTGAAGTACAAAATACTTTGTGCTTTGGATTTAAATATGTTTTTGCTGTGCACTCATTGTAAATATACAGTGCCTAAAAACAAGAGATGCAGAAAAGTAGTATTTCTTGGAAACACAAAAATAAGTCCTCACAGACAGACTCAACAAACTTTTGCACTGGTTTGTCAAATTCATTAGTCATTAACAAAATTGCTCACATTTAACACAAATAGTTGTTGAAGTAGCTGTTTACTCTTAAATACATTTTTGCGCCTTTATCTAAACATTTACTAAAGTAGTAAATGCATTGCAGTGGTGGAGGTGAGGAAGTACTCAAGTTCTTTACCAAAGTAAAAATACAGATAAAGGAGCAAATAAAGGAATCACAAGGAAATTTCCACTTAAGTAAAACAAAAGAACTAACTTTCAAATGTACTTGCAAATATAAAAGTATTTTTCACAGACTACAAATGTGTTAAATGTGAAATATCAGTAGTGAAGCACTATAATTTTTATATGCATATATAGTTATTGTGTTACTACAGTAAAAATAAATGATTTTGAACCAAAGCTCAAAATACTTTGCACTTAACCAATTCATAAATGTAGTGGAGTAAAAAGTACAGATTCTTACTCTAAAATGTAAAGTAAAAGTAGACTACCCCTTGTAAAATTTACTTAACTATAGCCAGCCTACATGGAAATTGTAAAATAGCAAAGTTCTTTTACTACTATGTTACATTTTATCACAGAATTTTGTATAATGTAAAATTGAGTACTTCCTTCACCACTGATTTTACTACTCTTTTTGATCCACACCTCTCCTATAGGAATAATTGTATATCATTTACTCTGTGCACATCTCTAGTGGAAGTTCAATCGCGCCATACTCCTGCGCCTTGCCCCCTACACAATGTCAGAAATGCTCCTAAACCTCTTAAAGCTTCCATCAAAGTACAACAACGATAAACACACACACACACACACTCTCTCCTCCTCTGCGCTCTGACTGTAAACTGTGCGTAAAACTCCAGTGAGGTGCCACATGTTGGAGCAGTCTTTCACTCCCCCCTCTCCTGAAGTGTGCTGTCGTCAGCGGTGATCTCCCTGCGGCCGCCTCCTGAAGCGAATCCACGGCTGAGGCTCAGCTCAAGCTCTCCAGCAGCCAGCAGCGGCCCCAGAGCAGAGGAGGACCCGCTCCGAGGCGCAAGCTCCGCGCGTAAGATGTGAAAACAAACCCCCGTTATAGCCTCCTTTTCTCGACTCAGTTCCCATTTGCTTACACCTTTAAGCTGGACTGAAGTCATCTCTGGTAAATGCACGGTGCAGCGGCGCTTCACTCACAGTTTTTCTTTTCCTTTTTCTTTTTAATTTTGGGCATTGGTGAGCAGCGAGCGCTGTGGCAGTCCAGTCCACATCCGGGCCACAATGCACTGACTCCATTATTGTCTAAAACTGACGGAGAGCTTGATAAACCTAGAGATTTTTTACACGCAGAGAGAGATTTTTGCTTCGTGCGGTGAAGGTTGGGACCGAGTGGACATGTCTAACCAAGGGATTCGGCGGAATGGCCCGGTGAAGCTGCGACTAACAGGTAGCTAGCACTGTGCTTTGCTTTTTTAAATCCCCTCTTCCATTTCCCCATAGACCGGAGCGATAAAGGCTCCGGCTATTTCCTGGATTACAACCGTGCTCAGTGATAGAGGAGTTGGCATGCCGCTGGTTGTTTTACCTTGCTTTTTATTTGCTTTTTATACCCAACAAATGTTCTTTATACATACACTGCTTTTTAATAAAAATAATTGGTTTGCCATTGAACACGTTTATAATGGCTATTAGGCTAGTGTTGTTCTTGGAAATAGTCCTAACCGTCTGATAGTCTGTAGTAACTGGCTACTACGATTCACAACATGTAGGAGTAACTCAGTAGGCTAACTAGCCATTAAGACTAAACGCTACTGGATTCAGTAATATTATATAATATTATATAATATTAAATAATAAACACGTAAACTTAAGCTGAAATTGGCTTAAATCTATATTTTTGTCAGGAAACAGCAGAAGTTATACCTTAAGGTAGGAAAACAAGAAAACAACTATGCATATTTAGAACATATTAGTTGTTTTTATGAACATAACCTAATTATTGTGCTACCAGTTATGTTATAATAATTACATGAATATATTATTCTTGGAAGTAGTACTAACCCTGTGGTAGTTTGTTGTATATAGTTAACTAGTTACATATCACTGTAACACTCAGCTTATAAGGCTGCTCTGTGTTCCCCAGTACCTATGTTCCATGAAGAACATGGTTTAAAGCAAGGGTTAAGGTTTAGGCAGTGTCAGAACTTACCAGAATGCGCAAGTACCTATGTTCCCCAGTCCATAGAAACAGGGGAACATCAGTACTTTTCACAAATGCACATGTACCTATGTTCCTCGTTTCATTGACAAACATAGGTACATGGCAACTTACATACTCTCACAAATGTGCAGGTACCGATGTTCCCCAATTCATCCAGAAACTGGGGAACATAGGTGCCAGGGAACATAGGTACTTTAACAAATGCGCATGTAGCTATGTTCCTCAATCCTTTGGAACTGGGGAACATAGGTATATAGGAACTTGCGTACTTTCACAACTGTGTAGGTACCTACGTATGTTCCCCGGTCCATAGAAACTGGGGAACATAAGTACGCACCCCAGCTTAGTAAACTAGCTATATATACAAGTATCATATTAAATTATATAAAATTAAACACATGCTAATTTCATTTACACAAGTCAATGGTTTAAAATTTCAAGCATATTTTACAATATAATAGTATATAGTATTCTGGTGACAGGAAAAAAGTTAGCTGACAGCGTTAGCCTAGCCTGACAGTAAGCTATTATGAAGCCATTTAATTCCAAAATGAGTTTCTGTTTAGACAACAGGGTCACACAACTGCCTCTAACGACACACTGCCCCATTCTAAATGCACACAGACGGGCAGCTGCCTCTTTGTGTGTTATTGGGTCACCATTAGGTTGTACTCATTCTGCAGTAACTGTTTAGAAGAGGGCATATGGCTTGCATGTAAATGGTTATAATATATTAGCTTTCTGCATCTAAGGCTTATGTCTGTGTTGATTTCTTGGCTTTTTTCTTGTATCTTAAGCTAGTGTTGTTACGTACTTGTCAAGTCTGATTTTGTGAATGACTTTGTCGACTCAACTTTAAGATGGACTGCAGTGGTCTCCAGGAGGAATGCTAAGAATGTGAGTCCACTGTGAAAAATAGCAAAAGTAGGACCTTGCCGACCACAGCTCTCCTTGTTGCTGAGTGACAACATACACTTGTCCAAAGCAAACACTCCTGCTTTGAACTTTCAGCTTTTATCTAGACATTTTTGACACTGCTTCCATTCGTTTTTGTGCCACTGGAATCCACTTTGAACGGACCTCCTATTCAGACATGTTATGTGAAGTTGTGTTTTTTTTTAGCTGTTCCCCCAGACAGTAGAAAGATTAGTGGGTTATATCATAAGAAGTTTGTGTAGAAGAGAGAGTTGGCTCCAGGAATTTTTGCATCTCCTCCTCCTGTCTTCTTTTGAGCAGTTGTTGCTCTGAAAATGTTTGATTTTACAACAGCCAGCAGGTTTGAAGGCAAAAAAACTCTAGACTGATGATATTGACAGGCAGATAAGTCTGGCTCCACTGCTGAGACTGTGGTTAGTGCTGTTCCCGCCATACACCATATTCTGCTAACATTTATAGTGGAACATAGTCAGTTTATTACTGTCTGGCACCTAGAATATTAGAAATGTATAGATGAGATGTAGGCTGTATGAACTACATATGTTTAATGTGGAAGAAATTATCTGTTTTGATTCCATAGACCACTGAAGAGAGTGACAGCAGAGCAATGGTCAGTAGCAAGAATTAGCATAGTCCCAAGTTTACATTACTCAAAATAACACATTGATGGGTGAAATCAAAAGTAAAAAGCACATATTGAATTAGCACTGTGCACTGCAGATAATATAAATAGTTAGTTTGCTGTGGTCTTCAGATCTAGCCAGGACTTTTGGATAGTTATTACATGTTTCAGACCAGAAAATGTTACAAAATACTGTCCATCCATCTTCTATTGTCTTTCTGGGGCCGGTTTGTGGAGACAGCAGTCTTAGTGGAGACTGCAGTCTTAGTAGAGATGCCTAGACTTCCCCACTTACACTAGTTCTCCCAATGAATCTTGAAGCATTCCCAGGCCAGCTGGGGGACATATACTACTACTGCTTTTTTCCCTAGATTTTAGTTCAATTCCTCCAGGGAGATGGTCAAACCATTCTTGTCTCAATCTACATGCAGAGCAGATAGATGACTTAAGGCCTCGATACACCAAGGCGACTCCCAGTCTGCCGCCGAAAAGACGGAGCGACAGCTCGTCTCTTCTCGTCTCCTCTCGTTCCCTCCCGTTTCCTCACGTTGGATGACCTTTTTCCCTCTTCATACACCGAAGCGACAACTGACCTAAAGACTGTGTCTTGTGCATGCACGTAATGTAATTACCCCCCCAAAGCGGCAGATGGCGCTAGCCAGTGAACAAAGATAAACGGAAGTGGCACGCCTTGGTCTGCCACTGTTCTCAGCTTATTTGAACATTTGAGAAGCGTGATAATGGTTGGTTTGGACATTGTTTTGTGTGGATTAGGTGCCGCTGCTCTGTTACTTGAAGAAGAACAGAGGCCAACAAGGAGAAGAAAGCGCACAAAGTGGGTTAAGTCTTGGATTCAACAGCACAATTCGCTTGGAGCTTTCCCAACTTTAGTGGCAAGGCTTCAGTGAGCACTGCCATTACGTGCTCTTCTGATTAGACTGCTGCTTTAGGACAATGCAGAGAGTAATGAGCTTAGACAATGGCGTTGGCACAACATTAGCTTCATGTTGTCATCTCCATCTCACTGCTGTTCTTATATAAAGGTGCCATTTACTCCCAGACAGGTTTTGAGTGATGAGCGGCCTTATTGACTGTAGCTGTTTGTGTTACAGGCGTCTCCCCACACACACACACACCCCTGTCCATTTGAACCAGATGTGGCAGATGTTTTCTAGCTATTAAACAGAACAAAATATGGAAAGGAAGCTTCTAAAACTAACACTCAGGGTGAGAAGGCTTTGACTACATAAAACAGGATTGTCATTACACTATTACTAATCACTCCTAAATGAAACTTGTCTTAGTCTGACCAAAACTAAACCTTTACAGCGGGCTAGAGTAAAACCATATGAACGACTTGGACTAAGACCAGAGAATAAAATCTGAGCTGGTAGAGCCAGATAGTGGCACAGAGTAATACATGTAAACAAATAAGTACAACTTTAGGACCAGTGTACAGAGCCAAGACACTCTGCTGCTGATTACACCTTTGGTTTGTTTTGGTTGTTTTGGTCAAAATACTTTGTATTTTTGTAACATCTTGTACTACACTACTACTGCTCTTCCTTCTACTGCTCTTACTACTACTACTACTACCACTGCTATTACCACCACAAATATAAAAATATTAATGGATTTGATTTATATTGCGCTTTCCAGGCTCAAGTCAAGTTACATTAGCTTACTGAGTCTATTCTAACAAAGGCTGATTTTTGTCAGACTGAACAGTGTGTAAAGTAAAGTGTGTAAAGTGTGTCCGGTGTCTGTGTGAGGAGTCAGTCGCAGCAGCTGGTTTGCTCATCTGAATTCTTTGGCCCGGCTCTGGCTCGCAATGGGCTCTATCTCAGTGGGATTCCCTGGACTTCTCCATTCACGTTCCTGCCTCTTCCTCTGACTCACTCCTGTTCTTTCCGACTCTACGTCCAGGGCACACTTCACTCCCACCCAAACCAAATCCCTGGAGGTTTTTACTATCTTCTCTGCCAATTAGGCTACACACACAAACAAAATATTCTTTTATAAATGGATGTGTTCGGAGCATGTCCAAGTGAGTCATTCATTTGGAGGAAGTGAGCATAAATCATTGATGTCTATGAAACAAAGTGGTTACTTAGTAAACTAGTAAAAGCTTTATGTTGCAAAATCTCTAGAACTGGTGCCTGTCTGGATATTGTTGCACGTATTTCATTTTAGTATTTTAGTACTGCACCTAGTCTGCAGTGGCCAGCACCTATCAGAATTGTCCAAGGAAGGAAGAGTGGTGAACCGGTGGCAGGTAATGCACATGACAGCTGTTTGTTATAGCACGATTTGGAACTGGTATTTTTCTTGTATGTGTTTCCACAATCCAAGGGTTTAACATCAGATCTGCTGTCTATATACCTCTAGATTTGACAACGTCATTCATGCATGCAGTATGGAGTTATTGGTATACTGTACTATGCTGTGCTATAGCGAAGTAAATTTTTCCTCCTCTGTCTCCACTGGCCTGCTGTCACACAGCCCTCGTCACAAGTCTGACCCTGACACTTTAGGCCACCTGCTGTTCTCTATTTTTTTCTAAGTCAAGTTAATTACATGTCTGTCTGTGCAACATGGGCTCTCCACAAGACTTACTGATTATTAGTGTCCACATACTGTAATTTTAAGTTAATAAGTTTAAAAAAACAACAACTCATAAGATGGTGGCCACTAAGATGATTGGCGGTTCAAGCTCCGCAGCCGGCAATGCACACTGTCGTAGTGTCCTTGGGCAAGACACTTCAACCACCTGGACTGTATGAATGTGGCAGTGTTACTGTGTTTGTTGATCGGGGGGGCTGTAGGCACAAATTGGCAGCCATGTTTTTGTCAGTCTGCCCCAGGGCAGCTGTGGTTACAGTAGTAGCTCACCACCGCTGAGTGTGACTGATGAATAATGCATTATTATTATTATTACTTTTGTGGGGGGGGGGTTACTTTGACTTTGCAGAGAATACTTGGATTAGGTGCCTGATGGACTCTGCTGACATCAGTGGGGAATGGACTTAAAATGGCTATTTAGCACAGCTATTGAGCTGATGGCTTTGTAGTGACGACAGTTTAAGCACTGAATGATCAGGTCAAGTCAAGATGGTGTATGGGCTTTAAAGACAAGCAGGAGCACTTTGTGGTTTTGCGTGTCACTGTCAACATAGAGCGATGAGACTGAGCAACAGGATACAGGAATACTCAAACATGGGTGAATGAAACAAACTATTACTCCATGTTTTTGAGGCGCAAACAACGTATAACGTGGTTAAAAGCAAAAAAAAAAAAGCTATTTAGCATAAAGGGGGTCTTTAAAGGCTATAAGGGGTGGGCTATATAGAAAAACGTTAATGTCTGTGATTTTTTTATTACAGTTTTTATTATAGAATGATTCATGTACACAAAGTAGCCTGTTACTGCCTTTTACAGATAGGAACGGCTATCTCCTTCTGAAGTAAAACTAAGCTATAACTACAAATTTTCATTTTTTTTTACAATGTAAAACTCTATCTCTATCCATCATCATTACTAAGTAAATGTGAAACATAAGTGTTATTTTTACACACAAAAACACAGAGTTTTAAACAATTTCACAAATCTAATATGATTATTACTGGATTTTTTTTTAGAAATTCACTATAGTTTAAGTCAACACATCATGATGGAGAGATGACTTTCAACTTTGCATAAATGGAATGTTCAGAGAATACAGAACGGAGATTTAAACAGAGGCACTGTCGCATATTCTAGTGATCTAGCGAGTTTAGCGAGGCAGCTAGCTAGCGAGGCAGCTCGTCATTAGATCAGATTGTATCATAATCTAATATCATTTGATGAACAGTTAAATGCTATGTGAATTCTGCATACATGTCCTTATACTTGCAAATGTGTCATACCTGGGCCAAACTCTGCTAACTACAGAAGGTGTGGTGTACCAGAAATGGTTGGGAGTGCCTTTATTAGTTGGATGTGATGGTGCGTGTGCAAAATGATTGCCAGTGTATGTGCATCTATAGAAATCTCTCATTTGGGGCGTTGAAAGGCTATGGACAAAAAACATTCTACTGTGTGGACCAAATCAGATGAACAGCACTTGACTGAGCTAAAACTGATTTTGTGATTGTGCCAGGAAATAAACAGGCACAAAAAGAAGCTATTTCAGAAAAATGCAATCTTATTTCTAGTGAACCATTTACAGTTGGGGTTTTTCCACTTTATTGTGACTCTAGTCTACAGATGGGGTCTTTGGATGTGGGCTGACTGATGCACAGACCTCACAGCTGGGCACAGATGGGACAGCGGAGGCAGGACCTGACGGATCTGCAGAGGTTTCATGTGGTCTGAACCAGCGCTGGCTAAATTCATGTGGTCTACCGTCACACAGAGCGCTGCATGGAAGTCATTTGGTTCATCTGGCCTCTCAGACAGGATTCACCGTAAATTCACCGTGATTAGACACATGTGCTGAACTGTTGACTCCGGCGGCCCATCGCGGACAGATATTTCCACACGTCACTTTAACAAGATGTGAAAACAAAACACAAACAAACACGGAGAAAGAGCAGGGCGTGGGTCATAATAACCGATTATTGTGCATGATTTGCAAACATTTCCCTCCCGTTTGTGTTGTTTGAAAGAGTTACATGGGTGAGCAGACTGGGGCTGGGGTTTCCTGTTGGTTCAGCTGCTCTCCAGTGAACTTGGAGCCGCAGACGGGAGCACGCGGTCCGGCGCAGAGAGCTGCTGAAGCAGAGGAAGTGCTCCCCAGACCTTAACACTTGTCCAAACGTCAGCACTGACAGGTGCACACAAAAACACTGCCCGTTCTACCTTCTGAGGTTCCCCTGGAATAATAAAGAGACAAGTAGACCTGTTTCTCAGAAGGGCGTTAGACATTCTGTGGAGATAATATTGCTTAGAGTGCATACCTTTACCCTGCACTAGTCAACTTTTTCAAATTAGTACAGCCACACTGGCTCACAGCACCCACAGGATCGGCGCCTGTAGCTTCTGTCAGGCATTCATTTGAAGTACCTGCCCTGTACAAAGGATTTTTTAAGCCCCCCAAGATTGTTCTCTAACCATCTGGTCTTTCTCAGAGTCAAGGAAACCCCACTCTATTACTTGTATATTACAACTGAGTATTACTTGCAATATTAGACTATCCTTTTATACTGAGTAGAATGGACCAAAATGAAATGTATGGGCAATGTTGCTCTGTTGTGGGTGGCTAGTTTTGCCCCTGCAAGGTTGATGTTTGGAGGTGTAACACCTTTTTTTTCTGTCCTGCGGTGTGACACAACTTTAAGGTTGAATGCAAAGAGTCAAATGAAAAGTGTAAAAAGAGAGGTTTTTGAAAGCAATTCATAATTTTAAGTGTAACTCTATTATTTCTTTTTTTTGTTTTGTTTTGTTTTACAATGTCCTATAATGTGACTTTTTCTGTCACACTGCAGGACACTCACTACAATTTATATTTATATACATGCCATAAATTATTGAACCTATCCACTGTACTAACTTGATATATGTATTCCTGTCCTATCCTAAAAAATGATTTTTAACATTCAGAATTTGATTTTGTGAAAAATACAGCTGTCACACCACAGGACACTAAAACAAGCACACCTTAACTTTTTTTTTGTTTTGTTTTGTTTTTTAACGAGGATTTTACTAAAATGAATAATAAAATATCAGTTTCTTTTGACCTTCAGCCTTAACTCCAGAGGTCTGTCTGGTTCATAAATGACAGATGGGGTCCTATAGGGTTTGTTACAGCTGCCTGTTTAAAAACCCGATCTTTCTCGTCACACCCCAGGACACCATTTTGATTATAAGATTATACTTATTTCAACCTTTATTGTAGGATTCAGGTGCAGTTAAAAATGTTGTTTTAGTAAAGTACAGATATTTGACATTACACCAAAAACTTTATAAACTGTACCAGACTCTAGTGACTTATTTTAGAAATGTTTGTATTTTGTATTTTGAAAATGTTACAGTCACACTGCAGGACATGACACATAACTTTAACAACTTTAACTTTACAGCATTATTTAGCAAAACTTTTCAACAGACTCTGGAAAAAGTGGTCACGTCAGCACCTAACTACACCTCCAGCTTTGACTGGGGAGTCATTTTGACCTACAAATAGTGAATATCTGCCATATAGAATATCATAACATTAAAACATGATAAATTTGCTCTATATGGCGCGTCCCTGTTGCAACTCATATGAACAGTCACTGTGAGCTGCTGTAAAGGTCTTGGCGTGCGTCTCTTCAGTTGAACGGTGTATAGTGAGAGTGTGTTGGATTTGGGAGGTGTTAATCCTGCTGGGTGGAGTGGAATAAACCCAGCTCCGAGGCCTGCTCTTTGAACTTGGCACTGATGGTTAATGGCTCACAACTGAAACAGTGTGTAGAACCTTATTAATATTTTATCACTCCCATTCACCTTTTTACTTTTTATGCCAAACTAGCATTCTATCAGAATTTTGTAAGGTCACATCTGTAATGTTCCAAAGTGAAAGCAAACATCCTATTGTTGAAGATGCTTTTTGCTTTGTTCAAGGCATTAATGTTTTGTATTTTACCTTTCTTAATGCCTTACTTGCTTGAGCTGAAAAAATAAGGATTTACTAAAATGAATTAAAAATAAAAGTTCCTTTTGACCTTTAGCTTACAGACACAGGTCTTTCTGGTCTATAAATGACAGATGAGGTCCTGTAGATTTTGTTGCAACTGCCTGTTTAAAAACACAATCTTTTATGTCAGACATCATTTTGATTAAACTGATTTTAATTATTATTGTAAGATTTAAGTACAGTTTAAAATGTTGTTTTAGTAAAGTCCAAATATGCTTCTTGACACTGCCAAAATCTGTCCTAAATACTAATGACACATTTTTTTTATTGTTAGTATTTTGTTTTTGAAAATGTTAGTCACACTGCAGGACATTTGACAGGTTATTGTTAAAATAAAATAAAAGAATAACACACAACTTCTTTCTGAAACTGTGTATTGTATTATACTCCCTATTCTGTACTGCTGTTAGAATATTGGAGGAGGAAAAACATCATTTAGCAAATCTTTTTAAGTTGGCGTCACTTCAACCCTATCCCCACCAATCACTGCCACAGACACACATTGAGGCAAAGTGGGTGAAGTGTCTTGCTTATAGCAACATAATCGCACCATGCAATTCTGGCAGCGTGGATTGATCTGCCAAACATCTGTTTAATGAACGAAAACGGCTCTACCTACTGAGCTACTGCTGACTCAAAGGACACAAGATTACGTCTAAAACCAGAAAAGACTCCTAGTGTGACCACGGTTAGCCAGACTTTCTACATTGAGTTATGATTATAATTTCTGAAGGTGAATATTGTAACATCTGAAGAATGTGTTTTAATACTTTTTTCTCACAAGCCGAATGAATCTATAATTGCTTACATAAGTGGAAACAGAATAGCATTTAGAAGTTGGTAAGTCATCAAACACCATACTTTGACACAGCATTTGAATTTTCGGAGACATGCTTGAAACTTCTTGTAGTCGTTTCCTTTTTCTCCTGAAGTGGTGGTGTCTCAGTAGAAGGCGGGTGGTCTGGCTGCCCCTACCCCTCCGACTGACGCAGGAGGAGGAAACCCAAGATGGATTCATCAACTGTAAACCTGCACGGACACGGCCTGATACCATTAACTCCGCCACTCTGACTAACCTCCAGCAGATGGGCGAGTCTGCAATGCTACAACTTGGAAAGGCACAAGACCCCAACAGCTGACTGCAGGCGTCTGTTCATGCCTCCCCACCCCCAAGCCCGCCCCGGTCCTCAGAGGAGCCGGCTTCACAAGAGAGATGTTTATATTCACACCGGATCACCTTTCAAAATGGCATCTGCACCCAAGTTGAACAAATACACCGCAGGATTCCAGCGCACGCACGCACCAGAGCAAATGGGATATTTCAGCACTCTGGTCTCCCTGGATGAATGTCGGAGAATCCCAGACATGTGCAGGGGCCCCCGTAGGTAGCTCACAAACACTCCTGGGATTGCTCTGCTGAGGTGGAGCTGTCTGGCTGCTGAGAAAGCACGTGGTTTTGTTTAGACGGAAATTCATTATGAAACTAACTTCTGATTCCAACACTGGGAGTGCCAAGAAGGAGTCACCGATGATTCATTTTTTTAGGTTTTCAGACGCAGACGGTAGATAAATAGTGGGTGGATAATCTCTGGCATCAGCCATATGAACTGTAGAAACCTTTGAAGTTGGCAAACCATCAGAAGAAAGAATAGGAAGACCTAATGCTCTCACTGTTACTTATAGGTACACAATAGATCAGAATCAACTTTACTACCATGTGGGTAGGATGGGTTTCACATTATAGGAATTTGTTGTGGTATTTTAGCACATACATAGAATATTTCAATGGGGCACATATACAATAAATATGGAATCTAAAACAAAATAAACTTTAATTCAGCATTACAAAATAATCAAAGGAGTGCATCAAACACCAGGGCATCATGCGACACTACCTTGGTTGCTCACATAGTAAGCAGTTTAAGCAGCATGTTAAGATGGTGCTCACCACACCAGGGTATCATCTACCATATGTAGGGTTGTCACAAAAATTGGTCCTTCAGGATAATGAATGTTGAAATGAATACAGTTCATTATTTTCATGGACAGAATTTCTAGGCGCAGCCAGGGGCCAGAGGGAGTCTAGTTTGGGAACCACTGGATTTCATCTTTGCTTTTTGCGGATGATGTTGTCCTGTTGGCTTCTTCAAACCAGGACCTTCAGTGTGCACTGGGGCGGTTTGCAGCTGAGTGTGAAGCGGCTGGGATGAGAATCAGCACCTCCAAGTCCAAGGCCATGGTTCTTGACCAGAAAAGGGTGGTTTGCCCTCTCCAGGTTGGAGGGGAGCTCTTGCCTCAAGTGGAAGAGTTTAAGTATCTTGGGGTCTTGTTCATGAGTGAGGGAAGGATGGAGCGTGAGATCGACAGACGGATCAGTGCAGCGTCTGCAGTAATATGATCGTTGTATCGGTCTGTTGTGGTGAAGAAGGAGCTGAGCCAAACGGCGAAGCTCTCGATTTACCGGTCGATCTACGTTCCTATTCTCACCTATGGTCATGAGCTTTGGGTTATGACCAGAAGAACAAGATCCCGGATACAAGCGGCCGAAATTAGTTTCCTTCGCAGGGTGGCTGGGCACACCCTTAGAGATAGGGTGAGGAGCTCTGAGTAGAGCCGCTGCTCCTCCACATCGAGAGGAGTCAGTTGAGGTGGCTCGGGCATCTGTTCTGGATGGCTCCTGGTCGCCTCCCTGGGGAGGTGATCCGGGCATGTCCCACTGAGTGGAGGCCCCAGGGAAGACCTAGGACACGCTGGAGGGACTACGTCTCTGGGCTGGCCTGGGAACGCCTTGGGATCCCACCAGTAGAGCTGGAGGAAATGTCTGGGGAGAGGGAAGTCTGGGCATCTTTGCTTAGACTGCTGCCTCCGCGACCTGGTCCCGGATAAGCAGGAAGAAGATGGATGGATGGAAATAAATACAGTAAATTTGTTTTCACTCAGTGGTATTGAAACAGTACAGTAGGCTTTTTGGGGACACACATTGTAAATCTAAATTGACTTATACTCATCGGGTCCTTATTCTACCGGTTCAGTGGAAACTGCCCTGTGGAGACAAAAACTTAAACGATAAAATACTGTATTAGTATTTGGACGGCACTATACAGTATATACAGGGGCATAACATCAGGCAATGCAGCCAGTGTGCCCTGGGGCCCAGAACATGAGGGGTCCCACTGAATGTCTTATATTAGTGGGTGATGTTCAGTCTGGGCAGTACACATCAGGAGTGACTCCATTTAAAAACAAGCTTTTCTTATGATTAAAAAATACATGAAATATGTCTGATATGCATAATTCCCTCATACTTTTTACTTAATGCTTACAAAGTGTAGTAATGAACAGACATAAACATCTGACATGTTTGAATATTTTGAAGAAAGTATTAGTTGACTTTAAGAAAGTACAGTGCACTTAAAAATATTATATATTTATGTATAGACTTCCTCAATGATTGAGTGATTTTAGGGCCCATTCTGAAAACCTGCACTTGGGCTTCTCATTACTACCTAACGCCACTGTGTATACAGTTAGTTTTGTTCAAGTTTACCATAGCATCAGAATGATACAATCTAAGACAATCTTAGATTTTCTTAGATTGACTAAGCAACCATATTCATTACAGTTTTCACATTTCCTGATATTCTGCAGCCCTCATTACATTATATTATTTTTATCATGCAACTCACAATTCTTGCCAGTCCACTGTTTTTATATTGCCTCCCACAGATGACCAGAAATATGTCACTTTTTAACTAACTTAATGATTTCTTAGAAACATTTTTTGTACATCTTGTTTTGGCTGACTACATTTTTAAAAATAGTCTGCTGCTGCTGCTGTGTGGAATGATTTCATCAAACCTTTTCTAAATCTGTGTCTGCCTTGATGACACATGGGCTGTGGACGTGGACACGTGTCACTTTAAACATGGCCATCTAACACGTAATAAAAGTTGTTTATGGCCCACACCTGCACACAGCACCATTTGCCCAGGCTTTGATCAGGAGACCTCCATCATGTTACATTTAAGTCAGATGTCAAGGCCGGTAGAGAATCTGATACTTGATTGGTCGATTTTCTCTTTAGGTTTTATGACCAAAGATTCCAAAGATTTTACAATGGACACAACACAATATTAAAACATGTCAAATGCAATAACTACATTAAATATAGCAATAGCAAAATGACCTGAAATATTTCAACCTCTCCTATATAGTTATGTTTTATTCCAAATTTATAGAAACTAAATTGGAATGTGAATGAAGTTAATTGCTGAATTAACTTCAGCATTAAAATGTAACTGTTATAAATAGGTTTTTTGGTTGTAACACAGTTAAATTTAAATTCAAGACAATTTCGAGTCAAAATATTGTATTGAGCCATTTAATCACACAAATTGTATATATTTTTGCAGTTCAAGAAGTTGAATGATCTCGCTCCTCCTTCTGATTGGCCAACTACATGTAGTATGTATCTGAAGTCATTGCAATATGGATTTTTAGCATTTTGATTATGCCATGATGAATGCCAAAAGGTTTCACTGTAGTAGACGATAGTTGAAAAGTGAGAGGAGTGAACCTATACTATTTTGCCAAATATATTTGCTCACCCGCATGCATGAACTTAATTCTTAATCCATATGGTTTAATATGACATGGGCCCACCCTTTGCATCTATAACTACTTCAATTCTCCTGGGAATGCTTTCCCCAAGGTTTAGTGTTTATGGGATTTTTTTACCATTCTTCCAGAAGCACATTGGTGAGGTCAGACACTGAAATTGGACAAGAAGGCCTCAGTCACAGTCTTCGCTCTAATTCATCCCAAAGGTGTTCTATCAGGTTTAGGTCAGAACTGTGCAGGCCAGTTAAGTTCTTCCACACCAAAGTCATTCATCCATGTAATCTATGTAGGTTCATGGTTACACATCCAGGTTGACAAATACACACACAAAAAAATGTTTGTGCACTCATCCATGTCTGTATGGATGAGTGAGCATCTTAGCAGCCTAAACTGACCTTTCTAAGCTTTTTCCCATAGTTTTATAATATTGTTGTTTTCTTCACAGGCACCTAATTCCAAACATTTTCTTTAAAGTGAAAGTAATAGCTCCCCAAGAGAAGGCATTTTCAATAGATATAAGTAATATTAATTAATTTAAGTTATAAATGTGAAAGGCTAATGAATAGGTGTCCAAATTTATATCAAAAAGCTTTAAAAAAGCATAAAATGTTCCCTTTTAAGTGCTGAAATCATTGCTAAAGCTTCAAAAACAAAGTAGTATTGGCACCACAGCCTGGCTTCTTGTGTCCAGTGTTGTTCCTGTAGCTCTGTTAAACAAGTTGGTACCAACCACACTTTGTACTGAGCTTAACTCTCCTTCATTACATCATACATAGAGAACCACAGCAGCCAAAAAGCTAGCAGCCTCTCCAGAGACTAGTGTCCAGCCAACACAATCCCACTTCTGCTTAGCTCACTTTTTTGGACTTAAAGACGATGGCACCGTGGAAGACTCTCCATTAGGCACAGGAGTGGAAAGAGCTGACAGGAATGCCACTAAAATTCCCCATTGTGACACGGTTTCCTTTGCTATTTCAGGCTGAAAATAGTCTGGGTGGACTCGTCTGTTATGCAATTACAGTGGACTGGAGCACAGAGGGAAAAAGGTGACGTGAGGCGGATGAAATGTTCTCACACTCAGAATTCTGCCAGCCACTTTTCCTCTCACGTTTGAATGTGCGTGGACCACTTCCTCATGTAGTCAGGCGGGTTTTTATCAGAGGCATGTGTCATCTTTGTTGTTTGACCAGGGTTTGGTGAGACAATATAATAAGTCATTTCCATGTTATCAGTCACAGTCGCTTCTCAAGAAACTATTGTGACAGCTGGATATCCTGCTTCAGATCTTGAGCCAGGATCTTCGTCAGCTGTTACCTAGCTGGAGGATTAGCCTATTGTGCTAAGTTTTGCGTTGATGAGACCAACCGGAGCACCCGCAGGAAACCCACGATATTTGAAATATTAAAATTGCAATATTTTAAAATTGTGCCCATTCTGACAAGTAAGTAGTAAGTTAAATTCACTTAAAATAAAAGTCCCTGTATTCAGAAGTCAAAATAGTGTCAAAATCACACAAAAAAACAAAAAACACAGAATAAAACATGGCTAAATTTGAGTAAATGAATGAAATTGCCACTAAAACTGGACTTTTTTTTTTTTTACATTTTTATTTAGTCGCAACACTTTTTTAAGGCTCTGGTTGGAAAATTATTCTTTAGTGTAAATCTCTGTCAGATGGAAGACCATAGTGTTGCAATACATATATTACTGATATTGCTGATATTGCAATAACCATAATTTTGCGATACATTGTGCAGCTTTACTCTAGACCTTCTTGCTGTCAGGCGAACCACTTTGCAACTGTGCCCCCCCGATGAACATTGAAAAAAATAAAGCCATCCCAAGCTTGTTGTTATGGCAAACCGTGACGTGTCGCTCTCTTGCGAGACCCAACACTCAAGACACACCGGGCTGGTGATCCCATTCTTGCAAAGCTGTTTTTTTTTTTTTTTACAAGATATGCTAGGGAGGGGTGCAGGGGGATTTATTCACCCTGAAACAACTGTCAACGGGTTATGACACAACTCATTTAGCCATCACACTGTTTAATTAAGGTAAAAAAAAAGTTGCAAAGTTTCCCTCTAATATTCTTTACAAGTAGGGGTGTAACAGTACATTTTTGCAGTGATACAATATGTATAGATTACAATTCTTTAACTATTGCACAGTATTATTACTATAAATAAGTGACTATAAATATATATTGCATATGTATATCAATATACACGTCCTAGAAAACAATACAATTTGATACAAGGGAATGTGTATCAATATACTTAAACTATAAAAATGTATACATCGATATTGTTACTGTATCGTTACACCCCTATTTACAAGCTACCGTCTTTTGTTTATCTTGCCTTCCTGTCTACACATCAACAATGCATTCTAATTGCTGGCTTTGTATGCTGCTGAGTTACTAAATGCAGCTTATTATGTTTGTATAAAAGCATGTGGCAGAACAGGTCTGTCCTTTCTGAGTGTCTTTTCAACACGTCTCATCACTGGAGCAGGTGCTGGTGTGAGTAAAATGATATATTGTCTTAGTCATAGTCTCCAGTCTTTCATGTCAAGAAGCTTCAGAGTGGATATTATGTCTTCTGTCGTTGCCTTTCTTCAGGTTCCAGGAAATTCTTGATGCTTTTGTAATTTCATGCAACAGATGTCCCCAAATGTTCTCCCCTCAAGTGTAATGGGAATCCCGGGAATTTTCTATACTCGCGTTGAATTCCCATTTCCTCACCGTCTGAATTGTTGACAAGGCCAGTCTAATTGTCAGTCAAAATATGTGCTTAAACAGATGGAGCATTTCTTGAAAACTTGGAATTTTAAAGTCTTTCCTCCTTGAAGTAATGCTTTTCCTAATTTCTCATATCTTGGAAATTGTGGGTCTGTTCAGAAGTATTAAGGAAATTTTCCTGGCACTTTGTAGTTCCATGTTCACATTGGTGCTAATGTTGCTATTACAGCGTACGTCTTATCAGATTTGTGGATTTGTTAAAAAGCAAAGTGTGGTGGGTACTTCTAACCACTTCAACCATATTTCCAGGCCACATGATTAGATGAAAAGAAATCAACATATTAGGCTTGGCTTTCTTGTGCTTGTGCTACCTAAAACACTTTATTTTTGGATGTTTGCAGCCTTCTTGCTTCCCTTTTTTGACCAAGTCAAAATAAACAGGCACCTGTCTGGAAGACCTTGTTGTCGACCTAGTATCATGACCTAGGTCATGTCTGGATAGGATACCACCAGGGTCGTCCCTAGACCAGCTCCCCTCAGGATTATGTCCAGACATTATTCTAGAATCTGCTCAGGATCTTGTCTGGACATTGTACTAGGGTCCCCCCAGGATTATGTCTGACTCCAAACACTATACAAGGGTCCTCTCAGGATCATGACATTGCATGTGTGAAATGGGTGGCAGTAAAAGATGGCATCTGCCTTGGCATACACTATATTATCAAAAGTATTCACTCACCCACCCAAATAACTCAAGCGTTCCAATCATTTCTATGGCCACGTGTATAAAATCAAGCACCTAGGCAGCTTTGTGGTAAACTTTGTGGAAAGGTTTGGGAATGGCCACTTCCTGTTCCAATATGACTGCACACCAGTGCACAAAGCAAGGTCCATAAAGACATGGATGAGTGACTTTGGTGTGGAAGAAGTTGAGTGGGCTGTACAGAGTTCTGATCTCAACCCGATAAAACATCTTTGGGATGAATTAGAGCGAAGTCTGTGAGCCAGGCCTTCTCATCCAACATCAGTGTCTGACCTCACAAATGCGCTTCTGGAAGAATGGTTAAATATTCCCATAAACACTTGTAAACCTTGTGGAAAGCCTTCCCAGAAGAGCTGAAGCTGTTATAGATAAAGGGTGGGCTCATGTCATATTAAACCCTATGGATTAAGAATTAGGTTTATATGCGTGTAAAGGCAGGGGAGCAAATATATTTGGCAATATAATGTGTAACGTTTTGTGAAAACATAATTTGCATGATTGGGTTATTACGAATGAGACATTTCTGCTTTACTGAGGGATTTTATTTTGCGTGTATTGGGTGACTCCTGGTCTGATCCGTTCTAATATTACATGGCCCTTTGAAAAATGAACTGCTCATTCCAAGACTGTCTGTTCTGAGCATATAGTTTTTCGAGTAAATAATTTTTCAAGATCCTTATGACAGCAGTCTGCAACTTTGTCAGCCAAGGTACCGCTGTTAAAAATAAACAATCTCTAATGAACCGTGCCTTGTTTCCTTCCTGTGTCCGTCTAGATGTCTGCGAGTCCATGGAGGGGGTTGCCATTCATGGAAGCCCTGGCGGCCCCCAGCTAATGTCAGGCTCCTCCAACTGACAGGGCTGGTTCTCAAGACCAAACTTTACCCAACCTACTGTCACAGAAGATTGATTAGGAGTCGTCTTAAAGATTAGCTGGAGACAGATAAGAGTCAGGTTTTCCAGCTCTGCCATCAGCACCTGTCTTGACAACTCACACACGGGTTGTCCTGTTCCCTTTAGATTTCACCGAGGTTAGGGAGGAGCATATAGGGGGGAAAAGGAAAGGCTTTTGTTTATAAAAGAACAATGTCGTGCAGGGGAGTGAGAGCAGTCCTGAGGCAGGAGTCAAAACAGGCCAGACAGATGAGGCTGGTGGGCAGGCAAGAGGAAGGCTGCTCTGGGGGTGGAGGTCTGTCTGGGGGAGTGGGTCAGTGCACTGGACTGAGGCAGGCAGGTGGAGAGGAAGAGAGGTTTAGGAGGAGGTCAGTCTGTTGAGACATGTTTAGGTTCACACACGATATTTTCAAATACCTCCTCTGTCCTAAATAGGAATGGGTCAGGATAATCACAATATTAACACCAGTATGACTGCGTGTTAATGGTTGTCTGTTGGGGGTGTGTTTCTAAGTTTTAGCTCTGCAACTAAGCTAACTAACTGAGCTTTACAGCTACTAGGAAGTGGCTTCATTTTAGCATTTTAGTCTCGTTCTGGCTTTGAGAAGGGGTATGAACAGTTCATGTGCTGGGTAGGATAGTGACATGGACAGATGGAATGGGTCAGTTGGCTGTTGTTCAGGGTTACCCCACCTTAGGTCCAGCAACATTTTGGTTCTTGAGCCTTACAGCCTCTGGGATGACTCTTTTAGCCTTGCTATCCTTGCTTGTGTGAACAGTTAGTGTGCTGGGTAGGATGGCTCCTTCATGATGGAGGTTGCTATTCTGCTGCACCAGCTTATATAAATGAAAATAATTTTAATGTTTATTTGACACAAGCCAATCATGCTAACAGCTAAAATGTATTACAGAAGTAACTGGGACATAAACATCCTCTTGTGAGCTTTTATGTTGAGTATGGAAGCAGTCAGATTGTTGGAAAGCATAAAAATGACTGTTACAAAGTTAGAGGCTACTAGCTAGTGATGCTAACTAGGGCTAGGTACCATTAAATGATACCTTTGTGGTATCAAAAGAAACATTACAATACTACTCGTATAAAAAAAAAATGTTTATTTTATACCAAGTTTCAATAACTAGTGGGTTCTTTAATGTTCCTTGGCATGTATGAATCAAATAAATAACACAGAATAAATCACACAAACTATTGGGTTTACTGGCACACCATAGTTATCAGTAAACGTATCGCTCAGGTACCGGTATCAAAAACCAGGTATTGTTTAAGTACTGGTATTGAAAAAATCTGAATGGTACACAGCCTAATGCTAACAGACAAATCATGCTGTGTAAATTGTTTAAGCTAACGGCTATTCAAGTACTTAACTACATTGTCAATTGCAAAGTAACATAGAACTTATTTAGCCTGACAATCTAAAGCTTATGAAACTGGCCTATTAATGATACAGACAGATGGACTGGGTCAGTGCACTTGATTGCGGCAGCCAGGTGCAGAAGAAGTGAAGGTTCAGAAAAAGGTCGACCTATAATCACATACGATTATAATATTATTCTCTGTCTCGTTCTCATATTAGGCCTTTTCCAGACAAATCAGGCTTTGCAACAGGATGGGAACCGTTGAAATGATACTTGCAGTTATTGAGTGTTCCCACACCCCCCATCTCCCCCTCACTCACAGACTCCAGTGTAATGGTTAACCGCAGAGGAACCCTTCTCCCCATGGTCTTCTTTTCCTTTCCCATGTTTTTAATGTTAAAGTGACTCTTAAGCCTCACTCAGCTGTATCATCCTTCCCAAGTTGGAGTAGTCGGGTTACTATAAAATATAAAGCAAATGTGCAGCAAAATTGTGAGATTTAAAATAAATTGAAATGGGTCAGTTTCCATGAATTTATGAAAAGCTGTTACACTAGGTTTCAGTTGCATTTTGTTGACCTTCGTGGATACTGCTCTTTTTTTTCACCTCTGTATGATAGTTTTATTAGTTTTATTTCCACAGCAACAAAGATATTCACAGTTTCTGCAATGTGATATCATACTGTATTTTATAGCAGTTTGTGTGTGTATTAAGGCTGAAACAATTCAAGAGGTTCCAAAAAATTAAATAAAACATAAAATTAATGTATGCAAACTGTGTGTACTGCTCGGAACTTTGTATGCGCGTAACAATGTTTCTGCACTGTTAATGCATAACACACTAGCACTGAACACGTTTGGGCTAATGCTGCTGCAACCTCTAGAGCAATACTCTTTTTGAAGACTACACCTGCTAAAAACACTAATAAACACAAAGAAAAGAAGTCATATTACCTGTGTATTGTATTGATCTATATAGCTCAATATCACAACCGTTACCTTAAAGGGCTTGACAGCAATGACAGATAGACATTCAAACAGGCAAAAAGACTGCAAGACATTAATGAACAAAAAAAAAAAAAAAAAAAAAAAACAGGCCAAAAAATCCATGGACAGACCCTCCAGAGAAATGTCAGGGAGAACCACATGAAGAAGGGATCCACACAAAAACAACAGGCATACTAGACCAGCATATCTTAATTACTTCACTGCCACTTCAGAATGCCAATTGTTCTTATCAAACTCTTGTGGAACTGACTGAGCTCTAATCACATGAACAGATAAAACATTAATGGCAACTCTAAATGTACAAATGTTCATTAAAGATCCTAATATGAGACCATAATTAGTACCATAATTGCTATTCATTGACTGACGAGAATCCAGCGGCTTGACATTTCCCTTTCCCTTCTCTTTGCTGTTACTGCTTAGTGATAGTGACTAACGTTTGCTGCCATGGCGACCCCCTCGGGTCACGTGACCACTGCCTTCCCAGGTGTTTGGCTTGCGTCTGGCCGAGGTCATTGATTCACTGCACACTGGGACTCTTTGTGAAGCGGGCTGTGAGAAACTGAAGCCATCTTCTCTTCACAGGTGGAACTCAAACTCGAGCATGAGCCCCTGCCGCTTACTCAGAGAGTGATACTAAAGCCTTAGCTAATGAACATTTTGGTAAAACCCTTTTCTATGGTCCACTGGGAAACGGCTTGTTGTTTGGTTTCTAATATGGAAAGCCATTATGTGACTAATAAGCCGCTACAGTCCAGCAGGCACCAAGACACTTGACACCCAGCTTCTTATGTAGCCACAAGTTTACATTTCCACTTAGTCACTAATGATTGGTCAAGTCTTTGTTTCTCTTAGTAGTTTTTTGAGAGGCCATAGGTGGTGGTTAGATGATGTTGCATTTTAACAGGGTGTAATGTATTTTAACCACTGTGTGGGCGAGACTGCTTGCCTTCTTTTTCTATCAATTCCTTAGCTTTTATCGATGTGTAAAGTGAAAGGAAAGTAGGCCCACAGTGTAAAATGCTAGATTTATCAGATAGAAGTTGGATGTGGTAACCTGGCAAAAGGCAGATTGATATACTGCACGGCGTTGCTTGCCTACTGGAACGCCTAAAATGTGGTTGTAAAGGGGAGGGACAGTGGAATATTTTGACTGGTAAAAGTGCCAGCTACATAGATAAACAACAAACTGCTACAATAATAAAACAACATATTAAAAACTTTAGAAGTATTTAGCTGTTTTTGCAAATTCATAGCAGCATACGTTACGCTTTTTGCTGTCGCCGTGTTGTTAACAAGGGTCACTCATAGGCTTGTTGCTGTCGGCAAACCTAAACCTGTCCGCTCGTAACAGTACTGCCACAAATATTCATGAGTTTGTGAGCTCACAAATCTCACGACAATCCAGCTTGATGTGCAAGGTAAAGTATGTGAGGAGAATGTGAAAATAGAATCTTACGTTAAAAAAGAGGTTTTTATCTCAGCTTTATTATAAAAATTTGGATTTGTTTTTTTGCGGTCATTTAGCATGCAAATTTACCTACTATTTATGAATCTAAAACATTCTGACTAAAAAATACATTTAAATTTCTTTTTTCAATAATGCATATCATCATAAAGTATAAAGGCAGGTATAAATGAATAGATTTATAGATATGCATTTAAATGTGTTACTTAGTGAAGTAAAAGTAATTTTTATTTGATTACTCTAGTATTTATTGTATATAAATATTTCACTGATAATCTTTTGTCTTCTTACTCCTGACATGACCAGCCTACAGGGTTTTTAAAAAATACATTATTAGCTCTAGGAGCTAGCTGTGGTTTCTGTCACAGATTTCAGGTTATATAAGCAGGAGTATATTATTTTGCTGTGGCAAAGTGTTTCAGTGGCTATGCAGCGAGAGGTGGCTGTGCTGTTGTTGGTGGATGCACAGTGGTGTAATTGACCTGTATGGAAGAAAACTTTGACAAGTGTAGCTTTGAGGAATTTTGCTTATACCACAACACAACTCCAGTTGCTTGCAGAAAATAGCTTACCGCATGTCACGCTAGAGAAAAGATGTCCCGATAGGCCTTCAGGGTGGTTTGACGTTGACACTTGGCCTCTGTTGTACTATTTCATTTGGGCATACTATTTAGATTCGCATTTCTCAAAATAATATTTCTTAGAAGTACCAAAACTAAATGTAGTCTAGAGCTGGGTAGTAGTGCTGGCTAGTAAATAAATAAATAATGTTCAGTCTTTGTATTATTGGAATCTAATTCCCTGACAATACAATACATATATGTCAGTGGTCCATCCCGCCCGTCCCCTCCCTCTCGCCTCAAATACATCAGTAAGTGCTGCAGTCCCCAGCTGGATGAGGTGGTGCGACCAGAATAAGAAACACAGGCCACACAGAGAAACCCTTCTTCCTGTCTTCAGACTCACTGTCGCTATGACGACCTAGCATTTTTGATGGGCAGGGACGCAATGGGTTATGAAGGGCATTTGTGTGAGAAGCTAAAGGAAATTGTGAAGAAGGGGTTTTCCTGTTAAAGTTTATTCTGTTAACGCACAGATAAATAATGAAAGGGTAGGTCTATGAAGATGTCACATGTTGGTTTCTGCTTTTGGTTTGGTTTGGATGGAAGTCTCTTTTTTTTTTTTACACGTTTGAAGAGCCTGTAAATTCATATTTCTCAGCATTACAGACTAGTTTTTGTTTCATCCCCATGCACACTATACAACTTTGATCTTCATTTCAGCACCAGATCATGATCTTCACTCTGACGATCCAGAGTATTACCACCACCACAAGGTTACATCCACACTAATGTATGTAAGCCAGTGTTTTCAGGCAGGGTTTCCATGTATTCAGATGGACATACAGTAATTGTGTGACATTATACTGTATTTTGCAATGTTACATATTCGATCTAGAACACTGAACTGTTGTGTTAATAAATTGCATTCATAACCATTGCACCATTTTTATACCATTTAATATTATGGACCAAGCTATCATTCCAAGTATAGATACAAATTCAGTGCAGTTTTATTTCTATAGCTCAGTATCACAACAACAGTCACATCAAAGGGCTTTACAAACAATTAATCAAACATAAACACACAAACAAACATAAACAATAACTACACTAAACTAAACAGACCCAGGACATCCCCTGTCCTCAGACCTTCCTTCTCGATAAAGAAAAACCCCTAAAAAAACAGCTGTGGAAAAAAAAAGAAGAGACCTTTGGAGACCATATTGAAGGAGAGATCCCCTTTCACCTATACAAATACCTGTCTGGTTGGTTTACCCATATCATTCTACAAGTGTGGCCAGTGTTTGGGAGAAGGGGCAGAGTTAGTCCTCTGCATCTTAGAAATTTTCATTTGCAATGCAATAATGTGCTTCATTCAGCCTTTATGTTGGTACTTGAGACTTGCGGGATATTTATGCAAATTAATGTGTCATTTTGATGTATGGAAATGTGCTGCAATTTTTTGTTAAGCAAAAGATTACTCGCTTTTTGTGTTTTTTAGGATAGCTCCTTTACAGGTGTTTCCCAATTGCCAGGATCCTTTGCAGGTGGACCACTTTGGGGTTATCCCCATCATCAGCGCCTCGCCAAGAGGTGTTTCAAATGGTTATATTCTCCACCCCCTTCAGGGGCTTGACTCGTCCTTTTGCCACAATGCACTCCGACCTCTTTCCACATGTGAATGGGTTGGTTTTTAATAGAGCCTGACCGATATATCGGCCGGCCAATATTATCCTCCGATATAGCTCATTAGGAAATTATGGGTTATTGGCCGAAATCTGGCCGATATCTGCCGATATAAACTGTACTATTTTTACTGTGTGCTGGAGTGCTGGAATAAGATCTGTTTCCTTGCAAATTATGGCCTTCTGCTATTTGTGCAGCAGAGGGCGTGCTGGTGTTTCCAAACAGTTGGGCTTTTACTCTGCATTTCATGGAAACAGCCCAAATCAGATCGCCTTCTCATGGCCTGAAAAGCTCAAAAAGGCAATAAAAATATTTTGCTAATTTCTCTGTCATAAAACCTCACAAAACAAAAATTCTAAATGCATTTTGTAGTTCTCCCCATGCTCTACTTGCAGAGCAAGTTTAAATGAAATTTAAGTTAAACAAATTTAATTAAAGCTAAATAAAATAAATAAATATACATAAAATACATAATACTACTCCCCACACCAATGCCCACTACAACCTACATAACAATCAGCATAAAGAACAATAAGCAGCTTTCTGCAACATTTTAAAAAGATGTTTAGTCTAATAAAGTGGCCTGGGGTGTACATGCCATATTCATGTAAACAAGAGCAGAAATAAAAATGCTTTAAAATATGGTTTCCTAATGTATAACTGTATCAGTCGATGTATCGGATATTGGTATTTTTTTGTTACCCAATATTGGTATCGGCATCGGCCTCAAAAAAAAAAAAAAAAAAAAAAAAAAAATCTATATTGGTTGGGCTCTAGTTTTTAACACATGATTTGATATAACGCAACGATGCAACAAGCACACTCCCAAACATGCTCTAAAATGTAAAAATACATATGCTGTTAGCATGACACGAGTCTTCACTTTGGAGGGGCTGACTCTGGAGAAGGGCCGACAGTCTCTGGTCACTTAGTAGATGAATCTGTCAGTGAGGTCTTGGCCTCAAAAAATGTTATTCGATTAGTTGCACGAACTCTTTGTATCAATAAAGCTGGTCTAAATTATTACTTAATACTACTACCCCCCCCCCCCCCAGTCTGTTTTATGTTTAATACTACAATACTTTAGAAATAGCCCCCCTCTTAACACAAGTTGTAAAAGGGGACCTTTTTTTTTCCATTTGAAATACTTTTTCAAGGGTGACTCTTGGGCTTGCTACACATTGAGCATGCTTACGGTTTTTGCTGTGATGTGCCATACTTCATACCTAATCAATTATAAATTATAATAAATATATATAATATTAATAATATATAATAAATTATAATAAAGTAGCATCATATATTAGCCCCCTCTGTGTCTCGTCTACCAGTAACACAGACTCAACAGTAACTAATTTACATGTTTCTCTTCACCACATTTGGACTTTAAATCCACTTCCTCCTATATGAAAACAACTATTGTCTGTGTGCCTGTGCCATTCCGGCGGTTTCCTCTCTATTTTCTCTTTCTCAGTGTAACGCAGCTCCTTGTATGTTTTCCTAAGGAGCATATAGGTGTAATTGCAGTGTTGCCTTCCTGCCGTGCGGTTGGCCCGGGTCTGTTATGGACTCGCTAAGGGTCTGGGACGTGGCCTTCCTCTGTGTGGGCCATGTCAGTTTTCGTCCCACTCCACATACTCAGGCCTTATTTTATCTGTCATTTCTCTCTTCCTGTCTGGGTCTTAAATGGACGTCTTGCCTTTTCGGAGTAATACATCTCAGTCAATCTCTATTCTTTTTCTTGGGCTCAAGTTGATTTATTACCCCTCCGACTGGGACTATAATGTGTTCTGTCTCTGGAGGTTCAGATCACTGTCAGCTCCTCACATTGACATGGACCTGTGGGCAGAAATATGAGCCTTGTTTCCATTTAGGAGTACAGATTCAGTTCAGTGTGGCATGGTATGGAATGGTGACAACATATATGGCTTGTGTATCAATTTTAAGGGTGTAGCCAAGTAGGCCTAGCAGCTAAAATAAATAGATATTGTGGATGGCACAGTGGCAAAGTGGTTAGCACTGTCACTTCACAGCAAGTCCTTAGTTCAAATTCTTGACTGTGTGGAGTCTACATGTTCTTTATGTGTCTCGGTGGGTTTTCTCCGGTTTCCCTCATCAATAGGCTAATCCTCCAGCTAGTACTCCTGACCAAGATCCTGACTCAGATCCGGAAAAGGGTCCCGGGCACTGCACTGTGGTCGCTCACTGCTCCTGACAGGTTGCCCCCAGTGGCATTGAAGGATGGGTCAAATGCAGAGAGATTTTCCTACCTTAAAGTCTACCTTAAAGTCATCTTCCACTATCGAAAGACATGCATAGGTGAACTAGGGAATCTAAATGTCCCTTAAGGCACTTTTCCACTAGGTCGGAATGGGGCGGGGTGGGACGGGTTGGTTTGGGGGTGTTTCCACTTGCCAAAGCGTTCCAAAGTGTTTCCAAAAAGCGGTTCAAACCATTCTACTTTTGGCACTGCTCCCCAATGGGGTCCAGCATGGTTAAGAGCGTGGAGCATTAAGAGGTGGGCATTGCTGTGAGTTGATTGGACGAGAGCGAATCCTCACTCGGGCAAAAACAACCAGCCAAAAGACAGAAATAAAAGGGAAAATATTTTTTTAATCAAAAACATACTTGTCCTTGTGATAAACAGCCATATTCCAAGAGAGGATGAGCTAATGTGATGGTGACTTTTTCTAAAAATAAAGCTAGCATATATTAGCAACAGCTGTCGCTGGTTTAGCGAAGTACAGCTCTTGCTTCAAGAATCTAAACGTTTAATTTTTAGTTTAAACTGGATTAAACACTAGTTAAACTCACGTCGTTTTATGTTCAGGTATTAAAATGTGTTAAAGTGGCACAGAGAAGTGAATTTAATGCACCAAAAGCTGGCGGTAAACCGCAAGTAGTCTCCTGTTTACTGACATTAATACAGCTTTACCTCCAGCCTCACACAGACACACACCAGCAGGTTTTGGGGCTACTTGTTCTAAGGCATTCCATACTGACTTGTCCTGTACCGTTCTCTCCAGTGGAAAAGTGCCTTTAGTGACTTGAATATGTGAGTAAGTGGTTGTCTGTCCATGTGTGGCAGTCCTGCAACTTGCTGGTTTGGTCACCATATGTGGCTGTTTGAGTCAGGAAGGTCATCCGGCGTAAAAACCTACCATAGTACCCATGTGATTGAATAACTGTGGCAACCCCTGAAAGAAAGGCTGCAGCCAGAAGGGACTTCATGTGTTTTAAGTCTAAAGACACAGACACCATTTTATAGTGAATACAAATACTTCATGCTTGGCTCGTCCAATTGTAATAATAATAATAATAATGCATTGGTCTTTATATAGCACTTTTCTAGACACTCATATTCCACAGGTGCATTATTCATTAATCACTCCTCCGTCACACTCAATGGTGGCTAGCTACTTCCACCCTGAGTCTGCCATTCTGCACCTACGACCTCTCCGACCATCAGTCAGGACTCCGACACTTTTCTGAATGTGTTTCCCTGCTCTCTCACCTATCATTTCCTGCCTTTTCTGGGCTGCACAATCCAAAAAAGCCAAAAAAAGGCCTAAAAAATATCAACAACAAAAAAACATACAATCACACTAACACATTCATACATCAGAGGTGTCTTGCCCAAGGATACAACAGTATAAACTAGGGAGAGAGGGATTCAAACTGCTAAAGTTAGTGGACGACCCGTTCTACCTTTTCATATACTTTCTGTGGACGCTCACAGATGGTTTTGCATAACAGACCATCTGGCAAGTCAGGTTCCACGGTCCTCTGTCTAGATCCCAATACATGAATGTCAAAGGTTTCACAACAAAGAATGCTGGGATCTTCAAACCCTTTATGTGAATAGAATCTGAGTAATTGTGTGCCAAAAGTTAAATTGTCGAGTATGACAATATGAAAGTGTCCCTACAGTGCACAGAGGGAGAAGTGTCACCTGTTACCTCAGCCCACCTCTCTGTGCTCAGTTTACTCACAGACATACCTTCGCTGGGCCTGCTAATAATTAATGACAGAGTGTAGTGAGGCAGACGCAGGGAGGGGTCTCCAGGGCCCTCTTCATATTTGTGTGTATGTGTGCACGTGGACCAGGAAGAGCCTTGCACACCAGATGTTTTAGAAATGAGCTGGGTTTCACTGGAGCATAACACATTCCCAGGGATGTTTGCACAGAGAGATTCTTCCTCATCCTTGGAGCATGTTTCGACTCCCATCCCTCCCCCACCGAGAGGCTGAGGGTCCACTTTACAGCCTGCCCCATTCACTTTTAGTGGCCTTCTGTTTGGTCTGTGTCTACTGAGCATCTCCTAATACCAACCAACATGAGTTTTAAAATTCATGCAGTACTCTGATTCTTCCTCCTTTATTACTTATTATTTTTTATTATTTCCCTTTAAAGCAAATCATCTGCCTCCTTGCAATGATTTGCATATTGATTTGGCATAAGTTTTACACCTGATGCCATTCCTGGGGGGTGCCATTTTCAGTTAATCAAAGTAAGCTAGCTATTGCAGTTTATTTTTGGACTATAGACCCTTGCAAGTGTGACTTATTTAAAGACAGGGCAAAATGTAAAACTAAATGCCACTAAAACTAGTAAATACATTCCCTGATTTGGCTCAGTACCTCATACGGCTCAGATTTTGACATGCGCATGCCTAGATCCTTTCACTGCTACAAATGATATATATACAATCTGCTTGATCCATTTTACCCTTTCAATACTTTTTACTGTTAAATATATGCTTAATATCCATCGGAATGTGTTTAAACTACTAATAAACCTGAGCAAACAGAGAAATGCAGAGTAAACACAAGACAGATCAAAATTAGCTTTGTTTAATGAGCAGGAACAGGATCTTTTACTTCACTTTTCCTAAGAATAAACTTTGTAAAACGTGCTACATCAACAATATTTTATTTAAATGGATAGTTGCTAGAGGCTATAATGGAATATATTAAACTATTTTAATGAGTAAAACAAATGTAATGTTGTTAGGACTAGCATGATTGACCAAAGTTGGGTAACTGATCCGAATCGGGGAGTGACAACCACCAGATGACAAAAATAACTGGATGTCATGGATTTTTTTGTACATATTTTTTAACCTGTTGCGCTAATTGCTCCTGTAAAAAAATCCAGCCTGTTGCTAATGTTACCCACTCACTGACAAGTGAGTCACGTAGTCAGCCGGCTGTCATCTTACAAAACTGTATTGCTTTTTGAGAATTTATTTATTTATTTATTTTTTTTTTTTACTGATTGCTGCCAACTTAGTATAGGTATAGGTATAGAGTATAGGTACAGAATCTACAAGTTCAGGTTCCAAAATTGTCTCGGGTTACACATTTGATCAGTCGCGCGTTATTATTACTTAGCGGTATTGTGCCGCTTAAAGCTACTGTGTAGTTTTCAAAAGGTATTATATAAACATGTACTATATAGATAAAAAAAAAAAGATTACTATAGTTACTGAGCCAATTTTGCAACCCGAGTAGATTTTGTACCTAAAACAGAACCTAAATGTTTATGCAGCCTAAATTCTTTTTTTGATAGAAGTCCAGTTGGACATCATAATCAGGCTATAGCATAATAATAATATAGCATAATCCAACTAAACTGCGTGAATCCATCAGCTTTGAAATGGTTTTAGCCAGTGGTCTTTAGTTTCGGGGTGTGCCTCTGTCTATTTGTGTTAGTGGAGTCTACTCTGTATGCTCTCACCTGCTAATGAGAGAAACCTGAAGAGCAGACCCTCAGAGCCAGGCCCGTTTCAGAGCCAGCCGAGGTGTGAACCGGCTCACATGGCCGTGTTAATGCGTGTCATATGGCGGCTGTCTTCTGTACAGGCCTGCCATGGGAGTGATTGAAAAGGACTGACTTTTACTGAAAAGAATGTGGCGCCATACCTTCTTTTGCTATTGGGACTATACTGTATGTAATATAATTATTCTTTGCATTATCTGATTATTATTACTAATATTATCTTAAATTATTATCGCACTTCTTGAGGTGAACTCAGATAAAAAAGTTGTACAAACTTTCCATAATGCAGCATGCCACCCTCTCGAGTGATGAGCTCTCGGGTGAGTCATAAGCATTTAGTGAACTTTCAGGTGTCTGGATGCTGACAGAGCCTGCTCATCTCTCCACACATACGCACTGCCTCAACACCTCACCTCCCGCCTCCAGAGCTCCTACTGCAGATCAGTATGAAACTCTGACAGACAGGTTTACATGGACATACTATGTCAGAAGTTTAACTCCTTTCTTTCATTTTCATTTTCAAATACATTTACTATAATTTTGTGGATTAAGTTATTAGTTTGAATGACTGGAAAGTGTAAAAGTTGCTGTGAAATCCAATTTGGTTAAATCTGACTGTAACTGCAGTGTTTTCCATATGTATCATTTTGCATATGAGTTATTTCTGCTTACACTGTTCATTTTATCATTTTACAAGGGTAAACCATAAGCAAAATAACTGACTGACATGACTGATTAATGAATTGTTCTCCTTCTCTTTTCCAGTTCTCTGCGCCAAGAACCTGGCAAAGAAGGATTTCTTCCGTAAGTAACTCTTTATACCTTTGTGATTTCAACCCATTATTATTTTATGAAAGCTGCAAGGACTGGGCAAAATGGTATTAAAATACTAAGGGTAGTTGACGTTTGTAGGTGTAACCCCGTCCTGCAGCATGACACAACTTTTAAGTTAAATACAAATATATTAAATAATAATTTCAAATATAATCAGTTTCATAAAAAATGTAAAGAAAGCTTTCGTAAACAATTCAAAATTTTAAGCATAATTATTATTTCTACCTGTCTTAACAATGTCCTGTGGCTACATTCACTACAACTTGGCCATTATTATTTCTTGTCATAAAATATTCTGTGGTGCTAACTTAATAGACCATCATTAAATCATCATATTTTGTGAAAAATACAGCGCACACTGCTGGGCGCACAATAAGAGTTGTTGAGAAAATTGAATATTATTCATTTTACTAAAATGAATAATAAAATGAGAGTTCCTTTTGGCCTTCATAGCCTTAACTCCAGAGGTCTGTCTGGTCTATAGGGTGAGTTCACACTTGCAGAACTCGGTGCACTTTGGGGCGAAAGTCCGCACCTGTGTTGATGATGTCATTGGTCTGGTTCGAGTTCACCCTGAGCTCTGTCAAATGAACTGACTGAGTGAGCAGTAACTCCTCTCGCCTGTAGGGGCAGCATGTCAGTATTTACTGAGAGAAACTAGGGAAGAAGAAATCCTGCTCATCTATTGGTCAAAAGTCTGCCTCTTCTTGTGTCAGTGTGAGTGAGTGGTTGGTGGTGGTTGGAGGGTCCGTTGGTGCAGATGTGTGCAGCCGCGCTTCTGTCAGTCTGCCCCAGGGGAATCTGTGGCTACAAAATGTAGCTTACCACCACCAAGTGTGGAGTGAATGAAATACCCCTTCCCTACTGTGTGTAAAGCGCTTTGGGTGACTTGTGTCATAGTTAAAGCACTATATAAATACCATTCCCTTTCCCTTTCCGTTTCTTCAACTGCATATATCCCTAAAATATCATACAGCGCACTTTAATTAATATTTAATGAAGTCTTAAGTTTAGAGCAGCAATACTCTCTCCGCTGATTAATTTGAAATCTGTGTTGTTTCAGCAGTGTATTTACATTTGTTTGCTAATGTTAGCAACCTTTTAAATACATTTTATTACAGTATTTTTGTATATTTTTCTTATAGTCATGTTAGATGCATGTATGTTTCTATGCCGTTGGTAAACAGAGGTGTAGTCCACTCCTTGGCGTTAGTCTGTAGTCTGGTCTGCTTTGTGTTCGCACTTCATCAGGACCAGATCAAGAGCGCACCAGGGCTCAAACCACACCACACCAAGACCACTGATTTCAGTCATCTGTTGGTGTGCACCTGAATCTGATTGAAGTAAACTAAACACAGCAAGTGTGAACACACCCTAAATGATAGATGGGGGTCCTGTAGGTTTTTTGCAACTGCCTGTTTAAAAACAGATCTTTCATGTCACACCGCAGGACACCATTTTGATTATAATATTAAACAAATTTAAAATTTATTGTAAGATTCAGATGCAGGTAAAAGTGTTGTTTTAGTAAAGTACACATATTTGACATTATTCTTTTAACTTTAAAATACATAAAAGTAACGTATAACCTTTTTTAAATAAAACTACTAAGTAGGGCTGAGACTTTAATGTGTTAATCACGATTAATTAATTACAGAGAAATTAACGCGTTAAAAAAATTTACGCAATTAATCGCACTTGTCTATGACAACAAGAAACTTTTCTCAGTGACCTAGTTTCTGACGCAACCAGGGCTGGACCTCTACACCACGACCAAAACGCCAAATGTGAGTGGATTTCAGCTGTGAACAGTTGTAATGTGCCTATAGACAGCACTACAGGGAACTGTGGGGTCAAGGTCGGCCGCCTCCGCGCATCCAGCGCACAGCTCTTTTCTTTAACTTTCAAGGTGCCGTTCATCGTCTCTGATCGTTCTCACAGCTGACTGACGCACACAGGAGACAGCAGTCTGTTGGGTTCAGATGCAAAGGACAGAGGACAGGTCCACGCGGAGGTCATGTGGAGCACAGAGGAGGAGAGAGAGGAAAGAGGCGTGCCATGCGTGGCCCCAAACACACTGGCTGCGTCGGGCGCAGTAGCGAGTGTACTGGTGTCACAGCTGCGTCGCAACAACATGAGGTTGTACACACTGGCTGCGTGAGCGTTTCGCTGCTGGCAGCTCCTTCTCTACAGAAAAAACTTTCAGAAGTCTGCATGAGAGTACAGCCACATATGACAGACCTATGGTGACTATATTTGACTAATACCTGGCTCACACGGCAAGATCTTAAAAGTGTCGGAAGATTTTCAAAACCTGAGCTATCACAGGTTTGGTCCTACAGTGTGTGGTGTGCGGCCACATGGCAAAGACACACATGAACAGATTTCACTCACCAACATTCCCAGGTCAGATGGGAAATCTCGCAAAACCTTACGAGATTAAACGTGACTTCACCATACACAAACATGATGTACATAAACATGGCAATTGCTATAGTCTGTGGACTATTTCTAACAGAGAAAAACAATACAAAAAGAAAAGGCGTTGGTTAAAGGAGTGGAGACAGCGCAAACATGCGCCATGACAGCTGTTTTGATTTTGGATTCCCCTCCGTGCTTCTGTCACCTCGCTTTCTGATTGGCTACACGTCACATTCAACAGGGCATGTGCTTGTTTGTCCTTGGGACACACCACACCCTGTGATATCGGGCCAAGACAATCCAACATGTGGAATATCCCCAATTTGAGATTGGAGCAGTCCCATTACGATAATCGGGGCGTCCTTAAGATTGTCAGATGGGGAGAATTGGGTCAAAAACTGGCATAATTATCTTGTGAACCAGGCAAGATTCGTATGTTTACCATCTCTGTAGACTGGACATTCCAAATGCGAGGCTTTTTACAGTAAAAGTGAAAGTCCTAGTTCACGGTCCATCAGAGCCAGAAATCTCCCACACATTCAAAAAAATGCATAAGGTATGGGTATTGCTCATAGTAGTTGGCGAAATATAACAATATATGCTAATTTTGTGTGTATTTTGGGTGAAAAACGTGACCCAGTGCGAGTGTCAAAATTCGGCGTGGGTTTAATTTTCTAGGAGATTCGCATCACAGCCGCCTTTGACGTCCGTGGAGCCTCGTGTCTCCCGCAGGCAGTGTGGCTGCTCTGATCTGCTGAGCTGGGGCTGAAGTGACGCAGTGAAGTCACCACGCTGTGGTTACAGCAGCCAGTGTGTTTGGGGCCTTACTCTGTGCTCAGAGGTCGATGCACAAACGCTGAATCCTGCCCTGTTTGCCCGCGGTGTTAGTTTGAAGTTAAAATACGCCAAAACATACAAATAAACTCCTATATTTTATTTCTGACATATAAATATTACTATTTGATAAAAATGCGATTAATCGCGATTAATTAATTACAAACCCTGTAATTAATTAGATTAATTTTTTTATAGAGACCCACCACTACTACTAAGGTTGCAAGTAGACCAAATGTTCCACTGCTGAGAGGGAAAACATCATTTAGGAAATCTATTCAATTGATTTACGGCAAATGTCGGCGTGACATCAACCACCCTCAATCGGAATGTTTCATTTGTTAATATACAGCACATGTGCACACATGTACACACATCTACATAAAAGACAACAAATGTAGTTTGCTATAAAAGCCTGCGGCTGGTTTGCATATATCTCTAACTACACTGCACAGTCATACAAACCTCTTTTTTTATGAGACTTTGCAAAGCCATGATAACATCTGTTCTCAGATAATTATAGGTCATTATTAGTATCTGCAGATTAACCCCAGCATTATGTTTCAATGTAGGTCCGTTTTTATTGTCAAAAGATATGAAGTATGAGGTATGAAGATACTCTGGTATCTGCTTTGCTTTTGGTTCTTTCAGAGTGGTCCATTTTTTAAAAAGTGGAAGTCTGGCCAGTCAGATCAATTCACTTTCTTTTCAAATGCAGGAAGGTCTAGATCCCCAGCCATAGAGGGTCGTTTTCACCACTTGATGTGAACGGCCTATGAGAGCCGTTTATCTGTAGCACATCATACACAAGCAGAAGATATCTTCTATCAAAAGTAATGAAGCCAGCTAATATGGAGTCAATTTTACAACTCCTCTTGGCTCTGTTTGTTGGCGTTTAGTGCTTTCCTTTGTCACCTGTTGGTTCAGCTGAAGTCCACGTTGTAGTTCAGTCCTCTGTGATATTTTTTTCATTATCTTGTTGCCATTTTAACAACGGTAAAGTCCTGTTTATGTCCGACATAACCACATTCAAACAAACTGACTTTTCCCGCAAGTCTTTGTACAACTGGCTTTTGCTGCTGTCCCCATTAAAAAAAAACTGTAGAACAACTCATAGTATTCTGGTGTTTTACGGCAAAACTGGCAACAGATTAGATGACTTAAAAATACTCACTGTCCACTTTGCACCTCCCTCTATTTAAAGTTTTAAAATGCTGAAAACAGTCTTCTTCCATTGTTTATTCTAGCATTATAGTTCCAGCCTCTTGCAACACTGTAATCATAAATTTTTCTTGTTTGGTTTCAGGGGTTACCTGAAGCAAACTACTGTAATGCTGAGTGAGAAATGTATAGACCATCCATCCCCAAGTCCCCTGCACAGACAACCCGAGCTGACACTTAGACGTCCCAGAATAGCGAAAGCAGTGAATGTGTCCAGTAAAGTCCTGGGCGGGTGTCCGTGGTGTTGAGTGTTTTGGTTTGTTTGGCTCAGGCTGTCATGGTGAGTGAGCATGTAAAGGTCCTCTGCTCACTCAGGTGGTTTCTGTGGTGCCCATTCCTGCCATTCCAGTGCTGCCGAGCTGAGCAAACAGTCACTTATGGAGTGTGGAGAGAGCAGCTCCCAGACCACACGTTCTTATTGTGGACACACATCTCAGGGTGTTAGCGTTCATGTCCCATTTGACCAGAGTGGCATTTCTTGTGGCGAGGACAAAGTTTCAAATTTATAGGACTGCTCCATACCTCCATACATCTGCATTTCCTGCATACTTTAAGATAGGTAATATAGAGTATGTTAAAATAAGAAGAAAGAGTCTTAAAGAATATGTTTCTTATCTAATTTTATTTCTATTTAAGTAATTTGGCCTCGCCAGCCACTGAAATTATTTTTCTGTTCTATGCAAAGAACTATAGACACTTGCTGTCTGCAGTGTCTCTGAGTGTGTGCTGGTCCGAGATAATAGGCCACATGGATTATGCTAGTTAGAGTCAAAGGTCTGTCTAAGGGCCTCGATACACCAAGGCGACTCCCAGACTGCCACCGAAAAGACAGAGCGACAGCTCGTCTCTTCCTGTCTCCTCTCGTTCCCTCCCGTTTCCTCACGTTGGATGACCTTTTTCCCTCTTCATACACTGAAGCGACAACCGACCTAAAGACTGTGTCTTGCGCATGCTCGTGATGTAATTACCCCCCCAAAGCGGCAGATGGCGCTAGCCAGTGAACAAAGATAAACGGAAGTGACACAATGTTTGCAGAGTACATCTGCATGTAGCGCGCCTTGGTCTGCCACTGTTCTCAGCTTGTTTGAACATTTGAGAAGTGTGATAATGGCCAGTTTGGACATTGTTTTGTGTGGATTAGGTGCCGCTGCTCTGTTACTTGAAGATAACTTTCCGCACGGAATTGCGAAAAATGCAAAAATGGTGACAGTACGCTGCCACAGTGGTTTTCACCTCTCGTCACTCCGTCACTTCCGCTAAAATTCCCGTGAGCTGATTGGCGCGGCAGCTGTAGTGCTAGGCCTATCAGAGCGCTTCATGCCAAAGACCAAAGACGCCGATTCAACAAGGCCAATCGGCAGGAAACTAGTCAGACGGCCTCCGTCCTGGAGCGATGGGGGCTGACAGGCGCATACATATCAAAAGGACGGAAATGAGCGACGTGGAAGAACTGTTCAGACGGCTTCAGATGGGTGATCGTTGCCTTGGTGAATGGAGGCCTTAAGGAGTTTCACTTTGTAGTAGTGGTGGGAATCGATAAAAAAAAAAAATCTATTTAATTATAGGCTTTGTAATTAATTAATTGTGATTAATTCGCATTTTTATCAAATAGCAATATTTATATGTCAGAAATAAAATATAGGAGCTTATTTGTATGTTCTTGCATATTTTAACTTGATTTCAAACTAACACCACGTTCAAACAGGGCAGTAATCGGCGTTTGTGCAACAATCGCCACCTTCCCATGCTCGTAGTAACATGCGGCGCGCCTCTCTCCTCCTCTGTGCTCCGCCTGTGACCTCCTCGTGGACCTGTCCTCTGTCTTTCGCATCTGAACCAAACGGACTGCTGTCTCCTGTGTGCGTCCATGCAGCAGTCAGCTGTGAGAACGATCAGAGAGACAATGAGTGGCGACTTGAAGCAGCGCATTTGAAAGTGAAAGAAATATGACGCTGGTTGCGCAGATGTGGCCGACTTCGACCCCCAGTTACCTGTGATGCAGTCTGTAGGCACATTGGAACACTGATCTATAGGCAATTGCTCCTGTTTTTAGTAAAACGTGTGCTGATTTTTACCTATTTGTTAATAATGATAATAAAAATAATGATAAAGTTAATCTGATGTACAGTTGTACTGTAAATTGTTACGTTGTTGTTTTTATCTATGCCAGTGTTGTAATGTTGTAACGTGTTGCTGTCTCTCTTGTAAATGAGACCTTGCATCTCAAGAAACCAACCTGTATAAATAAAGGATTAATAAAAAATAATTATAATAACATTGTGCAACTGTTCACAGCAGAAATCCACACAGATTTGTTGTTTTGGTCGTGTGGATGTCCAGCCCTGGTTACTGTGCGCCAGAAACTAGGTCACTGAGAAAAGTTATGTGTTGTCATAGACAAGTGCGATTAATTGCGTTCATTTTTTAAAACATTTTAATTCTCTACAATTAAATAATTGTGATTAACACGTTAAAGTCCCAGCCCTACTTTGTAGTTTTTATGCTTTAAGCAATCACACTCGGCTATTTAGCTCTGGACATTAATTTGGTAATGCAGTTTTTGTTAGAGTGGACTGTGATATTAAGTAGACTTAAGGTGACAAGTTTGGCGCTGACTTGAAACTGGCGTAAATGTACAGCACCTTGTGAGCTGGCGTAGGATTTGAGCATACCACGCCTATGTCCATATTGATAAATCCTGAAACTTCCGTGGCTTTGGGCGTACACTAGGAGTACAGCCATTTTTCGACATATGCACATTTGATAATTGAAGGCCAGTGTTCAGCTTGACAATTGGAGACATTTAACCAATCTGGAAATCAGGGACAGGACCTACGTACACAGAACAATCTGGAATGTGATAATTGGAAAAGAAGAAAGTGAATATGTCTGGTTGGCCTGGCTAGTCAGTTGTAGCTTTTATACTCACTGTATTATGTTGCACTGCAGTCAATGTGACTCTGTTCTTGTCCAGGCCTCCCTGATCCCTTTGCCAAAGTGGTGGTGGACGGTTCAGGACAATGCCACTCTACAGACACTGTGAGGAACACACTTGACCCCAAGTGGAACCAACACTACGACCTGTGAGTATCTGCACTGCTTTGGAATCCATCTCTATAAACGTTACGACATGCCTGGTACACCAGCTCAGGATACGTTCACATACTAACTGTGCCTTCCATTTCCACATCAGCAGAGTGCTGATGACTCAGTGGTTTGATTGTTTCCCATGGATGTGAACATGGACAAAGTCAGAAATGCAGTTAACTTAATCCTCACAAAGAGAATAGAAATTGGTAAAGTTCTGAATGAAGTCATGGAGATTTGAGCTTCACAAAACACAAGTAAAATGCTAATTTGGAACATAATGATATATTGGAATGGCCCTGAAGTTCTAATGAGCAGATTGGATCAATAATAACACTCTATAAGACTATTACACTTAAGAACTCTTACAAAGACACAATACAAGACACAAAAGACACAATAATGGTCTGCGAAAAGACTCTCTGGAGGAAAAATGTGTGTAGTGTAAGTAAGTCTACTTTTGTTGAACAACAATTCCTTTGCAGAATTCAGCAAAATAATTTTTTTGTCATTAAATAGTAATAGTAAAATCCGCACAGGTCTGTTCCACACAACCCTCTGAGAGGGCTGAAGCGTTTGTAGTCTGAAGGTGAAAAGGTAAATCATGTTAACTGGAAAACACATTGAGAGCTTCCTTAAAATTCTCTCTCATATTTTAGAATTGAATCACCAGTAGTCCTGTGTCAATTCTGGACTCTCCATTATTGAAATGTGTAGTTCCCTTGTCTTTGGTCAGGGGTTTGATTTCCTGATATGAAGCCTAAAACTGTAGCCACTCTGTGGTGGTCCCAAGCCTGGATAAATAAATAGCGGATTCTTTCAGGCAGGGCATCTGGCATAAAAATCTGCCAACGTCCTCACACAAATGATTTACTGTGGTGACCCATAGAAGAAAGGGAGCAGCTGAAATGTCTCTGGATTTCAGCTGGATGGCTGCTGATGCTATGAGGCTGCGTATCCTTTTTTAAAACTTGATTTGAACTTAAAGCGGAACTCAGTAACTTGTTTCTTCACTCTTTTTGCCTTATTTTTCTCTATAAAGCTCCCCCTACAGTTCGGAGTAAAGCACTATTGTAAATACTCACAAGCCCTGTTGACTCCCGTGTGACCTCTCACTCATCTTTATTTTCGTTTTCCCCTCCACCTATATGTACAAATTTTTTTCTTCCAATTGGCCACTCTGGCATGCCGAAAATTGAGAAATAAAGCCACCGCTAGCTTGTTGTTTGCTAACCGGGATGTGCCGCTTTCTCGCGAGACCTGAGACTTCTGTGACTCCGGGTCAGTGACACTCAGGCTTGCAAGTGTCACTTACGGCCTAGAGACACCAGGGGGAGATGCCGCACGCTTCATTTACCCCACAACAACTCATTTAACCTTCACACGGACTCTGAAACAGTTTATTCAAGGTAAAAAAGTTACTGAGTTTAGCATTCTAGCTTTATCTATCTACAGACAAAAGTGTGAGGGTTGTAACTTCCCCTGTTTTTCCATACAGTTTATGGAGTTAGTATGAGAGTTACAGTTTATGAAATGTCTGTATACATTCAAATATGATTATGATCTTTTTCACTGAAAACGTTTAAACGCTGGATGTTGAGGAAACAGTGGCAGTGGATTGTTCTCCCAGCAAGGAGGTTGCGAGATTTATTCTTTGGCCGGCTGGCACAGGATCTCTCTGGGTGGAGTTTCCATGTCCTCCCCTTGTTACTGTGGGTTCTCTCCAGGTACTTAAGCTTCCTCCCATCGTCCAAGACATGCATATGTTAGGTGAACTGGTGACTCTAAATTACCCCTAATGAATGAATGTGAGAGTAAATGGTTGTCTATATGTGTATGTTTCCATGTCAGTCCTGAGATTAACTGGCCACTGTCCAGGGTGCACCCCGGGTAAGGCCCATAGTTACTGGGATAGGCTCTAGTATCCACGACTCCTAACAGGAATAAGCGGAAGAAGATCAATGAATACATAAACCCTAGCTGACATACTTTACTTCTGTTGTGCTACATACAATATTTGCTGGCTTATTCTCGCCTTGAGAACTGATACTCTGAGGCTATGCAGGCTTTGTTTGAACTCCAGCTCACCAAAAGTAAACACGTCTTAGATCGAGTTACACTGGGATGACGTAACCTTCCGATTCCAGCCAGCAGTCTAAAAATGTCCACTGCAGCTGTATTTTTGGGACACAGATTAATTCTCTGATCATATTTTCTTCCAACACGTGCATGTCTTGTCTGAGCTTTTTCCAAAGATGGCTGCTCTGGTGGAAGTAACCTGGAAAGAACTCCAGTCTGAGTGCGTGAGTGAAAGAGCGAGAGAGTTTCCAGTGTGTGTTGTTGATCCGAGCGCTGAGAGGAAGCACGTGGCTCAGTTTGTTTGGTTGCTTGGGATACAGGGTCCCCTCTCTCACATTAACTGTTCCTATCACACACTGTATGACTAGTGGGAGATGTCAAAGCCACAGACATTTTTTTGCACTCATCTTTCCCCAGAGCCTCCAGACTTGGCTCATGTCTATGTTTCTTGTATTTTAGTCATTGGGCCCTGTCTGCAAGTTTTTTTTTTCCTCCTCCTGCTCCTCCTTCTCCAGCTGAAGAACTCTCAGGTGCTGTGGTGTGTAGAGGAGATGCTTTAATTGAGTGAGATCAGCCCGTCTGGCAGGAGAGTCTTATTGAAACACCTGCCCTGCCCAGAACATGCTGGTGTTATGGCTGGTCATACTTTTTTCCACTGCAGCATGCACTCACAGAAGAGAGGGAAATTTTGGCTCTGTTCACAGAAAGCATGATTAAAGGGTCACTGAGGTAAAGTGAGGTTTTTTGTGTCATGTAGCCTATTCAGGTCTGGTGGGCACATCAGAGTAACCTTAAAGGCCATGTCATACAGTCATATATAAACATTTGGGCACCTCTCTGAGGTTTAATAATTTACTCTATTTTCACGAAAAAAATATGGCAGAGGTATCTAATTCATTTTCTAGTGACATCCGAGTTCTAGGTTGTTTTCCTAACAACAGTTTTAGTGTAGCAGTATTTAGGTGTATTAATTTAAATAAAATATGAAAAAATGTCTGTGCAAAAGTCTGGGCACACTTATAAGTTTGCTGATTTGAATGCATGTAACCTCTTAAAATGGATGACTTGCAACACAAAACATGTTAGATTAGTTAGTTAAGCCTTGAACTTCATAGACAGATGCATTCAATAATGAGAAAAGGTATTTAAGGTGATAATCAGGAAATGGAAGGACACAGGCAAAGTTGATGTTAAAGCCAGATGTGGCAGGCCAAAAAAAATACTAGAGAAACATAGGCAAGGAATGGTGAGAATGGTTAAAGACAACCCACAGATCACCTCAAAAGAGCTACAAGATCATCCTGCTGCAGATGCATATTTCATTTAATTTCATACACCTAAATACTGCTACACTTAAATTTGTTGTTAGGAAAACATCCTAGAACTCAGATGGCATTTCAAAATGGGTGAACATACCTCTGTGATCTTTTTTTGTGAAGAAGGGTAAATTATTGCTATTGTGCAACCTCACAGGGGTGCCCAAACTTTTACATATGACTATATACATTATTTTAAGTTAATTTTCCTCCACTTATTCCTGCTAGGGGTTGTGGGTACTGGAGCCCCCCAGTAACTTTGAGTCTTAGACAGGTTACACCCTGGACAGGGGCCAGCTAGTTACAGGGCTGACACAGAGACATACAGACAGGCAACCATTCACTCTCATATTCATTCACTAGCGGCAATTTAAAGTCACCAGTTCACCTAACACATGCATGTCTTTGGACAGTGGGAGGAAGCTGGAGTTCCCAGAGAGAACCCACAGTAATATGGGGAAGACATGCAGACTCCAGCCAGAGAGGTTGTTTGTCTGCCGGCCCAAGGATCAAACCCACGATCTACTTGCTTGGGAGAGCACTAACTGCTCTGCCACTGTGCCCTCCATTATTTTAAGTTATAAAATGTGAAATACTAATGCAAAGGTGTCCAAAATTATAAAAAAACAACAACATGAAAACATAGCACAATATGGCACCTTTAAGAAAGCTTGTAGCTTTCACCAGAGTATAAACAGCTAATTGGCGTAACAATACCTCCTGATTTGTACATTTACCACTATCAATACGATCCATGTTTGTACAGATACACTCAGATGTGAAGAAATCTACAGTTTTGAGGAGACAATTCACTGTATTAGAAAAACATAGGTGTAATTTTCTTTTCAGCACACTCCCTGCATTTCGGAGTAAAGCACCATGGCAGAGCAGCCAAAAGCCTGCATCTCTGGCTTGTTCTCATGGCTAACCGGGACATGTTGCTTTCTTGCAAGACTTTAGGGATAACGGGTTGGTTTTCCCATTCTTGCAAGGTTGGTTTTCCAGCAAGATATGCTAAGGCGAGGTGCAGGGGGCTTTATTCTAGTAAACAATAATGTACGTGTATTATGTGTGTTTGTCATTGGTGAGCAGCAGCCATCACTGAACCATCAACTGTGCCCGTTGTGCATTGTTGTAGGATATGGCCCACATGCCAAGTATAGCAGACTAGTCTCTCTGGCTGTCTGCCCCCAAAACACTCATTCAGACTGGCACGTGTACAGAGCAGACACATACAGTACAGCCAGTGTGGACACGACAAGGACATGGCAATTAATAATACAGTGACTACTTTTACTGAGAAAGTCCTGATTTGCAGAACCAGATCTACTTTACTATAGAAACCAAAGCTTTGTTTTCCAAAATACAGTAAAGTAACTGCTTCAGTAAAATGAGTGTAGTGATGGTAACAAATAATATCTGAATTGTATCCAAGGCATTTTTCATGTGAAACTTAACAATGAAGAAATGGAAAGAGTTGTGCTGTTGACTTTAATGTCTGACTGTTGCACTATTGTAATAAAAGAATATCCAACTCACTCTGATAAAGAAAGTGAAGTATGGAAATGCTGTGCTGCCTGGATGTCAAATCAGGGCCAGACACCAATCAGACACCAAAGTATTTGATGATAAACCATGTTAACCTTTAGCATTAGCGCTTAAATTTTGTAGCACTACATGCTAATAGGCAATGAGCAACAAGAAGCCATCCTTTTATATTTAGTTGCATTGAGGATGAGTAGTTATTACCGAAAACATAAGGTTATGTTTTCGGCGGCGTTGGTTTGTCTGTCTGTCGGTCTGTCTGTTTGTTAGCAACATAACTCAAAAACCTATGGAAGGATTTGGAAGAAAATTTCAGCAAATGTCACAAATGGAATACGGAACAGCTGATTAAATTTTGGGGGTGATCCAGATCACCATCTGGATCTGGGAATTTTTTCAAGGATTCTTTTATTATTATTACGCAAATCAGCAAAATTAGTAACATGTTACTTAAGGAGACACCTGTTTTATCAGCTCTCTACTTCTCAGCACCTGCAGTCTGCATCATGTGACTGTACCAGTTGGTTCTTGTTGTTTTGGGATCGGGCCGGTACGCTGAGTGTAGCACCTCATTAAGCTCTGCTGTGCCCAGTGTCACAGCCCTGAACACTTCGCTCTCCCAGTTTTCATACTCAAAGTTACAGCTGTCAACGCTTCACTTTGACAGTGATCTGAAGCGACTGATGGTAGAAGTAGGCTGTAGCCCGGGTCTCCCTGCACTAATGACATTACAGCCTAATTAATGCCGGTGTTGTGGGCTTCATGCGCATTGGTTGACATTGAAAATAACGAACACACAAATAACATGTGACTTGGTGGAGGTCTGCGCTCTCCGAGCTCTTCTAGTTTTTAAATGATTTGTCACCTATACCTCCGTTCAACAGCAGTTATTTTACAGAGAACAGTCTTTGTTTATTGCAGAAGTATGGGGGAGCGTGTGTTTTTAGACGTGTCCAAATAGAACAGGAGTGTAAAGTGGTGCAGTGTCGAGCGCCACCACTCGAGTGAGTTTTCTGAGAGTGAGGACTCTCAGAAAATAATGGGTGCATATTTTTAGCATTATTAAAAACATCCTGTAATTCTACTTAGAGTTGCAAAAGCAGTTATTCCACATTTTAGATGCATATTTCAATTTAACTTTTGCATTGCTGTATTCATTTTACTTTTCTTTATACCTCATTGTGCATCAGTAAACCCATTGCTATCCATGCTAGGTCAATAAGCTGCATTCTTTTCTCTTTGTTGCCATTTTCCCAGTGTTTCCTCTGTGCTATTGGCCATGTCTGCTATTAAAATGTTCTCCAGACTAATGAATTTTATTAGCCGGAGAGTGGTCCAATATGACTGGGTCTTGGGTTGTCGTCATGCTCCCCTCCCATCACGTCTGTCTGACAGAGCGGGCCCAGACAGGCATTTGGCCTGGGCTCAAAATGTCCAGACGTCTTACTCACAGCCCATTGTTTCATATCCCTTTTGGTAAGAGGCATGATAATTACAGAGGGATGCAGTTCTGCGAAAGTGAACAGCTGATTAGATTTAGGCTGAGAGAGATGAGGAAAGCCCGTGAGAGCAGATGTGCACAGCGGGTTCACATGGGACTGTTGTAGATTAAGGACAGACTGCTATGTAAAAGATATGATACATGACGGGATGGCACGGCAACTGCGTAATGCAGTTTGTATTTGCTTTAGCTATGATTAGTAGCATGATTTAGGAGCTCAAATATATGTTGCCATTGTTCTTAGCTTTATCAGCTACATAATTTAAACCACTGTACACAAACAATGGCTTTATACAACAGAAGACGTAAATAATTGAATCTAGTACAACAGGTTGCAGATAAAGAAGGATACTTTTGAAAAGAGTACAAAGATTGTTTCCAGTTTTTTTCCATCCATCCATCTTCTACTGCTTATCCAGGGCTGGGTTGCAGAGGCAGCACTCTAAGCAATGATGCCCAGACTTCCCTCACCCTAGACACTTCCTCCAACTCTTCATCATTTCTTTTTTAATTTTTAGACTACATTATTTGTATGATCAGCAGGCATTAATCTAATCTTGACAAGTGGTGTGATTGTGACCTTATTCTTTTTACAGTATACTTTTAGGTGGCAACAGTGATTCACTACCACAGATTCACAGCTAGAGGTTATAGATGGTTTGTCTTTGGTCAAAGAATTTTTTGTTTTTGGTCCATTATACAGTTGCGGTCAGAAATGTTCAACTCTCTCACCTCAAAAGACATTATAATTATGTGAATAAAAGACAATGAAAATGAGAATTAACAAAACTATTTATTGTTATGAGTTATTTTTAGAACAGAAGTTGACCTAACTTTGAAGTTCAAATAAAAATTTTACTTTTAACTAGGGCTGGGCAAAATGGATAAAAATTTAAATCTCGATTTTCAATTTTCAGCCAATTTACTCTTTTTATTGATTTTTTTTTTTTCTCTTGCTGGCATAAAGCTATTATTAAATGTAGGTTTATTATTTTTAAAATGAGATCATTGCATAGTCATAAACAGATAAAACAGATAAAAATGTATAAATATTTTTTGCTAATTTTACAAATCAACAGTGAAGCAGCAGCAGTGTGCATTACTCTTAACAGTGTCATTAGTGAAGACCCCAATGTCTTTTTCTGTTAGCCCTCTCTAAAGGCCAGGATTATTATAATTTATACATACCATACAAAGCCCTTTTAAAAGAGAGTAAACACTTTTGAACACACAGCTAATTAGCACACACACAATAGATTATTTTCTCTGTGATTATTAGTGTCTTTAGCATCTGCAGAGTCTCCACAGTCAGTAATAAATCTGCTCTGTGCTCTAGCTATAGCATTAGCCCCAACACAGGAAACGATGCCACGCTTTTACACTTTGGCTATCTTTAACTTCATCTCAAGTTAAAAACGCAAATTAATCAAATTAATTTGAGTTGTCACTCAGCCCTACTTTTAACACATGGGTGTTATTATTCACCCTTAACTTCATTACATTTTGGGTAATTGCTAACAAGCTAGACTTCTTTATCCTACCAAAGACTTTCAAAGGGATTTAAATCTGGAGAAGGCCACTCCAGTACGTTCCAGGATCTTCTAGAAAAATCTTTAATTGAAACATACTTAAAAAATATTTGACTATTTCTCATTGCAGTTGTATATAATATATTTCTTGTCTAAACCCGCCAGAGATTTATGCACAGTACCAATTAAAGAAAATATGATTGCTGGTTGGCTGTAAAAGGAAATGTATCACTTTTTGGTCTCATCAGTTTGTGAAAGATGCTATGTGTGTGGTATCTCTGTCTAGTTCTATTGTGTAGCTTGAATATTATCACTCGGGTTTGGTTCCCACAGTGGTTCTGTGGTCTCTCATGTTTTTAAACACTTGGTTGGTAATGTTTTTCCTGAGATATGATTAGCTATATGATGTAAGAGCACAAATTACATGCAATTAACCGCTTTTGTCCAGCTTTTCCAGTGCTAACCTTTTTAAATAAGTTTACACAGAGGTAGTCAGCTCTAATAGGCATGACTAATGAAGTAACGGTGCACTTTTGGCAGAATAATTGATGGCTGTTTGTACCTAATGAAACGAGCCTTATTAGAAATGTAATTAAGCTGGTTATGTTGACTCCTTTAACAATAGGGAAGTGGGTACATTAATTTTATACACATCAGGTTTGCTGCTCAAACGATTTGAGCTGAAGTTACAGTACTGGGACACATTTTAAAAGCCATGTTTTTGTTCTTAAGTTTAACTCTTAAGTTGCTCAGATTTCCAAGTCTGTGTTGAGTTTCATTTTAATTTTGTACAAATTGGTGTCCTAAAACTAGATTCCCATAACAGTTCTGTGTGAAAGCTCCTATGGCTAACACATGCTAAAGATTGTTCTGTCTAAATGCTGTTGAGAGAATAAAAGGACCTAATTTCTCCCTTTATTTGATGCAGATAACTAAGATTTGTCCACAGCCTTTTGTTAATTTGAGTTCATTGAGCACTGAAGTTCTAGTGCATTGACAGCACATATACATTGCTCTAATAACTAAAAGAGCTGCTGGAACAAAGTAATTTTCCTTGTTGATTTATAAAGTTATCGTATTCATTGTGACCTTTGAGATTTAGTCAACTGTGACTGTTTAATAATTAATTGATATTATTTATTTGTTTAATAATTAGTTGACTAGTTGATCTGAGGCTGTCAGCTTTACTACAGATAATGGAGAAAATGTTTCTAGGTCCTTTTTATTGAGTCAGAAAGGTCTTTTTTTTTTGTCTTTTTTTATTTTATATTTATTTATCACAAAGATTAGTTAAACAACAACATTAATGTTACAGTATAGGCATTAAGCTTTCAAGGCATCAAAACACTTGAGCGGGATGTTTAAGATGTTAAGTCATATTTCATTATAATCTGCAACAAATATTATATTATATTATATATATTCTTCAATTTTCCTTAGAAGATGACAACCACAGGGGTCACAAGCCAGTGTACTCTTTGTGCCACTTCCAAGCGCAGATATATGGAGAGGGTTCCGTCAGGAAGGGTATCTGGCATAAAACCTATGCAAAACCCAGAGAGCAAATTACTGCTCTCTGGGTTTAGATAATGTGCTGTAGCAAAGCTTTAAAGGGTATAGTTGAAGGCAGCAAAGAAGAAACAGTGTTGTCCTTTACATTAGCCATACAACCAAAAATTTTATATTTTATGCAAAAAAAATTCTTTTTTATGAACATTTTTCAAAAACAAAAAGAGCTGAGTGCCCTACACACAGAGAGATAGACAGACAAGGGGATAGGGGGTACAGAGTCCCAGATTATTATATCAAGACATATATTAGAACAAAACTGTTTAAATTATACAATTATAAATGATGGACTTATTACCCAGACTTGTTAGCTGTTTGGTTCAGCACAATCTAGACAGCATTCTGTACTGCATTAACATTTTTGACAGTAGTCCATGGTCTCAATTTTATAGTCATTAGATAGTAAAAGAGCAGCCTACTCCATTGAGAGCAGATCCATAAAGTATTTATACCAGTGGTCTATGTCAAAGCAGTTTGGCTTGCGTTTCTTCCAGTTGTTTAAAATGATTCGTTTGGCTGACATGACATGACATGAAACCCAGTGATATTACATTTTTAATGCTCTTTGATTTCACATCTTGGCTCCTCATACCCAGTAGACATGTCAGGGGACAAGGAGTAATCTGCACAGCAGACATAGAGGACAATTTATTTATAATGTTGCTCCAATTGTTTTGTCAAAGGGTGATTCCAGAACATATGCATTGGTGTGCCTTCTGCCTCGCAACCATGCCAGCACAATTTAGATAATTTTTTATCAATTTTCTGTCCCTCCAGGATTTCGTGGGCAATTTTTTTGATTGTTGTGGGCTAAAATGCCTGATTTTGCAGGCGATTTTCTTAAAAGTTGCACTAAAAGTTTTTTTTTTTTTGTCTATAATTCACAGGTAAAAAGTACCAAAGGTGATAAAAGTACACTGTTACTTGAGCTTTGTCTTTAAAATATTAGTTAGAACCATAAAAACTGACAAAATGTGTTCTTAAAAATATGAGGTGGTAATAATCGAATTAAAAATACCTGTATTTGAACAGGCCCAGCATACTTTTTTAAATGATATTGCTGTGGTATTAGGTTATTTTTTTGGGCTATTACACTGCCTCTGATTCTGATTGTGTTCCTCTCAGATCTTCTCTGGTGATTCCTGTTGTGTGCTGTACAACATCCAGTCATTAAAAAACAGAAGGAAGTTTGCTGTGCTATGTTTTCAGGAAGGTTATTAATCTGCAAAATTAACGTTGAAAGAACAATGACCTCAAACTTCATTGTTGTCTAAATACGCTGCCCATTCAGCTTTTTAGGCAACTATATCACCATGGCAACACAGACGGGCTTTTTTAATTTATTTATTTATTTATTTTTTTATTTATTTATATGGGACAGCGTGTATTAATGAACAGCAGCTAGTGCTGTAAATACACCAGATTATAGCTCAGAGCTAATTTCCATCCGTAGTCCCCACTCACTCACATTCACACCGGCTTCCTGGTGTTCCCCAGCAGTCTCCCATCCAGGTACTGACCAGGCCCTACCCTGCTTAGCTTCCAAGGTCTGACGGGATCGGGCATCCACAAGGCGGTATGGCCTTTTCAGTGACACCAAACAAAACTACAAAGCACCGTGTTTATCTCTTATTTCAGTCCCATCCACAGCTGCTGCTGCTGAGCACCTGCGACCTCACGTGCGCTCGACCATGCCGCTCTGTGAGTACGGCCTCCGCACTGCGCCTCCGTGCCACTCTGTTTACGAGTGTGCCCGACCTCGGAACCGCACCTCCGTCCTCCGCGGGGTTTGCTTGATTTTGCGTTAATAGTTGCAATCGCAACATTGCGAAATCCTGGGGGGACTGAATTTTGTTAAGTGTATAAGCAGTTATATATGTGCTGTATAATAATTTAAGCTGTATAATTTTATATCTAACACATTTAGAAATTTTTGTACTTTGTAGTGCAGCATCCCATTGTGAGTCAGTAATAGGAACACCAGTATCTTTCTCCCTTTCTCCCAGTTTTAGTACTAATACATCATACATTTCTTTTCCACACTTTCTTTACAGCTTAGAGGTGAATGCATCATTAAACATACCACCTTCCACATTTCGCTCCTTTTCCTATTGGTTTACACAAACACATCTTTGGCAATCCATAGCATTTAGCCAGTTAGCATGGTTCAGATTTGTTTACAAACAATCCTCTTGAAATCCTGCACAGTCTGCCTTTAATCCTGGATTTACACCAATTGAATCAGATTAGTAAATTCACTGTCTTGTAAAAAGTATTTATTGAAGTATATGCTGCTGAGAAAAGGTCTAAAAAGCTGTTACCAAATGGTGTTAAAAATGCACTTTAGATTATAAAGAAGTATGTAGTTTAATTTCTTATGTTTACTAAATATATGTCTATGTTTTTCTTCCACAGATATATTGGAAAATCAGACTCCATCACTATCAGCGTATGGAACCATAAAAAAATCCATAAAAAGCAGGGCGCAGGTTTTCTGGGCTGTGTCCGCCTTTTATCCAATGCCATCAACCGCCTTAAAGACACAGGCTGTAAGTAACACACCATCATCTCTGTCACAGAAGTGATTATGTTTGGAAAGCTTTAAATTATGACAAACTTCTTATCTTAATTTTCTCTTTGGACATTTTAGTGAACATTTGTCATTTTTGCTTTTGAGAGACTGCTACTACAATTACAACTACTGTTAGTGCTACTACTTCAAATGTCTGTACCTGTATGTAATAGCACAGACCTGTTCAGTTATCCACTTGCACAAGCCTTTTTTTTTTGTTCCATGACTCTAAGCTTGATGCTGATTGGCTGGTCCTGTTCTGGGAGTTGACCCCTCTTTACACTGTGGCCTGGCCTCTGTCAAAGTGACTGAGAGGAAGTGGAGCTAAAAGAAGCCACGCTAACCTCTGTCACTTAGCATTATTAACCGCTGGCACTTATTACTCCACACTGAAAAAAAGCCATTTAACTACAAGTGCTCATTTCATTTATAACACAGGGGGCAGGCATCTCATAAAGAATTGCAATTAAGACCAGAATGGAGGAGAATAGAGGAGGTGATGACAAGGTCCAGCTATTTTCATTCATAGCACTTAATTTTCCAGCCTTTTTTTGCCCATATCTCAATTTATGTGAGATCTGTTGCTGCCATCCAATTAAAAAATTAGCTATTATTTTTTATGAGATGGTACATATCATATCATTTTTATGTTCTGTTGTGAATAGAGGATAACTTTAGGCAGAGGTTGGTAGAGTAGCCCAAAAATGTACTCAAGTAAAAGTATTGTTATTATAATATTACACAAATAGAAATACAGTACCAGTCAAAAGTTTGGACACATTTTTTTATGTCAGTAGTTCTCAAACTGTGGTACAGGTACCACTGGTGGTTACATGGACTTCTTCTTGTGGTACTCAGGACTCTTTTGCAGTCCAGTTTTTAGAAGAATTGAATGTTTCCAACTTTTGACTGGTACTGTAAAAAATAGTCCAAATAATTCAATAAAAGAAAATGTAAACATGTATTTTGTGAAATAAACTATTCAATTACTTGCACATGAATTATGTTTTAGTATTGATGTAATCAGACAGACAAAACATCTAAAATAATGTACAAATTCTAGTATTTCCTATAAACAATAACAGTTATTAAAATATAAATGACACAAGGCACAAGAAACAAATCTTCTCTCTTTTTCACAACATAAAACTTTTAAAACCAGTACATACTGTAGGTAGTGTATAGACATGGGTAGACTTTAAAGGGGATAGATTATGCTCTTTATTTATATTTTTGCACCAATCTTGGTCACATCTAGAACAACACCACGTTTTACAACCTTAAAAAATATTATGTGATTAAAAGCAAGCTCTTCTAATTATTACCTACTACTGTCATAAAGAAACAGGTGAAGAGCCCAGCACAGGTCATCTCTCATCACCCTTTTGAACAGAAACAGAGAAAAAAAAGCTGTTCCTTAAACTTTTAGTTGGATGCCATTTTACTATATAATGTAAAATAGCTGTGAGGAATCAGTAGAAACTGAGCTGTACATCATTTTTTGGATAAATGAATGAGAGCAGACTGGATGTAGAGGGCTTGCTGATTGATCAGTGCTTCCTGGAGTGGGCAGGGGTTTGTGGGAGAGGTGGGGGTTTGTGGAACTGACCCTTCTGAGGCCTCAGAGAATACAGCGTCAAACATGCGTGAATTATTCAAAACACAACTCCAGGTAAGTTTTTGATGAGGGAACAACATTATAACATGGTAGAAAGCTCAGAAAAGTCGATTTTGCAGAATATAGCACCTTTAAATTAATCTTACTCAAGTAGAAGTAAAAAGTATGTTGCAATAGAACTAGTCCTAGAAGTAGAATGTATTCAAAACGTTCAGAGTAAATGTAGCTTCTGTTTTTATTTACATTTTACACAGTGGCAGGCGTAACCTTGGTAACAATGGTCCCCAGTGCATATTTTAAGAAAGTACATTAAGCTCATGCCTTGGATGTCTAATTTATATAATTTATATCATTTATAAGACCCTATTTTTTTGTTTTGTTCTTTTTATGCAGTTTATTGTAACAGGTGCTACAGGCGGTATTGTTTTATTAAAATAAAATTAATATTTATTAGGAGACAATTTTACTACTTTTTTTTTTTTTTTTTACATTTTTGTTTTTAATAATCTTGATTTTTTTCAAAGACACATTTAAAATGAAGATATATATTCTGGTCTTACATGACATAATAAGTCATTTTTTGTGAATAAGTAATAATAATTTATTTTATTTAAATTAAGGTAAAACATTTTTTATTCAATAACTGAGTTGTGTGCTGCTCATGTTTATTTTGAATATTTCAAACCCAGAAGTGACAAGACATGCAGCCTAGAGCTCTTATGGCCCCTAAACCTCCTGGGTTCCAGTGCAGTTGCACTGGCTGTACTGTCTGATGTTACGCCCCTGATTTTACAGAGTGTCCTCACCTTTTTGGAACAAAGTTTGTACATACACTTGGCCCCGTGCCCCCTACCTTCAGCTCCAACATAAAACCCGGAATGAATCCCTTTCCTCGAATCCGTTGCACTTTTCCTGGAGGGCCTGAGGAAACTGACTTGGTGCCACAGCTGTGAGTGGTTTGCCGTGCATTTCCTGCCCGCACTGGCCTCCTCCTCCTCCTCACACACACACACACACACACTGAGAGAGAGAAATGCCATTGTGACTGAACCGCCTCTATCTCTGTCTGCTGATCTCCACACCCGGTCATTTCACTCAGACGTCCATAATTGTACACCGTCGGAGTGGAGCATAGATCTGTTGTATTGGGTGCATTGTGGATTTCCCGTTCTTCCAGTAGTCTGTCCGCAGAGCTCAGAGGCCACCAAGTTGACGACACATTTAGATATAATTGTAGAGTGTCTGTCTTGGTGTGGAAGACTGTTCAGTATTTGAATGTATGGACTTTAAGACGAGTATATGGCCTTTTCTGAGGACATTGTGATGTCTCTATGACTGTATCCAAACCTACTCCTTAGTCTCTAACCCCTCAAACTTGGCACTACTTACTACATAAAGAACTATATATTGATTTAAATTGGAGACACTAAGCCCACAATTTTTGCTGTTATGATATGGCACAAGTTTTATAAATACAACAGAAGCAATCTAAGAGCAAATAAGCACTGGTCCTATCTCACGGCAAAGATATAATGTGCAGACCTGCATTTAAATCAGAAGTCTTCTAGTTCAGGGGTAAATGCCTTGGGTATTACTGACTTTTTCCTAAAATATCAGAATAAATATAAAAATGGATAACATCTTAGAATAGCTCACTACGAGGGCTGTCCCCCTGCGTTAATTATGTGACTTAACACATAACATCTGAGACAATGACATGCTCAAGCAAACTTTGATAAGAATGTAATTGAATTATGGTTATGCACTAACAAAAACTTGACTGTCAGGCATGAGTGACAATGTCTTTGTAGAACATTGGAAAAGCCCATGTTTACCTGTGGAGTTTTAGCAAAGAGCTGGGAGAAGCTAGGATAAGTCGAGAGGGTTGTGGCTCCACCAGGTGAGTGGATCCACATTCGGGAAGCAGTTAGCTTCAATGTGACAAAGTTTTCTTTTTAGCTATTGGAAGCAACGAAGCTGCACATTGACCACTCTCCCTCCGTTCTCTACTCCCTGCATCTCTGAGTGTGTTTATGTAAACATTAATGGGACTATATTATGCAAAATTGACTTTTCTGAGCTTTCTGCAATGTAGGACCATCTATAATGTTGTTTCATCAAAAACATACCTGGAATTGTGTTTTGCTTCACACACGTTTAAGTAGTCTTTTAATCTTAGTATTTCTCTGGCACTGATTCTGAGCCCGCAATGCTTAATTGTGTTTGTCTCGTTGCTTGTGTCCTTGTGGTTAGTTTGATAATAGTATGGCAATAATGCGGTCACCACAACAGGCCTACTTACCACTTAAGAATTAATAAATATAATTACAAATAGTTTAATAAATAAACTGGGGTCTTACCAGAGTGATACACAAACAAATGACATCAAATTCATTTTTGGTTTACTTATGCATTGTGGGAAAGTTTGAGTGCACTACTTTTCAGACACAATTACTTTGAACACCACTACAAAACCACTTTATCATGCTCTACCTTATTTAGTGAATGGGGGTAGTTTGGGACACAGCGTGAGCCTGTGTGTGTGTACTCTCTGTGGCCGCTGACCCTTGTCCAGCAGCCTTGTAACGCTTTGACGAGAGCCTGTTTTGGGCCTTGTTTAGTCTAGACACACATCCTGAGAAAGAGCACACATCAGGACATTTCTCTGTCTGCAGGCAACTCCACATAAATTCAGTCTGTTTTTGATTTTTTTTCATCCTTCTTTCCGCCTGATCTCCCTCTACCTCACTCTCAAATTCCACAGACTTTTGAACTTCAGACAAAGAGTTTCCAGACTTTGGCAGAAGTTTACGTCTGCGCTGAGACCAGACTGAATAGTGCAGGCTTTGTACTGAAATTTGTCGAATGTTTGACCCGAGCATTTGAACTTGCAATAGTCCTGCTCAGTGCTGAGGCTCAGTGAGGTTTTTACAGCCTGCGGTGCTTCCACAGAGCCACCATCTGTTCTGTGGTCTGCAGACACACAGATAATGAGGCAGAGGATAGACTCACTCGTGTAAACCATACAGTACCGAGGGACTTGTCCAAGAAGAAAAACTGTGCCTGAACACATGCTGCTTTACATGGATCTCCTCAAAACAGATGAGGCCTTTTCTGTTCTTTTATTTCCCAAGGTGCTCTATCTGTCTCTCACTAACCTTTTCTTTATAGCACTCCTCATTCTTTCCTTCCTCTTTTTTTTTTTACAGACCAGAGACTAGACTTGAACAGGCTGAGTCCCAATGACAGTGACACAGTGAGAGGACAGATCGTGGGTAAGTGCACTACAGGTGTAAATGGTATTTTGGATTATACTAGGGTCCCCTCAGGATCATGTCTAAATAAGGAAAGTAGGGGAGAGAGGAGGTTGTATTCACACATTTAGATGCCCCCCCCCCAAAAGTCAAGAGGACCGTTTTTTTCCTCTGTAAACTAACAAAGAAACACCTCTACATCTTCTGCTTTTTTAAACTCATGATTAGTATAATCCAATGGTTCTCAAAGTGTGGTATGTGGACTTCTTCTGGTGTAGTCTTTAGCTGTTCATGTTCTGAGGGAGTTTTAATCATGTTTCATTCCTCGTCTGGTTGGGGGCTGAAATTGAAGTGTACACTGCTTACTGCTGGTTAGACCTGGTTTAAACCTGATATAGTCCTGGTTTAGTTCTAACTTAGACCTGGTTTACTTCTGATATAGTTCTGGTTTAGTCCTAATATAGTTCTGGGTTAGTCCTAACTTAGACCTGGTTTAGTCCAGTGGAGTGATTTTGTTCTCTATAAACTGACCTTCAATGACCTTTTACATGTTCTTCTTTCTTAAACTTAGGATTGCCATAGTATCGTATAGTTGGTCCATTATATCATATTACTGTTCCTTTTAAAGCTATCACTACGTAAATGTAATACAATAGCCAGCGTCCAGTTTCGTACGATCTCTACATAATAAGATAAAATAATAAATGCAACAGAAGAGGCACACCATGACTTTATGCAGCCTGCCCAGATGGCACCAGTAAAACAGACAGTGATTCTAGTTTGTGCTTGACTTAACTGCAAAGTGCTGTAGAGTAATGCCTGTTCATCTGTGTGCCATGTGCCTCTGCAGTGAGCCTACAGTCCAGGGACCGGATAGGCTCTGGGGGCCCCGTGGTGGACTGCAGCCGCCTCTTTGACAACGATCTTCCAGATGGGTAAGGCAGCTATTATCAGGACATGCTATAGTGCCGTCAGAGAATGTGATACTTACTTGAGGTGAGACAGAGTAGGTTCCTAGGTCTGTTTGCCTAACCGTGCCCACTCTCTCCTCTGTCTGTCCCTCAGCTGGGAGGAGAGGAGGACCGCGTCTGGACGGATACAGTACTTGAACCACATCACACGCTCCACACAGTGGGAGAGGCCCACCAGGTGAGAACCCTTCACAGACCAGAGGAACTCAGGTCCTGACCTCTTCTACATTCTGCAAACTGTTTTAAGTGCTCCTCAAATAAGTACAAACATTTCAGTTGGAAGGCAACTTGTTGTGTTAAAGCTACAAACCCTTCTCTTTTTTATGCTCCCAGTCTGAGCTGTAAAGTAACTTAATAGAGATTTCCTTAGGTGCATCAACGTTGCACAATCTTTTAAAACATAATGTAAAGAAAAAATTACATATTAACTTTAACATAACTAAATCTTTGAGGAAAATGTGTATATTTTTGAAGGAAAAGTTGCTTATTGGTTGTTTTCAGATTCTAGATTGTGTATTACTGTTATAAGCTATTTTCATAAGAAATATCCAAAAAGAAAATTCACAAATGTTGAACCTGATCATTTATATTACTGTCAATCTCCATGATCTCACTATATTTATCCAACCACACCAAAACATCTGCAAATTAATAATAGACATTTACCCTGCCCCCCCATCAATTAAATACTACAGGCCTATAGAATGTTGTGATGTCATTTGAAACCCAGCAATATGTAGTGTACATCAGAGAACCTTTAATTGTATAGCACCTTACAACAACCAAAGTTGACCAAAGTGGTTTACAACATTCAAGACAAATGGATAACCTGAAATTACAATAAAATTATGTCACCAAAAACATGAAAACAGTGCCAAGTACCCAAGGCACCAAAAGCCTGACTAAGTAGGTCTTAAAGGGAACCTATTATGCTAAAACAACTTTTCTGAGCTTTTTAGCATATTATAATGTTGTTTCCTCTGAGCAGTATTTTGTTTTCTTTAAGTAATTCTATATGCTGAGGTGCTGCCCTTCTCAAGAGCTAAAAACGCTCAGCTTCACGGCTCTCCGTAGACACGTGAAACCACGCCTTCTCCAGGAAATGCTCTTGATGTTTCTAAAGCATGTACACTGTCATTGGACTTGTTTCAGAGCTTACACCATGGCCATTACAAGGCAATCAGCTCATTCATCTTCAGGGTAATCCCAAGGTCTTAAAAGTAATAAAAAGTTATTAAATTTGATGTTGTCAAAATCAGGGCCTTAAAAGTATTAAATCTTATGGGGATGTATTGAATTTTGTTCATCTAGGCTTTACAGTTTTCAAATATTTATGTTAATATTACTAAAAAAAGCACTGATGCCACAATAGCAGTGTCTGCAATTTACTTAATGAAGATTTTCATTTTATATATTTTATTTTAGGAGTTTTTAATCCAGCTTTGAAGTTATTTCTTCTGTATTAGGTTATTGTTTTGCTGTTGGCAATGGTGGTATTAAATTTCAGTCTAAATGGCATTAATAAGCTTTACAAAAGGTCTTAAATTTCACTCCAGGCAAAACCTGGAGTTACTCTGATCTATCTGTGTCGATCTACTGTTCAGAGATTCTACTCTCATGTACGAACTCACATCCTCCCAACTTTATTCACTTGAACTCAAAAGGAGAGGATCAAGAGGTGCTTCTGGATATAAACTATGGTGTTGGCAGCGGGCTTGTAGCTGACATATAAATTATTTTTAAGTTATAAAATGTGAAATGTTGATGCGAAGTCATCCAAATTTATTTCAAAAAGAGTGAAAAAAGTATAATATGTCCCCTTTAAGTTTAGCTTTTAAACAGACAGGGCAGTGACAGTATGTAATAGTCGTAGTAGTGGATTTTACTGTAGAATTATAAAATATTTCTTGATCACTTTATACCCATACCTTATTTTATATACGTCATGTTTACATTTACTAGGCCGGCGTCAGAGTACTCCAGCCCTGGACGGCCTCTGAGCTGTATTGTGGACGAAAACACGCCCATCAGCACGAACGGAGCCACGCCCACCACCGCCATACCGACCAACAACGGCGATCAGAGAGCTCAGGAGAGGCGGGTCCGGTCACAGAGGCACCGCAACTACATGAGCAGGACCCACTTGCACACTCCTCCAGACTTGCCTGAGGGATATGGTGAGTGCATTATCGCCATTGCACCGCTATTCCTGCAGAGGGCATCCTGTGCGGTTGCTTTGGATTGTTAAATGGTGTACTATAAACAGAAGAAGAAATGCAGAAATATTGATACAGGTGCCTTGTACATATGGGAAAGACTTCTACTGCATCTTCTAGCACTTCTACTATTCTACTAAATCATCTAGATCAGTGTTTCCCAAACTGTGGTACGTGGGTGTCTTCTAGTGGGAGTCTTTTGCAGTTCAAGTCCTAAATTTGGTTTGTTGCTTGATTCAGTAGTAAAGTTTAGACCACATAAGATTAGCTTGGTTTAGCCTTGGTTTAGACCTTGGTTAGACCTGGTTTAATCCTGGTTTAGTCCAGGTTTAGCCCTGGTTTAGACCATGTTTAGACCTTTAGTCCTAGTTTGGTCATGGTTTATCCGTGGTTCTAATCTGGTTTAGTTGTGGGTTAACCCTAGTTTAGACTAGGTTTAGCCCTGGTTTAGTCCTAGTATAGACCTGGTTTAGTCTCAGTTTCGGCCTGGTTTAGACCTGGTTTAGGCCTGATTTAGCCCTGGTTTAGCCCTGGTCTAATCCTAGTGTAGACCTGATTTAGTCCTTGTTTAGCCCTGGTTCGGACTAGGCTTAGCCATGGTTTAATCCTAGTATAGACCTGCTTTAGTCTCAGTTTCGGCCTGGTTTAGACCTGGTTTAGGCCTGATTTAGCCCTGGTTTAGCCCTGGTTTAATCCTAGTGTAGACCTGATTTAGTCCTTGTTTAGCCTTGGTTCAGACTAGGCTTAGCCCTGGTTTAATCCTAGTATAGACCTGGTTTAGTCTGTTTAGTCTTGGTTTAGACCTGGTTTAGAACATGGTACTTATATTTTCTAAGGTGGTCTTTGGTGGTCTAAACAGCCCATTCTGAACTGTGTCGGTGTATTGCTCTTGAGTTAACACATAGCTGCCCCTCTGCCCTCCTCCCTCTGTATCCAGCTAATCTGTGTCCTCAGTGGGTCTGACTCCACATCTCCTCACCAGGAGCCTGGAATACTGGCTCCATCTCAGACAATCTAATAGAATGATGGAGCTGCTGAAGGCTGGCGGCTGCTCTCTCTGCCCACAGCCTCTCCTCTCCTCCAGACCCCCCTTTATCCTTGCTGTTAAATCCCGAGGAGGTTTTTGGAGTCTCCCTAAAAGCATATCACAGTCTGAAGATTAGGAGGCTCCTCAAATCTCTCCTTGTTTCTTTATCTTTCCATATACTTGCTTTTTTAATCTCTTCTAAAATGTCTTGCAGCTACTACCAGTCCGTTCATTTCACAAGTGAAAACCTGAAAGTGTACTTTTTTAATCCCACACCAAGGAGGTTATGTTTTTGATAGCGTTGCTGAGTCTAAAAGTACTAGCCAGATTTTGATTAAACTTTGTGAGTGATATTCTAGCTGCCACAAAGATAGTAACTCCAGCCACAAGGGGCAGCAGGAGCAGGTAGAGCAGGGGTGTCAAACTCAATCGGAGTGGGGGCCAAAATTAAAACAGCCTTGGTCGCGGGGCGAATAAGAGTATTGGTTAAATAATAAAGCCAGCCTACTGTATTTTTGTTCCCAGTCAGGCTGCAATAGGCGTTTTAACATAGACTATTACTTCCCCACAGAACTACAGGTGTAGATTTTTGGATTTAAGGCGGTTCATAGTTTACTGTTTGCTTTGAATCTGAACTTAGAACTGAAGAAATAACAACAAATAGGCCACAGACTCAGACACTCAGACTACTGACTAACAAACTACTAAGCAATTATTATTTATGTATTAATGTTTACTACCACAGTTACCTAACTCCTCATATAACAAAGGTGTTTTCACAGGTCCACTTTGTTTTACTGTGACAGTACAAACAGCAGATAAACATTTAAGTGCATCCCTTGCCCCTTTATGTCAATAAATATTAGGGCTGCTTTAAACCTGCAGAGGAGTCAGCACATACAAACACGTATTGTTCTTTACTTTTATTGAGCAAACCACTGTCCACCTCTCTGTCCTCTGCAGGACACAGTCTGCAGCTGATTTGTGCCTCTGTCTGTGCAAGTTAGTGTTGTTTGCCGGGTCTTAATTTGTGCATTAACAAGCACTCTGTAGCGACACAGAGAGAGGGAAAGAGCGATGCAGGGCAGTGCGTGAATGAACTTAAACAGCTCTGATAACTTGGCTTTACTGACACAGTGTGACTCAGGCTCTTATTAAACTGCTGCTGTCTGTAGCTTCTGTTTTTGGAGACTGGGGTTTGTACAGGTGATGTTCCACTGCTGTGTGGTCAGAGCCTGTTTTTATTACTGTCACGTATTAGCTCAACAAACAAAGTGTAGTGTTTACAGACAGTCCCACCTGTTTAAGAAGCTCCTGCTCTCTCTGTCTACTCTTCTTTGTCCATTTCATTTGGTAAAAGTTAAATGTCCTGTCAGAGAATCCCGCTCGCTAAAACAGCTGGGGAGAAGCAGTGCCGGTGATCAGCGGCAGCGCTTCTGCAGTGCATTGTGGGAGATGTAGTTCAAACAGGTTGAGTTCAATATATTGGTGGACCATTTTTAATACAAATTAGAAATTATCTTGTGGGCCAAAAGGAATTATTCTGCAGGCCGGATTTGGCCCGCGGGCCTTAGGGTGAGGATTTCTCACAGACATTTTGTAGTAAAATGGCATCATACAAAAAGTTTAAGGGAACAGTTTTGTCTGTTTCTGCTGCCCTCTGCTGGTCTCTTCACCTGTTTCTTTTTGGCAGTAGTAGGGTATTTATTAAAAACATTTTCATAATGTTTTTAGAAATGTGCAGTTCTGTTCTAGAGGTGACCAAGATTGGTTTCAAATTTAAATAAAAGCATAATATAGCCTCTTTGAATATACTATATGTCATTCAGTTATGGGAATGAGATTCCATAGCAGCTCAAACCGAAATAATAATACATACCCCTCTTGCTGTTTGACAATAAACTAAATAAATAAAGTGAAGGAGGTGACAGACCACAAATAACTCTGGTTCACAAATTTTGGGAGATTATCTGCTTCGGAGATAAAATTTGCTAAATCTTACATACTTTGATAAGATGAATTGGAAAACAAATTAGAAATTTGCTGGTTGGATAATGTTTCCAATGATAGTAATGATAATGTCAGTGCTTTAAAACGCTGTCCCTGCAAAGGACTCTGCTCTTTTATTTGTTAGCTTTGTGCTGTTGACAGCACAAATTAGGCGGCAGACCCCGCTCGCCTCATCCACTTATGTAAAATGGTGTTCTATGCCAACTACAAGTATCATTACATGGTATAAATTAAACTACATAAGGTTTTGTGTCTGAAGATTAGGGACGGGACAAAATATCCTGCATTTATTATATTATGTTTTCTTGTCACAGAGCAGAGAACCACGCAGCAAGGCCAAGTGTACTTCCTCCACACTCAGACTGGAGTCAGCACGTGGCACGACCCCAGAGTCCCCAGGTACACTCACTAAATCATCCATTCATCAAAATGTATATTATACTTAAAACAGTAATGTCTAGTGTATAGTACTAATTAGATGTTGTATCTTGTGTCTTTACAGAGACCTGAGTAACGTGAACTGTGAGGAGCTGGGCCCCCTGCCTCCTGGATGGGAGATCAGAAACACAGCCACGGGGAGGGTCTACTTTGTGGACCACAACAACCGCACCACGCAGTTCACAGACCCACGACTGTCTGCTAACCTGCACCTCGTCCTCAAGTGTGTACCCCTCAGGCAGACCAGTAATACACTGACCGGACACTTTATTAGACACGCCTCAAAATTGCAGTTTGAACATCTGCAGATTTAAACAAATACAATGTGATGTGGTTGAAAAGTGAATGTGCTCTGCTGAAAAACATGGCTTAGAGCAGTATTAAGTGTGACTGACTGATGTTCTGTCTGTGTGTCCTGTAGTCCAAGTCCAAATGGTGGTTCTCGAGGAAGCACTGAGAGCCAGAATGTCAGGTAAGCTTTACTTTACTGGTCTGGTTGGTTTGTGGAGATGAAAACAGACAGTCAAACATTGGCTGTAAAGTAAACATTAGCAGTCAGACATGATTATATAGGGACATACGCAGCTGAAAGATGCACTATCCAATATTTTTCCTTGTATTTGAGGAGTATAAAAGAAGTTATCTCTGAAAAATAACACCATGAGACTTCATTAGGGCTTTGTTATTAGATGTATTTGACAGAGGGGGAACTAGAGCAGAGACTGTATTTTTCACACTCTCAGAACAAAGGGGGGGGGGGGGGGTTTGACTTTAAAACAAAACAAGGACAAGGAGAGAGGAGACAGCTTTTTTGCTTTATGGATTTGGAACTTTTATTTACATGTAGACTTCAGACAGTATTCAAGATAAAAACAAAACAGAAAACACTGACAAATAAGTCATTACCAAGCAACATAACCACTGATACCACTGAAATTGTCAAAAAATAAATTCATTTTTAAATTATGTATAAAATGTGTATACACACAAAAATAAAACAAACACACACAGGGGCATGTAATATCTGTGCATGTTTAACACTGTACTACTCACATTCAAGACCTTCACAAAGTGCATAAGTCCTCAGAGGTCGAGGAGAGAACTTTTTAAAAACTTTTCACATTCTCAAAAATTCAGGTGGTGAGCTGTGAAGAGCTGTTTTTTTCTTCACAAAAAAGAACAACGTTGCTGTTATAGTCACACTTGAGCTAGTAGACTAAAGGGTGGGACACATTGGGTCATTAATAGGCCATATGTCGGAGAAGCAAGTCTGTTTGGTGTGTTCTGCACTGGCCGATGTAGGAGACAGTCAGATCTAGTTTGGGCTGATTGATTTGATGTTGAATTGGCGTCACGTGTCCGGCTCAAATAAGCGCTCTGATCGATTACAAAAAAAAAAAAAAGGAACTTTAGTTGAAGAAACTATTTATTTTGTTTTCCACATCTGTGATGCTAATGTGCTGCAGTTAGCTTACCTTAACTTGTAGCCTTGTACAGAGGAAAATACAGTTTGATCCTTAAGTATTTGGACACTGACACAAGTTTTGTTTTTTAAGCTGTAAACCAAAACATGTTCAAAATACAGTTATATAATTAAGATGTACTTAACATGCAGACTCTCAGCTGTAATTTGAGAGTATTCACGTCCAAATCGGAGAAAGGGTTTAGGAATTATAGCTCTTTAAAATGTAGCTGTCTCTTTTTCAGGAGCTCAAAAGTAATTGGACAGATGACCATTACCATGAATAAAATGTTTATGTTTAATACTTTTGTGAAAATTCTGTACAGGCGATAACTACCTGATGTCTGAAACCCATGGATATCACCAAACACTGGGTTTCCTAATTTATGATGCTTTGCCAGGCCTTTACTGCAGCTGTCTTCAGTCGTTGTTTGCTTGTGGGTCTTTCTGCCTTAAGTTTTTTCTTAAACAGGTGAAATTCAAGTCTAATGTGGCCTTTCTTTAGTTGAGGCTGATGAATGGTCTCACCTTCTGGTGAGCCGTCTGTATTTTCTCTCATGAACATGGCCTAAACACTGATAGACCTACTTTTTGGAGAGTGTTCTACTCTAAGGTGGATGTTGTGAAGGGGTTTTTCATTACGTTTTGATCCAGCCTAAGGATGGTCTGGTTCACTTCCATTGAGATACTGTATGCTGTGATTTCACAGACATGGCTTTCAAATACAAATGTAACACCTGGGATCAGGTCCAGACCTTTTACCTGCTCAGTTTATGATGGAGGAGGGAAATAGCCCATGGAGCTCATGAAATATCTTTTGAAGCAACTGTCTAAATGCTTTTAAGCCCCTGAAAAAAAGCTGTAATTCTGTAATTCCTAAACCCTTTGTGCAATTTGGACGTGAATACTCTTAAATTACAGCTGAGAGTCTGCAGTTTCAGCACGTATGAATTATATGTATGTATTTTGAACATGTTTTGGTTTGCAGCTTAACTAACAAAACTTGTGTCAGTGTCCAAATATGTATGGACCTAACTGTGTGATAGCCCCCTTCCTAAGGCAAATTCACATATTCATAGTGTGATACTGTGATGAGATGTGTTTAATGTAGCACGTAGGCTTGTTATTCACTGATAAATTATTGAGTAAAACACTTGAGTGTTGCAGAGTTTATTTACAGAAGCCCATTATCAACAGAGTTTAGCCAGTAGTGTTGCCTTCTGTTTTGGATAGATACAAGGTCTGTCTCACACATGCGCAAAATGTATGCGCTGTGTGTCCCAGCCTTAGGTGTGAATATGACCTCAGACACTGACAGAAGCACTCACTTCTTCCTCAGTCTGTGTTTTACACTGGATCCTGGGCCAAGGTGTGCTCCCTACCTGTAGATCCTCACTGCTGAGAGCACACTAAAAATACATCCAATTGAAGTACTCCTCCTCAGCCTTTACTGAAGTCCCACCGCCCCATACAGGTTTGATCATGAAGGCGTTTTACCGCACAGCAGTCCATCACAAAGGCAGGCTACAGATTCAGAGTGAGGCTCCTGACCTGACCTGAGCGCTGCAGTAAGAGCACAACTCCAACCCAGGCCATAAATGAAGTGTGTGGAGCCACATGTGTTGCTTTGTGGTATGTGCTGGGCCCGCTCCTGCACGTGCGCACATTCTCCTCTCTGTGCAGCTGTTCAAACACACACTACGCTGCACTGGCTGTAGAATTACCCACAAGTCTGTGCTGTACAAAGGAGGAGCAGTATATAAGTCATTGTGGGCCACTTCTCCCTGACCCTAGCCGTTTTCTGGATGGAGAGATTGTGTTTCCTCTTCTCTTTTGATGGATCAAAGAGCGTGTTTGGGATTCAAGTTCTTTTCTCTGTGGCTTTGAAAAGTCTTATAAAAATGTAACTTGGCACGCCACATTTGTTCTCGATGTAGATTTTGTCATAACTGTGATTATGGCCAGATGGGTGAAAATCTTATGCATTATATTTCTATAGAATCTGAATCCTGTGGAGATAAATTAGCCCACTTCAAAGCCAGGAAGCGGCCATGGTTCTTTAAAATAATATTACTATGATAACCATGAATGAAAAAACATGCTTCTCTTTGGTGCTAACAGTTTTGAGGTTGTGCAGCTGCTCTGAAATATATTTTTATTCATATCATATTAGTATAACAGTTCAAATCTCGCCTGAAACGCATACTGTTGTCATGTCTCTGGGCAAGGCACTTCGCCCACATTGCCTACAACCTTTAAAAACATAATCTGACTTAAAGAACATTTTATATAAATACTTTACTACTGCCATAAGGAAACAGGTGAAGAGAGCAGCAGAGTGCAGCTCTGTTGAGCTCTTTTGAATAGAAACAGAGAGAAAAAAAACTTTTTCCATAAACTTTTGTATGATACCATTTTACTACAAAATGTTGTGAGGAATCAGTGGAAATAGAGCTCTACACTGTTTTTTGGGATAAATGAATGAGAGCAGACTGGATGTAGGGAGCTTGTTGATTGTGGGCGGGGGTTCGTGGGAGAGGCAGAGGTTCGTGGAACCAAGCATTTTGAGACCTCAGACTGGCTGTGCCAGAGAATACAGGATTACTTAAAAAGACCTGAATGAAATAAAACACAACATTATAACATGTGATAAAGCTCAGAAAAGTTGCTTTTGTATATTTAGCCCCTTTAAAAATATATACACAACTGGGTTCAAGCCCCGGGCCGACCAACACACCATCACACAACCTCTCTGGGTGGAGTCTGCATGTCCTCCCCGTGTTACTGTGGGTTCTCTCTGGGTACTCCAGCTTCCTCCCACTGTCCAAAGACATGCATGTGTTAGGTGAATTGGTGACTCTAAATTGCCCCCAGTGAGTGAATGGTGAATGGTTATCTGTCTGTGTTCATCTCTGTGTCAGCCCTGCAACAAGTTGGCCCCTGTCCAGGGTGTACCCCGCCTACACCCCAAAGTTACTGGGACCCGCGACCCCTAACGGGAAAAAGCGGAAGAAAATGAATGAAGTACGGATCAACCTTAATAAATACGTTGCTAATAAGGACTAATCCAGGTGTCAGTCAGGTCCTAAAATAGGAACATATCCGGACTAAACCAGGAGTTAACCCAAACTGAACCAGAACAAATCCAAGACTAAATCAGGTCTAAACTAAGACAAAAAAAGTACTAAACTGGAATGTAAACCAGGACTAAACTTGGATAAATCCAGGTGTAAACCAGGTCTTAAATAGCTCTGAAGCAGGACTATTCCAAGTTTTGTCCAGACCAACTATATGGTCTAAAAACATCTAAATTAGTGTTTTTCATTTGCTCTCTTGTGAAAATGAATGGGAAAGAACACTACTCTTGTCTCCAAACTGCATGCATGACTTATCTGAAAACGTCACTTGTGGAAGGGTTTATGCATTTCCTCGTCAGCACTACTCTGGGAAACCTACACTTGGTCATGGATTCCTGTCACATCTGCCTTTTATCAGGACTGAGAATTTTCATTTCTGTTCTATGCATGCTGCCATCCCATAAAAAAGTTAGTTATATGTATAGATGTCAGTCAGAGCTGTGGTTTATGACACTTTTTATTCCTGAAATAAATAGTTTTAGAACTGCTTTTTATCTCGTTTTTCTCATGATGTTGCAATCTGAAGATCCCTTGGGGTCAGAGGTCACAGAACAATGGACAGCTGATCCTTCTCTTATGGACCCAGCCAGTCTCTTAAAAGTTTACGTGACATTTTTTTGGATTACAGTTTCAATCCTTGTTCCAAATCAAGATGGTGATAGTTTAGCTAAGTAACTCTTTTTTCCCAAGTGTGCGGAAAAAGGTTTTGAAGATTTAAAATGTCTTTTTGAGCAACAATTGTTGTTAGTTAACGTTTCTAAACATTTTTACTTAGAATAATAAGTTGGGGACTTAGAATACAGGTGTACAGAGTGACTACGGCTTGTCTTGGCGTTGTGCGTTTGAGTCGGGACACAGACAATTTTTAGAATGCCTCTCCTTGCTCTCATAAAAAAAGCCAAAAATTCTTGGAATCCTAGGACAGGAAAGATAGATTTATATTTGACAAAGCAAAAAAGATCCAGATAACACTTTAGAACAGCTCATCACTATTAAGCAGTAATAAAGCATTAACAAATATGTAATTAACTATAATTTAGGGCTGGGAAAATTATCGCGTTAATGCAGTGCGTTAATTTATTGATTTAATTGCGTTAATTTCAATTGACGCATCGATTAATGTGATCACAACACAAATATTACAACGGCACTGACAGAGGCAGCAACACGCCACAGGTCGCGAGCGTAAAAGACGACACATTTCCGTTTCCATCCATCAGGCGCGTTCGAGATGAGCCAGACTTGCGCAGTGCATGCCGGTTAGATTTGTGTCCGACTTGTTCCGGACTTGCTCTGATGCCACAAGTGTGACGGTCACCGTGAGATCCAAACGAGACCAGCGTCTGAGCCGCCGCAGTTCATCAGGAGCAACTGCGGACGCTGCACAGCTCAGTGCATGATGGGAAAACGCACACCTGTCAGCGGTGAACGGACAGGTGATTGGATCTGAGTTTAGTGCTGATCAGAAACATAACACATGACACTTCACTGCCCTCCTCTCCTTCTTCCCCCACCTCTTTTTAAAAAAAAAAAAAATACAGACTAAAGTTACAGTTTTGACCTGGATAAACCAATGCACGCGAGAAGTGGATTTGGAGCGTGATGGTGCGTGATCTGAGCCACAAACTGTCCCACTTCAGTACAGGCGTATTTCCCCTCCTCTTATTGCGGCCGTGCACTCTCGTTCACAATCCAGGCGAGGCTCAGTTCATCTGGAACGAGCCTAATGCAACAAGTGAACGAGCTAAAGCAACATGAGTGACCAAAAAGACACATTGCTAAATGGACAATTCTGCTTCAAATCATCACCAGACAGCAATATAGACAAAACAAAAGTTATGTGCAGTCTATGCAAGGATGAGTTCAATTACCACTGGAGTAACAGTTCATAGCATTTACACTGTTGTGAACCACAACAATTGTTATTAATTGAAGAATTAAACTTACTTTTGTTAAAGTTCTAAAAGAGATTACACATGCTTTTTTAGGTAAGTTTTGTGTATTTGTTGGTTGTACCTTATTTAGGCAAACTTTGTCTGAGTTACAGGCTCTCAAAGAGACTATTCATTTATTTTCTTTGCAAGTTTTGTTTGCATTGCACAAGTTTACAGTAAAGTATGTGAAGGTTAATTCAAAATAAATGTTCTAAATTTACAATTTTGTGTTTGTACGTGAATTCATAATACGATTAATCGCGATTAATAACTGGTAGTTATTAATCGCGATTATTTTTTTTTTCAGATTTGCGATTAATTATTTTTTTTATTTTTTTATCGCTTCCTGGCCCTACTATAATTATATAATAAACAGGTTAGCCCCAAAGTCTTAAAAGTATTAAAAATGTAATAAATATGATGCTGTCAAAATCAAGGCCTTAAAAGTATTAGGTTTTGAGTAGGTATTGAATTTTGTTCATCTAGGTCTTAAATTTGTAAGTATTAGTATTAGTAAGTAGTATTTAAAACAGTATCTATAATTGACTTCTTGAAGATACTTTATACTTTATTGAAATTTATGATTCACTTTTCAAGTTTTTATTGCAGCACTGGAATTCATCTGTATTCCGCTTTAAAATAAATCCTTTGAGTTTCAGATTAGTAGGTGTACATTTTATACAGATTATTGTTCTGCTATTGATGATGCTGGCATTCAATTTGAATCTAAATTGCATTACAAACTCTTTAAAAGGTTTTAAATTGATTTTGACAAAGTCGGGGGCTACCCTGATAAACAGTTTATGGGGCAAAGTAAATAAAAAAAAATAATAAATAAAATAATAATAATAATAAAACTGCAGTAGCAGGTAGTAGAATGAACACTGATAATATTTGTGAACTGATTTACATGAGCTTATTACTACAATAGTGTTTATAAATGTTAAAGAAATGCTTTGTAAATAATAAATTAACTGTTTACTAATCCTTAACCCATGGTTAATTAATGCTTAATAGGCTGCGTTGTGCTGAAGTGTTACCGAGATCCTTTCTTTCTCCTCCTATCTAGTGGTCTACAACAGTGTTTCCCAACCACGGGTACGGAGACCCCTAGGGGTACGCAAGCACATTGCAGGGGGTACGTGAAATTATTTGATAATCTGATAAAAGAAAAGAAAGTTATTCACGTGATTTTATTTTTCCTTTGTGGTAAATGTATTATGAGTTTAATATATACACAGGACAAGTATTCAAGTCTCATTATAAGTTTATTTTGAACATAAAATACAGTAAAACAGATAATCAACACAAGTGAAAAGCTGTCTCATAAATTTGAGTAATGTCAATATATAAAAAACATTATTATTCATTTTCTTTTGTGATTGTTTATTTTTATTATAAAGGCATTTTATTTATTTATTTATTGTTTTTTTTATGTTTAAAAGAAAAAAATGCAGGAGAATTACTATTTACAATATATACTATAAAAGATAAAATGTTGCTGAACCTTTTTATGACCATCAAGAAGGAGGTACTTATGATGTGACAAAAAAGCCAGGGGGGGGGGGGGGGGGGGGGGGGGCACAAGACCAAAAAGGTTGAGAACCACCAGTCTACAATACTTAGGTACTGCCTGCCTCCGCCTTCTCTCCTCCTAAATCTGGTCTGTAGGAAGTGAAGGGATGGCAGGAGCTGCTCTGGAGTGTCCTATGGGCTGCAGAGGGCTTTAGAGTTCACAGGAAGTGATTGCAAAAAACAAACTTCGACTGAGCAGACAGAAGAAACCAAACTTGGGCTTTTTGTTTAGGAGAAGCTGTCATTGTGGTGGTAGGGGAATGCACTTGGGCGGATACAGCAAAGGAGCAGACTTAAAGCTAAATTAGCCTCTGATGGCTGCAGTCGGCCAGCCCACTACTCTTTATTTTAAACACATTTGAGTAGGCGAGTGAAATTCAATTCTTAAACATCATAGACTCTTTCAGGCACGCAAACCTCTCCACTATAAGAAAATGGCAGGTCAGAGCAGGGATTTTTTGTTCCTAGGCTTTACTTGGCCAGATCCCGAGAGAGGACCCAGCGGCTCGGTGCTGTGGCTGCAGCGCCTGTCTGGTGGTAGACACTGGTGGTAAGGAGTACAGTCAAAGTGAGGAAGAGTCCCTTTGAGCTGCCCAATGTACCTCAAGTCTCTGGATGTTATGGGGCTGTGTAGGTGTAAGGTCAAGGGCAGTTTTGCTGCACTCTCTTCTTAGGAGTGAGCAGAGGATGTACTCATCTGCAGGGCAATCTCTCCTGCCAGAGGGAGTCAGGTTTAAGACCTTTTTGTGTACTGGGAGAGTTTGTGGTGAAGTGGCAGGGATGAGAATTGGCGCCTCCAAGTCCCAGGCCATGGTTTTCAGCTGGAAAAGGGTGGCTTGCTTTCGCCTTGGTGCCACAAGTGGAGTAGAGTTCAAGTTCCTTAGGCCTTGTTCATGGCTGGCCTGATTATACCTTGATATTTCTCTGGAGGAACTGGATCATGTGTCTGGGAAGAGGGAAGTCTGGGTATCCTTAGAGTGTGGCCCTCATGACTTGGTCCCAGAGAAACAGAAGACGGTTGAATAGTACCATAATAAACATGTTTCATGTTCTCTGCTCTATGTTTATACAAAACACCATTTTTAGTGATAACTCCAGTTCCACACACTGTATAGTAGTCAGCTGTCATAGACAATAAGTAATAACTTACTTCCTTGCTTGGCTGTTGCCAGGAGCAGGGCAGAAGGCAGTGTGTGTTCTGATGAGACAGTGAGTGGGAGAGGTGTTACCTCTGTCTGTACAGCTCCTCAGAGGCTGCTGCTGTTTGACTTGATGTGCTTCCCACATGACCTCAGTTTGTTTACAGTACAGGACACTGGCAGAACTCACAGACACTTTCCACTTGATGTTTTTTCTCATGTACTGCAGACCTGTTTCACAGACATTTCATTAAGTTGATGTGTTCTTGTCAGTCGTCAGAACCAGCTGAAGGAGCAGGCCCAGCAGGCTCTGGTGTCCCCCAGTCAGCTCCCAGAGGAGGCCGAGTGTCTCACCGTGCCCAAATACAAGAGAGACCTGGTCCAGAAACTGAAGATCCTGAGGCAGGAGCTGTCCCAGCAGCAGCCCCAGGCCGGACACTGTCGGATAGAGGTGTCCCGAGAGGAGATCTTTGAGGTGAGTGTGAGGCATTCACCGGTCCATCAGACCACAAACACCAGTGCCAGAAAACAACATTCTAGCACAGGGATTCCCACAATATAACGTTCCGAACGACCGGCAAACATGCTGGGTTAATATTATTTATTGCAGATTTAATTTTGAAATTACTCACTGTTTTTTTGACTAATACTGCTCTACATTGCTGTGTACTAAGAAAAAAAGAGGGCACCGTCTCATATGCTGACCTTCCTTAAAATAAAAAAATCAAATAAAAATTAAATAACAAAGCAGACTTCTTAAAGGGACTTAAATGTTTTGTTAAAAAAAATAACATGTGTATTTTTAATGTAACTCACAAAGGGTGGAGTATGATTAGAATCTGGAATGTTCAATAATATTTTTTAATTTGTGTTACTGTATATTAAAATACATACAATAAAGTAACTGCTGACCACATCGGCACTGAAACCTAAACCCATATTAAATGTAAAGTTGCCAAAGGTAAATGTTTTAACGTATGTGTTGTAGGAGTCGTATCGGCAGGTGATGAAGATGAGGCCGAAGGACCTGTGGAAGAGGCTGATGGTGAAGTTCAGAGGAGAAGAGGGACTGGACTATGGAGGAGTGGCCAGGTCAGAACCAGACGTCTGCCCCCTGGTGGAGCTTTGCCACAGTATACATGTTCTGTTGGTTATGGACTTGAAATCATTTACACATCCACTTTCCTTTGTGCAGGGAGTGGCTGTACCTGCTGTCTCATGAGATGCTGAATCCATACTACGGGCTGTTCCAGTATTCTCGAGATGACATCTACACACTACAGATTAACCCCGACTCTGCTGTCAACCCTGTGAGTCCAGACTAAATGCACAGGGAGAAATTAGTTTAAAACTTTTCATATAATGTACACTAAATGTTTGTTGTGTTCCACAGGAGCATTTGTCGTACTTCCACTTTGTGGGCCGGATCATGGGCATGGCAGTGTTCCATGGTCACTACATCGACGGAGGCTTCACTCTGCCCTTCTACAAACAGCTGCTGGGTAAACCCATCACTCTGGATGACATGGAGTCTGTGGACCCAGACCTGCACAACAGCCTCGTCTGGATTCTGTACGTATCTCAGCATAAACTTAATTTATTATTTATTAAAGAACCAACATTGTTATCTTGTATATAATACAAAAATAAATTAGTCACCAAGTAATAACCCTCATTATCGGTATTGGGTTCTGATACTTTTGAAAATACTTTTACCACTTTCCTCTCCTTTCTCTACTTAAAAACTAACAGAGTACTATAATGCGTTGGAGAATGTTACATTGTGCATGGAAGCCCACAACACCTGGTGCTTTTTAAGCAGGATGACTGGAGACCAGCACACTCTCTCTGTCTCAACCCTAAGACATCGCTAAGACACAGCTGAGCACCACAGCAGACACTGAGATGCACCAGCCCGACTCCAAAACAGCCAGCTGTATACAGTCACAAGCCAAAGTTTAGAGATACACTTGAGAATATGACAGACTCACATCATTCAAGTGCACATTTATAGTTGATACCAACAGCTAACGATCCAAACATGCACAACTTGTACACTTACAACCAGAGCCTAAACACACATTGCACTCACCATGTTATTAAACACTCGCCCTCTCTGGACCAGTAGGGTATTAGTTGTAATTAAACTACACTTGGAAAGCTTGTACTGCATTAACGTTCAACTGTTTTGGTAACGTGTCACTATTGATCAATCTAATGTCAGGAAAGATGCATAGCTGCCCTGCATCAGGGTCTGCAGCCACTGCCTGATGAGCAGTACAGTACCAGTGTTCGTAAGGTGGGTTTCATATAAACGTACAATGTACTGGTTTGAAAAAAGTAGGACCCAACACTGGTAATAAATTAGAGCAGCTTTACTGATGCAGAAAGTGAATGCATTTAATCCACCCAAAAAATGTCAGCCAACCAAGACGTCACTGACTGGTTAGTCGACTAAACAAACCAGTCCAGAGCTTGCTGCCTTGTTTCCTCTGATACTAAGATTGTAATTGTGTGTATTTACAGAGACAATGACATCACGGGTGTGCTGGACCACACCTTCTGTGTAGAACACAACGCTTATGGAGAGATCATACAACATGAACTCAAACCGAATGGGAAGAGCATCTCTGTGACCCAGGACACCAAGAAGGAGTATGTCCGGCTGTACGTGAACTGGAGGTTCCTCCGAGGCATCGAGGCCCAGTTCTTAGCTCTACAGAAAGGCTTTAATGAAGTCATCCCACAGCATCTGCTCAAGGCGTTCGACGAGAAGGAGCTGGAGGTACGGCACCACTCTCACTATATTCATACATTCACAATTAACAAATATGACAGGAGAGACAAAGACAATATTACATTACGAAACCAACAGTATGGAAAATAATACTTTTGGTCCAATTCTTGTTCTTCTCAGCTAGTGTCATCTTGCAAAACTTTTTTCAGTTCATTTAGGTGCAGTGCAGGTCTGTACAGAAGTCGCTTTTTAGAAGTAAACTTTCTATCACACTATCATCTGTGCACAGTATATTCAAACTTATTTAAATCACCTGCTCATATTGGATGTTTTCAGACTGGTGTAATCAGTGTTTGTGTTATCATTGCCTAGCAAAAGCCAGACTGATATAACATTAGCGTTATGTTTGGAATGTCACCCAATTGAATAGTTTGTAAAGAAGAGGGACTTTCAGTGTATGAGTATTTGCAGCTGATTGGATCGAGCACGTGTTGTTAGCAATGACTCATATGCCGTAGCTAAACAACAAACTGCTACGATAGTAAAACAATATCAAATGTAATAACAATATCATTTTGGTTGTTTTTGTAAAGGTATAGCAGCATAGGTTATGTTTTCCAGCATGGCCATGTTATTAACAAGTATCCTTCCTGGCTCCCTGTTAGTAAAGTGGTTAGTCTCTGCCTTTCATGCAGGTAAACCATTGGCTGTGGTAAACTCTGGGGTTAAAAAAGGGAGCAGCCAAAAGGGAGGTTTTTTAGATATTGAAATGAGATTTGTTTGTATGTCTAAATCTGACCCAAAGTTATATGTGCCAGATAAATGAACACTGTTCTACATTTTCTGTAAGTCTCTAAATATAAAAAATATTTCATGTTCTGACCCTAAACATTTGTTTGTTTGTTGTTTTTTACAAACATTTTAACTAGTTACAAAATGTCCTAAAATATGAAGAAAAACAAGGTCCAGGCACTCACTTGGTTGAAAAGGTATAAAAGGCCTTTATTTTTTCACCTTGTTTTTCTTTATCTTCTGTTACCCTTTCCATGAGCACCATTGGTTTTGCGGATACCAAGCTTCAAAAAAATTTGGACATTCAGTTTAATTGAATTTAATGATATTTACCCTCCTGCTCTCTAAGGAAAAAAAACAACAAAGAAAAACAGAAACCTCAGGGAGATGAAGGAGAGATCCACTCCCAGGCTGTAGATGTGTCCAGGAGATTGAAAGCATTTTCTCTTCTAGCTCTTAAATGTGTCCTGATATCATTTATTAAAGCCTGCAAAATTTAATTTGAACATTTAAAAATGTAAATACATACTATCACTTGCTGACTGTTCATCCTCACTGCAGCTGATCGTGTGTGGCCTGGGTAAAATCGACATAAACGACTGGAAGTCCAATACGCGTCTGAAACACTGCACTCCGGACAGCAACATCGTGAAGTGGTTCTGGAAGGCTGTGGAGTCGTTCGACGAGGAGAGGAGAGCCAGACTGCTGCAGTTTGTGACCGGCTCCTCCAGAGTCCCACTGCAGGGCTTCAAGGCTCTACAAGGTAACACCACACACCACACTGGACTTGATTAAGATAAATTGTAATAATTATAATTAATCTGAGTACTTATAAACCTCCAGTTACGATGGTACTAAGACAGTGATTTAAATGTCTCTTCTTCCACTCTGGCTTTGTTATGTAAAGCTGTTTTCAATCCAAACTGTAGTGTGGTTGGTGTGAACAGGTTGAGGTGGTGCAGTATGGAAATGCAGCACCACACCCACAGTTCACACAGTTGTGAGACTGGTGTATACTGTCTGTCTGTACTGTCTGTAGTGGACGCTTGTTATTGTGTTTTTGAGTTCAAAACTGTTTAGTAAAGGTGTCACTGTAGATCTTTAACTCTCGTGTAACAATTCTTAAAACTTAAAATGACAGCTTTATATTTGAATGTTCTCAAGCTAAATTTCACTGGCCTCTTTTGGAAAGATGGCGAGTGTAGAGCAGTGATTCTCAGCTCAGAGAATATTTGGCTGATGTACCATCTTTAATGGACTAAAATAACCCTAAACCAGGACTAAACCAGGACTAAACCTAGACTAAGCCAGTTCTAAAGCTAGTTTTATTCCTGGTTTAGTCCTTGTTCGGTCCTGGTCTAATCCTAGTCTAGTCCTGGTTTAGTCCTGAGTTAGTTCTGGTTTAGTCCTGCATTTGCCCTTGTTTAGTTCTGGTTTAGACATGGTTTAGTCCTAGTTTAGTTTTGGTTAAATTATTCATTAGTCTTATATGTGTGATACCACTGTGTGCTACTGCTAACTGTACTTATGCTGTTGCAACAATGCAATTTCCCCACTGAGGGACTAATAAAGGTTTTCTTATTTTTATTCTTATTCTTATATAGCACTTTTGTAGACACTAAAAGTTGCTTTACAATTTGGTGCATTATTCATTCACTCCTCAGTCACACTCTGTGGTGGTGTAGTCCTACATTTGTCCATGTTTAATCTTGGTTTAGACCTGGTTTAGACCTGGTTTAGACCTGGTTTAGTCCTGTTTTAGTTCTAGTTTGTTCCTGCATTTGTCCTTGTTTAGTCTTGGTTTAGTGCTGGTTTAGACCTGGTTTAGTCTTGGTTTAGTCCTGGTTTAGACCTGGCTTTGTCCTGGTTTAGTCCTGGTTTAATTCTGGTTTAGTCCTGCATTTGTTCTTGTTTAGTCTTGGTTTAGTCCTAGTGTAGACCTGGTTTAGTTCTCATTTAGACCTGCAGTTGTCCTCCTTTAGACCTGGTTTAGTCCTAGTTTAGTCCTGGTTTAGTCCTAGTTTAGTCCTGGTTTAGACATAGTTTATTCTTATTTTAGACCTGGTTTAGTCCTGGTTTAGTCCTGGTTTAGTCCTAGTTTAGTCCTGGTTTAGACATAGTTTATTCTTATTTTAGACCTGGTTTAGTCCTGGTTTAGTCCTGGTCTAGTCCTACTTTAGACTTGGTTTAGACCTGGTTTTGTCCTAGTTTAATCCTGGTTTAGTCCTTGTTTAGGCCTGTTTTAGTCCTATTTTAGTCCTATTTTAGATCTGGTTTAGTCCCTGTTTTGTCCTTCAGTATTTGCTTAGACCTGATTTATTCTGAGGTGGTACTTGGAGTGAAAAGTGGTTATCTATTACATTCTGAGAAAGCTGCTGTGAACTGGTCAATTTCAGCTCATTTGCCCCATATTTTCCCATATTCTGTTCAGGTGCTGCCGGCCCGCGCCTCTTCACCATCCACCAGATCGACGCCAGCACCAACAACCTGCCCAAAGCCCACACCTGGTGAGTATCCTTCGCACGTCAACACAATATTTCAATACAACATCACCATTAACTATCTCGATCATCATTTTCCTCTGTAGTTTCAACCGGATCGACATTCCCCCGTATGAACACTACGACAAACTCTACGACAAGCTGCTGACGGCCATCGAGGAGACGTGCGGCTTCGCTGTGGAGTGAATCCACCCCACACTTCCTTCTTTCACCCAGGGAACACTCATGGTCAAGTCTCTTAACCATCAAACAGATCCTTTCAGCTGCTACAAACTCTTCACTAACTCGTGGAAAAACTGCTCTTCCTTTTGTTTGTTTTTTTTAAATACTACATGTAGCAACCCCGTCTCACCAAGCGGAGGATAAAGGAAACAAGCTGGAATGGTTTGTTCACAGGGTACACTATGATAAACTTTATAAAAAAGAGGAATGTGTGCAAACATGGCAACGTAAAAAAAAAAAAAAGACTAAAGGATATTCTGAACACAGCAGCAAGGATCCAACAAGCAGTGCTGCGCTCCCCGAATCTCTCACTAGTTTCTTGAAATATCTTGAAATGTGTTATTTTTATATAACATGGACAAAACAAAATTCTATAAAATATATCTAATTTATTGTTTTAATTTTCCTGTCCATTGTATCGGGCAAAAAAAAAAGAAATCTTTGAAATGTTGCAGACTTTTTTTGACTGAGGTTAAGTTCCTTGAAGGGCAAAAGTTAAACATGAAGGGCCTGGTCACACAAATATTAGATACTGTATTACATAGATATTTTCTGCATCAGTTTAAAAAATCTGTCCACAGTAAAATATCCTTCTGCATATGATGGCACCACTAAAAAAAACTTAAAGGTGCAATATGTTTTTTTTTTTTTTTTTTCAAGCGTTATGAAAAATAAATCTGGATACCGTTGCATTAGTATTTCACGTTTTGTAACATGAACACTTCTGTTACTTTGACTTTGCAGAGAACACTTGGATTAGGTGCCTGTTGGTGCCTGGCCTTCCTCTGACTAAAGCCCTCTACAGACACTACTTCCTCTTGTTTATCTTCTTTGAGGGCCCATTTACATGACAACGCTGGCCAGGAAAATGCAAGTCATGCCACCTCCGAATTGCATTTACACAAAAACGCTGAGTGAAGAGAACGGGAGGTAGTGTGATCAAACTGTAGTACCCGTATTTGTCCAGCAAATGGCGCTGTGTCCTCTGCCAATGCTCTACACCACACAATGAGTCAACCCCAACACCTCTTCCAGCTTTTTCAAAAGATTGCGGATTTGAAAAAAATTAAAACCCCATCCTCATGTAAAGCCAAACCACAATCAAATCATTGCGGATTTGCCAAAATGCGTTGTTGTCTAAACGGCCCCTGAGCTCACACATGAATAAATTTTGTAGGATTTGGGTTCAGACATGAGAGGTGAATCTCTAAGTGCTTGTACTGAACTGTGGGGAATGGACAGAGCATGATAAATTGGCTAATTAGCAAGGCTGTTAGCAACCTGACGCTAACAAATAGATAAATGAGCTGTCCGCCTTGTAGTGGCTGCAGTTTAAGCGCTGAAATAATTAGAATGACTCCAGTGGCAGTGTATGTGCTTTAGAAACTGCTCAGGAGCACTATCTGGAGAAGGCGTGGTCTCACATATCTAAGAAGCGCTGTGAAACCAAGCACTTTCAGCTCTTGAGAAGGGCAGCGCCTCAGCATACAGGATTACTCTAGCAAAATATTACGACGGGTATGTTTTTGAGCGGGAAACATTATAACATGGTTAAAAGCTCAGAAAAGTTGAGGTAGCATAAATACCTTTTAACTGACTTTTGAATAGTGATTATAAAACTCTCCATGTACCATGTGTAGCCAGGCCCTAACTATTCTTTGTGCCATAATGATTTTAAATGAAAAATGTAAATGCAAAAATGAAGCAGACCCTTTAAATTCATCTGGATGTGGTATGGATTTGTATGATCTTTTTATAGCATTCTTTGTAGCTGGACTTTACCAATGTTATTTTCTTCTGTATCCAAAATACCTTTAAACAATGTGGTGCTAAATATATTATGACGTCATTAATTAAACTCACTGGCTGCTTAAAGGGATAGTCAGGTATTCTGAAAACAGGGATCTATGAGATACTTTGGTCACCAGTTTCAACAGTGGAGGATTGTTTGCATATAGCTGTTAATGGGGCCATTGAAAACACACAACTAACAAGGCATTTTTGAAAAAAACAAAAAAAATCACCACTGGCTGCTCCCATTCATTAAAGAGTCGCTGCCATGAATGATTCGCTTAGTACTTTAGCAGGTTTAATGCCAGATGCCCTTCCTGAAGTAATCCTCTGTGATGACTACTGAAAAGAAAAGGAGCAGCCTAAAGGAACTTTAAGGATCAATTGGAAACAGGGCTCAAAAAATGGATATCTTTAACTCTCATGTAACAATTCTTAAAACTCAAAATGACAGCTTTATATTTGAATGTTCTCAAGCTAAATTTCACTGGCCTCTTTTGGAAAGATGGCGAGTGTAGAGCAGTGATTCTCAGCTCAGAGAATATTTGGCTGATGTACCATCTTTAATGGACTAAAATAAGCCTAAATCAGGACTAAACCAGGACTAAACCTAGACTAAGCCAGGTCTAAACCAGAGCTAAACCAAGAGAAATCGAGGATTAAACCAAGAATAAACCAGGTCTAAACTAGAATTAAACCAGAGCTAAACCAGGACTGAAACAAAACTAAAACAAGACAATTCACGATTTAAACCAGTACTAAACTAGGTCTAAACCTGAGCTAAACCAGAACTAAACTAAGACTAAAACGGGTGTCAACCGGAACTAAACCAGGACAAATCAAGTATTAAACCATGTTTAAACCAGATATAAACCAGGTCTAAACCAGAATTAAACCAAGACAAATCAAGGAGTAAACCAGTACTAAACCAAGACTAAGCAGTGGTCTACCCCTACTGGATCAAGGTCTAAATGAATGTAAATCAGTACTACAAAAACCTCCTGAGGACCACTGGTGTAGAGAATGCATGAACTACTACTCCAAAGTACCTCATAGAACCACAGCTACAAAACACCACAACATCTCTTTAAAGTTTTGTCTTTATATTTGTGTTTGTACCATTGAGCAGAAGTCAAGTCATCTGTTACATCCCATCATGTCTTTAGAGATGTGTATTCTGACCGTTTGTCTCGGACGGCCCACAGTCACCGGTACCATGCAGCTGTCTGTGCTCATCTCCACTCCAGTCTCACCTGAATGCAACCTTTTTTTTTTGTTTTGTTTTGTTGTTTTTTTTATTTTTTTGCCTGCTAACCATTGTCCTTGTATTTGTAACGAGAAAAAGGGGGATTGTTTTATACCATTTGAAAAAGATGAAATTGTTGAATGTTTCCAAAAAAAAGATGCTGCCTGTTTTTGCAACCTCTACGACCGCGGACTGTTCTTAACAAACTGCTTTTCTTTTCCCCTGTAGTTCATGAAGTGTATGCAAAGTGTCCTCAGACGGTGCTAAGATATTATTCATATACAGTGCGTGGATCGACATGTAATTTATCCTTAACTTAAAAAGATTTTTTTTTTTTTTTTTTTTTTTTTTAAGAGAAATGAATTGCACACAAAAGATTAAGGTTGCCATTTTGTTTTTGGATGGCGATTGTCACTCACCATGGCATCCACGTTCTACACTACGTTGCTCTGCAATGCCCCGGAGCTGCTTCTCTGCAACTCTTTCTTTTATTATTATGATTTTTTTTTTAAACAAGCCGAGAGATGCAGCGTGATGACCCACAATCCGGACTATCTCTCTCATCGGTGACTGATGCAATTTGATGTATGTTAACACTATCATTTTGTAAGAGTATTTTATTTTTGTGTGTCATTAGTTCTAATTAAACTGGCCTTTGTCTAACAACATAAAACTTGATCCTATGCATTTGTATTTGTAAAGTGGATATTCATGCAACTATACCATGCTGAATTCAGTGGCGGGAAGTAAGTAGTAATTATTGTCTTTGGTGCATACTTTAACTGGAGTTAAAGAAGTATTTTTTTTCTTCACAGACAAAGTGGATACATCGTTCTGCAATCAGAGCATCTTTGGTTTGATAACCAATAAATAAATGATCTATAAATTAATAAGTAATCTTTGTACTTAAGCAATGTACAACAAATAAATAAATAAATATAAAAAAAAAATGACCTAATAAATAATCTTTGTACTTAAAGGTACTGGAAGAAGTATGTGCTGTACTGGTTTAAAAACAATACACTGTTAGCTATATTTGATTTACCTCATATCTGGGGACACATGGGTAATTTTTATGAAGAATAAAAAAATATACAGCTCATAGTACCTTTAAGTAAAATGTAATAAATACATAATTACTTAAAAACATAAATGAATTCATAAATAATCTTTGTATTTAAGTATAGGTTATATTTAACCTTATGTAATAATGCTTCTACTTGAATTAGTGTGATTTTCAAATACTTACAAGTACTTTGAGAGTACTTCTTCCACCTGGAAAGAAAGGAAAGGAAAAAGCTTAAGTTTTTTTTTTTTTTTTTTTTTTTTTTTTTAACCTCACTGACAAAGTAGGTAGCTTTGCAATCAGCACATCCTTGGTTTGAGGCAGGTTGGGAACGGTAGCAGTAAAAGCAGAAGACTTTACTGTGAAATAAATAAATATCTGATTAATAAATAGTAATAATTCATTATAAAAGTTATATTTAATACATTTGCACTTCTACTCAAGTAATCATTTTGTCAGTTGTGTTTACTTCTATAAAGAATAAGAATAATATCATGTTAAAACAGCTTTGCATTTAACCTGATTTTGACTACTTCTCCCACCTCTGCCAACCAAGACAATGTTTGAATGACATTATGTGGGGGGTACGTGCTAAGTGGGGGAGACTTTGACCCAGTCTTTTTACATGAGAAGGGCCCTACCCCCAACCACCAACTTCCATTCCCCTTACACCTCAGTCAGGATTAAAATGTCTGGCAGATGGCTCTGGGACACAGAAAAAGAGGTCAACGCCATTCACAGTCTTAGTAAAAGAAATATTCACTAAAATGACTATATATCATGTTTGAAGCTTTAAACTCTATTTACTAGTTTGAACTGTTATCATTGTATGCATGAATATATTTTGTGGATTTATTTTTGTGACCGACGAGCCTGACTGGGACTGAGAGGAACAAAACATTGAACTAACCCTGCTGACGTCATTTACTGTAATATCGCGGAAGTGAGTCGGATCACAAGTTTCGATTTTCAGGGTATTCATCCGCCAACATGCAACAAGAGTTGTGGGGAAATAGGCCCAGAACACGCCGTTTAAAAAGTTTTGCTTGGTTGGTTGAAAGATAGCGCTTATGAGTAATTAACAGCATTTAACATTTTTCTTGTTTTAACAATATGTCAGTCTACCACCGTCTATTTTTTTTCTTCTCCCTCTCATAAATAAAATAAAATAAAAAAATAATAAAAACGATGTTGTATTAAAATTAAATATCATGATTAATTGTTGTTTCGCATCAGTTAAGTTACTCAATAAACGAACTGTTAACCATAATATTTAAGAGATATAACTGTATCTCTCTAATATAAACAATGATGTTATTCATTTGACAAAGAATAATGTAATGAAAAATAAAATAAAACACACAAAATAAAGTATCAGCATCACCCTGCATCCCTTATTCAATGTGGCTCCCAAAATAATTCACTCCACTGACTTCGGGATCAATAAAGTATTTATCTTATTTATTATTTTAACTTAATTTAATTCAAATTGACAAATAAATGACTGTTGTTGTTACCATGGCGTGAGAAGCGGAGGCTGAACCACCCCTCGGCGGATGAATACACCGGAGAGTGAACTTCCTGTTGCTATAAAACCGGGTCCTCCATTTTTCCTTACCGGCATTTTATCTTCACTGCCGGTCGGGTCAATATTCGGCAGTTCAAATATTTCCGTCGTATATTCATTTTTTTAACTTATACACTTCGTTTACAATATGCCTGGCTATTCCGACAGAGACCGCAGAGACAGGGACCGGGACAGAGATAGAGGGTAAGTAGTACTTTTCCATCGATGTCGTGTGTGTGGTCGGAAGAATGGCCGACCGGTCTTACGAAACAAAAAATCTGCTATTGGAACAAAACCTTTAAATCCAGAATTTGTAGAACTTATTAAATCGACACTTCTGATGCAATTCGTTTATCTCGAAGCTTTGATAAATAATTTTTACGGTATTTGTCCACTCGGGGCCTAGGTCTTCAACTAAAGCCTGTTTTCTTGGCTTGGGGCCTAGACTGGCCTCGTGCCCCAGCCCACCGGCTTTTCGTTAGCTTCAGTTTAGCCTAATGCTAACCGACACGAAGTTTTAAAGAAATGTCCCATCGGCGAATTCATTAGGTCCTGTGTTTTATCTGGGTTAAACAGATAAATACAGTTTGTTTACATATTACAACACCTTTTTTAAAACACGTGGTTTGTTTTGCGTGTAGTGCCCATGGTTTCGTTAGCCCCGAACGCGATACTAACTAGCTTCAAATTTCTTTTTTTTTTAAAAATCGAAGTGACGCATTTTTTAAGTCACTGTAAATATGCATGCGAACAAGTAGTTTTCTGTCCGGTTCTGTATTGGTTCATGTTACGAAAACGTTTATTTTCCTATTTAGTTTGTTGGTGAATAAAAGTTGGCTTTACGGCTTTTCTCCATGTGATTGTAGACGTGGAAACAAAATGCCGGAGTCCATTCTTTTGTCCATTTTGATAACTAGCCACGGATTGCCATTTTATTCTGAAGTACATCAAAGTGGAGGCTCATGCGTTTTGCTACTTGTAGTATTCATCCTACAATTTAATAAATGCATTTTTTGTTACAGTTATGGTGGCGGTGGTGCCCGTTTTGGAGGAAACCGCGGCGGCGGCGGAGGAGGAAAGTTCGGTAACCCCGGCGAACGGCTGCGGAAGAAACACTGGAACCTGGACGAACTCCCAAAGTTTGAGAAGAACTTTTACCAGCCACATGCTGAGACAGCCCGCAGGTCTATGGTATGTGAGCAGCATGGAACATAAAATGTTATGAAACACCCCTGAGCACATGTGCTCATTGGTGCACGTGTGGGGCTTATGCAACCAGTTGTGATCACAGAAGCTTGACTTTTTTTTTTTTTTTTTTTTTTCCCTCTTTGCAGCAAGAAGTTGAGCAGTACAGAAGGGCCAAAACAATTACAGTAAAAGGAAGAGACTGCCCAAACCCCATCATAACGTTCCAGGAGGCTAACTTTCCATGTAAGTTGTATACATTGTACTCAGTTTGGCATAGTTAAATTTTACACATATAAATCATAATGTGCCCCCTCAGCCTATGTGATGGATGTAATCAACAAACAAAACTGGAGTGAACCGACCCCCATTCAAGCTCAGGGCTGGCCTCTGGCTCTCAGTGGAAAAGACATGGTGGGAATTGCTCAGACTGGCTCTGGCAAAACGCTTGCGGTAAGTTTATATTTAAATGCCTTTTTGAAATTAGTGCTACAGCTATTAATTTTGATAGTCTATTATGGGTTCAATGAATATTTGTATAGTGACACTAAGGTAAATTCCTACTAAATGACTATGCCTACTTAAGACGGTGGTCAACTAAAATAACTTTTTTTTTTTTTTTTTTTTCCCTCACCTGCAGTACCTCTTACCCGCCGTTGTGCACATAAACCACCAACCGTTCCTGGAACGTGGAGATGGACCTATTGTAAGTAATGCATACTTGACCTCTAATTTGTATTGGCTAGTCTTACTTCAATGTGGCGTTTCCTAACTGCACATAACTTTTAAAACGTCCTGTACTTCTTGCAGTGTTTGGTTTTGGCTCCAACTCGTGAGCTGGCCCAGCAGGTGCAGCAGGTAGCTGCAGAATATGGCAGAGCTTCTCGCCTCAAGTCTACCTGTATTTATGGGGGAGCCCCCAAAGGACCCCAGATCCGCGACCTGGAAAGAGGTACATTTCTGAATACATGGTCTCTGGTATAGTTTATGTTCAGTAAACTTACATTTTTGGAATAAAGAACCCTCTGAAGTAGACTTTATTTCTGGAGTTTCTTGGATGCTGTTTAACATGAGTGTTTTTTTTTTTTTTTTTTTTTTTTTTGTGTAGGTGTTGAGATCTGCATTGCCACTCCAGGCAGGCTAATTGACTTTCTCGAAGCTGGAAAGACCAACCTTCGCCGTTGCACCTATCTTGTTCTAGATGAAGCTGACAGAATGCTGGACATGGGCTTTGAACCACAAATTCGTAAAATTGTTGACCAAATCCGAGTAAGTGTTATACAAATCCTTTTTATAAAATGCCTTTCAGTGCTGTGCTAATGCATGCTTGTCCACAGCCTGACCGTCAAACTCTGATGTGGAGTGCCACCTGGCCTAAAGAGGTCAGACAGCTGGCAGAAGACTTCCTCAAAGACTACGTCCAGATTAATGTTGGTGCTCTTCAACTCAGCGCCAACCACAATATCCTTCAGATTGTTGATGTCTGCAGTGATGGAGAAAAAGAGGACAAGTAAGGAAATCTAACTTGTGCAGCTTAAGACTTGGCCTTTATGAAATTGGTAATAAATGTTTGACATCTTTGATTTAGAGTGGTTCGTCTTCTGGAGGAAATCATGAGTGAGAAGGAAAACAAGACTATTATCTTCGTGGAAACCAAGAGGCGCTGTGACGACCTGACCAGGAGGATGCGTAGGGATGGGTATGTACAAACTGACACTACATTCTAGTTGACAAGGTATTGGTGTCTCAAAGTGCCACCTACTGTATATGACTGAAGTGTAAAATTTGTATTAGGTGGCCTGCAATGGGAATCCATGGGGACAAAAGTCAGCAGGAGAGAGATTGGGTTCTCAATGGTAAGCTGTGCCATCTTTTACTGTAAATTTTATACTGTTCAATATCTACATAAACTGATGTCAGTACTTTTTTTTTTTTTTTTTTTTTTTTTTTTTTTTTTTTTTTTTTTCCTCTTCTACCCAGAGTTCAAATATGGAAAGGCACCCATCCTAATTGCTACAGATGTAGCCTCCAGAGGTCTAGGTCAGTATCCGACCTGAACACTGTTCCCACAGATTTTTGTTAAAGAAAGTATATTGCTTTCTTAACTTGTCTGCTTTCTGAGTTTCTCCCCTCGGCTGAAGGAGCAGTCTGTGTGGCAGGGCCTTGGCATGACAAGCCCAGGTCTCCAGAGGGGAAGGAGGAGGATTCTTGGAGGTGTCCTGACTGGAGAGGCACGCTCTCTCAGTCAATGAGTCAATGCACATACAGAGGTGACCAGGCCCAAACGCGGCAAAACGCTCCGGCCTGTCAAAAAGTGCAGGGCGGTTTGATGGCTGGCTGCAGTAACTGGTCCTAATAACGTGCTTGTGCTCTGGCAAGGGTTTGGACTGCTCACACGCCCAGGCTCAAAGCCCAGCTACACTCCTATAGTCTTGCATGCATGTCTGACCACTGCAGTGTTTTGAGCCTGTTGGAAGGTGCGTTGTTACCCAAAAAAAGCATGGGTGGCAGTAAAACTTTTGTCTGAGGAACAGTTTGATAAATCACGCCTTCACCTCTGTACAGACATGGCTACTGGCGCTTTTGGTGACAGTGGGACATGCTAGATGGACACTAAACGGGCAAAATCCAAGTTCGCACTCCTCCCTCGCCTGCGTTTCAAAGTCATGTCGAGACCTGCCAACGAGAGACTTTAGGAACAAAGGGATTGTGACAGGATTTCCATGGCCAGAGTAGTGTGTTCAGATCCTCAGTTAACTTGGCAAGAGACAGCAGTGTAGAGGGGTCAGGAGGGCCTTGGGTTTACATAGTGCTAGTGGAGCACACTAGAATGGTGTGCTTGCAGAGCCTGAAGTTACAGGTACTCAAGTGTCAGTCAGTTTAAGAGTGGGATGTGCTGCAATGGGAATGGACTAGTGAATGCATACTCCACTGGTAAGACTTCTGAGCCATTCTTTAAGGGGTTGGTTTAAAGGGAGACTTGTAGATTAGACTGGGATAGAAGTGACTGGAGTGTGCATCGGTTCTCTCTTCCCACAGTAGTCTCCCCGAGGAGAAACTAACGTCTGTTAACAGCCACATGTAATGTCTGTTCTAACTTGGACTTTCTGATCTGGTTGTGGTGGCATTGGCACATCTATGTGCTGTTCTACTCTCTTCCTCCGTGCCACAACACAATTTTACAGATGTTGAAGACGTCAAATTTGTCATCAACTTTGATTACCCCAACAACTCTGAGGACTATATCCATCGCATTGGCCGAACGGGGCGTAGTGAAAAGACAGGCACAGCCTACACCTTCTTCACCCCCAACAACTTCAAACAGGCAGGCGACCTCGTCTCTGTGCTCCGAGAGGCCAACCAAGCCATCAACCCCAAGCTCCTCCAGATGGCCGAGGACAGAGGAGGTAAATCCAATTGGTGAGAGACAGAATCTGTGCTGCCAACAGCAGCACCTCTTCTTTTCTGCTGCGCTTTGGTATTACAATGGTGTAATAAACACAAGGGGGGTTTTCATAACTATTGACATAAATTCCAAATAGAGTTATGGCTTTTCTAATAAATGCTATCTTTTGCAGGTCGTTCAAGGGGCGGGAGAGGTGGCGGCTTCAGAGATGACCGGCGGGATAGGTATTCTTCAGGGAAACGCGATTATGGTAGTTTTAGAGACAGGGACAACAGTAGAGGGTATGACAATGGACCAAACAAAACCTACGGCTCAAACTCCCAAAACGGAGGATATGGGGGCGGTAACACCAGCAATGGCTATGGCTCAGCCAGTTACAACGGCAACGGACAGGCCAACTTCAACAACAACCAGGCAGGAAACTATGGTGCGCAGAATGGCTTCCAGCCACAGCAGTTCGGGCCTCCCAAGGGTCCCACTCAGAACGGGACGAGCCACCCACCCTTCCCTTTCCCCCAGCCCCAGACAGCCCAGCATCCACCACTGGTACCCTACCCCATGCCTCCTCAGTTCCCACAGTAAATGCACAAACACTTGAAAGTAATTTATTGCTTTTTGTCTAGTAGATCCTGTATGACGTTTTTGTATTCACAGCAGGGTTACAACCACGAACCTCTATTGTCTTTTTAAAAAGATCTGCAGTGTGGCAGCAGTGGTGTTGCACACTTTGTTTTCCTTTTTATTCTATTTAATTTGTTACATTCCTCTGTAATGTTTAGTTATGTTTTGTACTAGGTGATTACACATTTATTGGTTTTTCAAATGTAAGTGAACTCTGTACCGAAAGTGCACTGCATGATCTTTCAAATAAAACAAAAACAGTTTATTTGTCTGACTTTGATTTGACAACTTATCTCCATGAGGTGGTACACTCACGTTTTTATAATGCAGACTACAGCAGTGAGCCCCTGAATTTGAAGTTGCACTATTATCAGCATGTGTAATATACAGGCCTGTCTAGAAGTAAATGCATTGCAACTCCTACCAAGGTAAAAAGACATTTTAAGTGCCTTGAAACGCATTTCATTGACAATGTAAACTGGTAGTAATGGGGTCAGCCCCCTGTTCCTTGATGGACATAAGGGTCAAGGTTTAGGGCAAGAGCTGAAGTATCTAAATTTGCCTGTACTTATGGTCCCTGCTTTCCATGCATCAATGAAACATGGAGTTTTACAAATGTGCAGGTACCCATGTTAGTTGGGCCCCAGGTATGCCCCCTGGGGTAACACAAGTCCCTCTCAGACACAAGAATAGGTAAAACGGCTTTCTATGACCGTTTATATTCATCTGTGCAACATATCTTAAGTCTCGTCTCCAATGTAGGGTGTAGTACTTTAAAACTACGACACCTGCTGGTGAAAGATAAGAAGCGCAAGTATTAAGAGCGTAATGGAAGTCAGCAGGAGTCATTACAAATTACTGCAACTACCACGAGTACTGCTGCTACGACTACTACTACTGCTGTTGCTTCTACTAATGATGCCACCACAACTGTTTCTACTGCTAAGTATGGTTTGTTTTTTCTTTCTATGTTTTAGAAAATGTACTCAACAAATGTTACATTACTTTTCACCTCTGCTGCTATTTCATTAGCTCAAAATAATTCCATTTAGTGTATGCAGTATGGTCGGCAAGTGTGTATACTGCAGCTTCAATACGCCACCTGTTGGTTAAAGATGAGAATGCATTAGGGGCCATTCAACAGATGCCTTTTTTCCAGGTACAGTGTGCACATTTGCCAATCATTCATTCCAGATTAGAGCTGTCCCTCAGTGAAAAGTTCCTGCCGTTCAAGCTTTGGGTGCGGCCCCTCAGAATGGCCTTCAGACCTGCACACATATTTACAGAACCAGAGAGGAGAGGAATGTGAGGTACGCTCTCTGTGTAAACACTTCAGAGTTACAAGAGTCAGTGATGCATTTTCTTACTGATGTGGGAACAAACCTTGTCACCATCAGCATTTACATGAAAGAGGTTATGAACATCAAGATACACTATGTTTGTGGGAGGGTTCCACAGCTTTTTTATTTTTTAAAACGCAAAATATGCTGATCCAACTTTTAGGCGTAGTTTGTGTGTAGTGCTACAAAACTTTTTTTTTTAAATTTACTTAGTGATCTTATATTATATACATATGAACAGTGGTAGAGGTATGCGACTTCTGCATTTGTGACCCATCCTTCAGTGGGGCAACCTGTCAGCAGCAAAGGGCGACTGCAGTGCAGCACCCGGGGTCCTTTCTCAAGATCTTGCCCCAGGATCCTGTCAGGTGTACCTAGCTGGAGGGTTACCCTGTTGTTTACGTTTTATGTTCATGGGGGAAAACAGAGCACCCAGGGGAAACGGACACAGACACAAGGACAACATGCAAACTCCACACAAACTACTACTACTTACTACTGGTGCTGCTATTCCTACTACAACCAGTTTTTCTAATTTACTTACATATTTTTTGAAGAAAAAGTATTTTCTGTGTAAATTTTGTGGAGCATATTTTCACTTGCGTAAATTTTGGATAGTTTAAAAAGTGAGTAGAGGTACGCTTTCTGTGTAAACATTTTTGAAGAGTTATAGGAGTCAGGAATGCATTGTTTTTACTGATATGACTGACACACCTTGTTGTCAGCACCAGCATTTGCATAAAAGAGATTATGAACATCAAGATAGCTGGGTTTCCCAAAACATAAAAAGTGGTGATCCAATTTTCTTTTTTCAATGTTTCTAAAGTTGGTTCTTGTTGCACAGAAAAATCTGTAACCACCACTACTACTACTACTACTACTACTACTACTACTACTACTACTACTACTGGTGACTTTTACCACTGTCACCTCACAGCAAGAAGGTACCAGGTTCAATTCCCAGAGTGGGCTGCAGTGCCTTTCTGTGTGGCGTTTGCATGTTCTCCCTGTGTCTGGGTGGTTCTCCTCTGGGTGCTCCAGTTTCCCCCATTCACCTAAAACGTGCACAATAGTCTAATCCTCCAGACAGGTAGTCCTGACCAGGATCCTGGCTCAGACCTGGAGATGGGTCCCCAGGCACAGTGGTCATCCCCTGCTCCTGGCAGGTTAGCCCGCAGCATTGAAGGGTGGGTCAAATGCATAGAACAAATTTCCTTACAATGACAGAAAGTACTCATAAAATACATTCATTCATCTTCTTCTTTTACTTATTCCCAGTAGGGTTTGCAGGCACTCAAGCCTAGTAACCCAGTGACTATGGTCCTTAGGTGGGGTGCACCCAGGACAATACTCAGTTAGTCACAGAGCTGACACATGCATACACAGACAGACAACCATTCACTCCATTCATTCACTAGGGGTAATTTAGAGTCACCAGTTCACCTAACACATGCATGTCTTCACACAGTGGGAAGAAGCCAGAGTACCCAAAGAGAACCCACAGTAACACGGGGAGTGTCTAGTTCCTTTGCACCTCTGCTGTAAAAACAAGCGCTTTATCTCATTCTCTTTATCGCACTATATGGAATTTAAACACATGGGCAGGACTAAAAAAAAGGGTGGACACAAAACATTCTGTAGCACACTGGTACAGCAAATTCCCTTTCTGAAATTAGTCATACTGCATACAAAGTAGGAATGCATATAAAAATGAATGCATAGTTTTTGAGCTAATATTTGACTTAATAGAGAAAAGCTAACATTAAACACTTGAAACTAGAAATGTTAGTATGAAAGTTCAATACCAAGTAATGCGCTGTCACTCTCTTGCTGTCACTCTCTCCTTCTACTTTCCTGGTATCTTGACAGGCCTCTCTCTCTCTCTCTCTCTCTCTCTCTCTCTCTCTCTCTCTCTCTCTCTCTCTCTCTCTCTCTCTCTCTCTCTCTCTCTCTCTCTCTCTCTCTCTCTCTCTCTCTCTCTCTCTCTGTCCTGCAGGTATGAAGGCGTTGGCCCGTGTAGTGACTACGCTGGGTGTGAAGCGGACACACCTTCCCCAAGCATGAGCCGGGGCAGCATGCTCAAGCGTCACCTTACCATTCAGCCGAGTAGTAGTCTCTTTCTAGTCTTGTGTCTCTGAGCTGGCATGGGGCCCCCTCCAGTTCCCACCAAGTGTCAGTCTAAAAACAACAGGCATGTAGTCCAGCGTCTTTATAATGACTGCTATCGGCACATCACACATATGTCAGTGTCATGGCAGCATTCCTCACTATAGACCTTTACTCCTATAGCGCACAGGTGTGTGTCTGATAACCTTGTAGTTCCAGCACAAGAAAACAGCCTATCCCTGATAACGAAAAACAGGTTAACGAAATGGTTTTCATTCTTCATGTCAAGACCTGTGTGCAAAAATTAATCATTACTGCATGGTGACAGTATCATTACTACTACTAACTGCATTAAGATGTTGTAAAGCACTGTTATGTTTAGAAATATTTAGCATATTTATGAGTTATGAAATATAGTTTTGGTGTTCTCTGTAACACTTAAGAATAATACACAAGCATTATTTAAGGAATAGTAAACAGGTGATTATTTACAAAGCATTACTTCATATGCTTTATAAACAACACTGAGTTATATACATTGTTATTACCTTTACTTCTTGAGTATTAATCTCAAGTCAGTGCAAAATTATAAAAATCAGTGTTAATTCAATCTATAAATGGTTTATTTCTTAAAATATTGTTAATTACATATTTATTAATGCTTCATTACTGCTTAATAGGGGTGAGCTGTTTTAAAGAGTTGTAAAAATAGTTACCAATGCTATATTTATGAGTTATGGAATATAGCTTTAGGTTTGTTTTGTTCAGCTTTCGGGCCTATCTGCTGCAAGTTTGTTTTTCCGGAAGTTAACAAATCTGTCCTTAAGTTCTCATATTCAAATAAAATATATTTAGTTAATCCTCCAACAAAAATATGCAAAGTTACAACAGACACAATTCAGTAAGTAAGTAACAGTAAGTAATGTAGGAAAAGATGTAACCATATTGAGCCGTGCCGTTTATGGACACGGAGGCAGCAGACTTAACTAAGATCCCAGGCTTCCCTCTCCCCAGACACTTCTTTTAACTCTTCAGGGGGAAGGCAATCTCAGGCTAGCTGTGAGACATAATGTAGTCCCTCCAGTGTCCCAGGTCTTCCTAGAGGCCTCTTCCCAGTTGGACATACCCAGAACACCTCCCCAGAGAGGCATGCAGGGGACATCTGAAACAGATGTCAGAGCTCTCGATGTGTAGGGAGCAGTAGCTCTACTCAGAGCTCCTCTCAGTGACCATGCTGTATATAAGCTACTATAGCTGTTTAAGTATTAGTTTAGTGATACTTGGTGAAGTACAACATTTCAGGCTCAGTGCTTTTTGGAATTATTTTTAGATTTACTAAAACTAAAGTATGTAAAGAGACTACTTAATTGAATGAATCACTCCTCACAACTGATGATTTTAATGTCCAATCATTGATGAACTAGTTTCACCACATTCCTTCACAGTTATATAGTGTCTGTTAAACCAGTGGGTTCACTATCACGTCCTGCCCAGCTTGTGTTGCGCTGACAGTAATGGGGTTAAATGTATTCTTACACCATTACATTTACAATAGGTAGTAAGACGATATCTAAAATGTGAAATATTCACCTCATAATCCTGTGTAAGGAATCTCATAACTTTTACTGCATTTGGATTAAATTGGTTTACCAAGATAATATTTATAATATATTTTTATTACATGTTAAATATTACATTTAATTAATTTCAAATTAGTTTTAACATTTAAAAATACAATTTTGACATACCATATAGCTTTATGTTTGTTGGACCTGCTAATACAAACTTGTTTTTAACCTTGCTGCAAGTCTGCAATTATGGAGTACCACTACTACTACTTTTACTAACACAGATTCCACTCTTACTATTGCTTCTACTACTACTGTTAGAATACAACTCCCTCTACTACTCTTACTACTGCTACTAATACAGCTCCCATGCTCACTCTTACTACTACTACTACTGCTACTGCTATTAATACACCTCCCACTACTACTTTTACTACTGGTACTACTACTGTTACTTTACCCAACCTAGGACAGTACCCATTTTGCCACAGGGGTAAAAGAGCCATTTTACTTTAAACATGACATGAGCAAAAGTCAAACATTTTTATATGTTTAAAAAAAATACCCCAAAGTAATTTAGTTGAGTAACATTATCTAGTTACTTCTCACCTGAAGTAACAGTTTGTTTTCTTACACTGCTCTTACACCTGCCTTTACCAGGTTTGTTATCATTCATTTAATTGGGTGCCTCTTCCCTTAGTAAATATGTCCCTTCTCCTGTCAAAAGAGCCACATTGTAATAAGCAATCCTGCGCTAGGGCACGAAAACAGAAGTACTCACAAGTTGTCATGTGTAAAAGTATCAGAAGTATTGAGTGTGACAGTTCAGTTCATATGTATTATAAGTTTAAAATAATAACAGTAATGGAATCCTTTAATATAAGGCTTTTCAAGGCACCCATAGCGCTCTCCAACTGAGTCCATTATTCACTCACACCTCAGTCACACTTGGTGGTGTTGAGCTACTCTTCTAGCCACAGCTGCCCTGGGGCAGACAGACAGACAGAAACATAACTGCCATTCTGCCCCAACAGCCTCTCCGACCCCCACCAAAAACTCAATCACACTTACACACTGGCACAGGCAAGGTGTGTGAAGTGTCTTGCCCAAGTACACAATGGCAGTATACAATGCTGGTAGCAAGATTCAAACCGGCAGCCTTCTGGTTAGTGGCAAATGGCTACTGAGAAATTTATGATTGCACAACAAAGCCTACTACTACTACTACTACTACTACTACTGCTACTACTACTGCAGCTACTATTGCCCCAAACCTGGCCTCAAAACCAGGAACTTCTGAATGTAAGGTGAGTATGCCATCAAGTTCAAAAATACTTTTACTCACTGACTTTCAAAATGTGTTGGAGTAACTTTTGTTTTTTTTTTTTTCTAAAATTATACTCAAGTAAAACTATATTTTCACTCAAAAGTGTACTTAGAAAGTACATTTTCTTCAATAAATGTATGAAACGAAATGACTTGAGTCAGAATTCTCAGGCTTAAGGTATTATACATTGTCAACCTTTTTACCCTATGCACTTATAGGGAAAGTGGTCTCGAGTTACCAGAATGCATGCATGAGGAAGAGCTCCAAGAATACAGAGTGCCTGTGTTAAATGAAGAAGCGGAACAGGTCGGCCCGGTCTCCTCCTTCTGCTGACGACACGCCTGCTTGTCTTTCTGCCATTGTATGGGAGGAGCTGTGGACAGGTGGACCTGTAACACACACAGAGTGGAGACAGCAGTACTACGAGAACACGAGAGGGAGAGCGTGTGAGGAGCAAAGATGTCTAAGAAGACGTCTACAACCAGGATCAGCACGTAAGTTCATGGTTACGGTTTCTTGTTCTCTCCTGTTTGCCTGGTGTCATATGTTGTTTGTGTACCGTTTTGACTCCAGGTGGATCACATGCTGGTATTTAATGCTGTGATTCATTTGTGTTTGCAAAAGACAGCCCTCGTTTCTAGATAAACAAAAGGATACAACAGAAATCATAGGGCACCAAATGGCAAGCAATACATGCCGTTCTAGTTTTCTTTAGTCTACAAAAGCTATGGCTTAAGTGGTTACAGTTACACTCATGCTACCCATATGAATGGACTTGACTGACTCTCAACGCAAAATACTAAAGATATCTGAACATAGCTTTAACTGCTATAACTGTCCTAATAATTTAACTTCATAATATTACTATTTATCTACCTGTATCTCATTCATTTATTGTCCAAACAAAGCACAAAGCAAGGTGATGCTTTCAAATCAAAACATCATGAATTAGAGCTGGTTTAGTCCTTTGTTTTGTATTGATTTAGACCTTGTTTTGTCAATTGGACAGCTCATTGAAACAAGGGTTAAGAATAAGCATGCAAAGTGGTGGTCTTGAGCACTTGTCATACACACTATGGGAAATGCATGATTGGATCTGCTTAAATGAATCTGTCAGTGTGATTGTGTTATTGGTGGTGGTCAGAGAGGCCGTGCAAAGTGGTAGCCACATCTCCGTCAGTCTGCCCCAGGGCAACTGTGGCCGCCATAGTAGCTTAGTACTACCACTGTGTGACTGAAGAGTGAATGAACAATGCACCTGAGCTAGATATGACTGATGTGTATTAGCAATTCTAAATAGTGCACTGACCCATGTAATTATCTGTGGCCTCCAGCCCTAACTGTCTGTTCATGTGGCAATCGCCCAGAAGCAATTTAGGTCAATGGGCAAAATCCTTGTCATCGACTATGGAGCCCATTGACACACGTGGGACACCTTCACGCTTTCAAAAATATGAATGCATAAATAGAAGCCTAGTTTACCATGACCGGGTTGGATGTACATCAAAAGTATCTGTCTGCATATTTGTCTAACTTAGCCCTGAGGGTGTATCAGCTGACTCACTAAAACCACCTGTAGTGCCAGTCCTAATTGAATCAACAGTGAATGCACGAGCAGTGGAACGAGTAGAACAGCACCCTGAGATGAGGAGTGGATCAGCCTGTGTTTGCTCATACTCCTGAAGTGGTCCTGGTGGAACACACTTGTGCAACTCTAACTGTGTGGAGGTGATAAGCAGTTGTTTATCTCTGTTATTGGAGCAGTGCTGAGGGGCACAGAGAAGAGGGGAGGTGCTGAGGGAGTGGTGGGACAGAGACTCTCTGCTAATATGGCTGAATGGAGTGGTTCTTAGACTTTCTTCTCAGAAAATATTTGTCTCCTACAAAGTTTTTGTCTAAGTGATATCTGTGACTGTAAAATACAGATGCCTGTTTAACTACATTTGTAATATTTACACAGCAGACAGTTATAGTTCTATATAAATATTATAAATGGTATTCAGTATGGTATCTATTCTGCAGTGACAGTACTGGCCAGAGGTGAGGAGAGTAGCCATAACATTACATTCAAGTCAGAATATTGTTACATGTAACAGAGTAAATATTACTCATTACTACCTCCTCTGTTGATGGCTGTGGCATAAAAACTACACGTCAAATATGGAGCCACATCAGTAAGTGTTATAGTTGTATAGTAAACTATTAGTGGCAGCTAGGTCAGCCAAACTCATTCACAGTGAAATGAAGTGGGTCTGCGACCCCTCCTGATGTGATGTGCTGTTTCTCTGTTTGGTTTTATGTTTTTAGAATGTCACTGGCTTCTTCTCTAAAAAGCTTGTAGTTGTGCACATGCTACTTCTACGTCTAAACCCAGTGATTTCATGTGTGCATTTAGTTTAGTATTATATACAGTATGGTACTTGCCAATACCAAGAACCAATACTAGGACATACATGCAGCTAGGCATTATTGTTATTGCTAGGTTATTGTTTCTTTGCCAGAGGTATAACTGGAAACTCAACTGCTCTTAAACTAGCATCATTTATATGTAAATGACAGCACAAAGTCAGACTGGTGATTAAAGTTAAAATTAATTTAAATCATGATTATTTTAATCAAAATAATCTTATTCTAGTTTCTTTTTATAGTGATGAATACAATAATATACTGTACAATCAGAGAATGGGTAAAGCAGTACTCCTCCAGCAGTGTCCACCCACACCATTGTATGAGTAATAGATTTCAAATGGATTTCGGTTAACACTAGCAGATACTGGTTGCAGGTAATATTATTATTAATAATATTTGTCTTGCAAAATGTTCCAAGAAACTCCAAAATAGTAATAATACTAAATAATAAATAGTAAATATCAGACACAATTTAGCTGATATTGTTCTGCTGATATTTGTATACTGTCGAGTAAGCATGGAACCATACCATTTACTGGTTTTAAATGTCACAGTATCAATACCATTAGAATTTACAGTCACAAGGGTTTGACAGCCACTATTATGACTCTTCAACAGCTGTAGTGTAAGTGTAGAGTTAAATAAAAAAATGTATAATGGTAATTCCATTTGTACATTTTAAAATATATATATTTTAAGTTGCATTTATTCAGAAGAAATATAAAGTTTCACTTTAATATAACCCTTCAGAATAACTTGTTTTTAAGCTTTAACTTCAATATGGTAGATACAGTGATAGTTTTGGTCAAGGTTATCATACTCTCATCAGAATCTCACACTGTCCCATCCCTAGTATTGAGATGGGTTGTTTTTAGGACTACTTTATTACACCCTTCCTGACTCAACCCTCTCCATTTATCCAGGCTTGGTCCTATGCCAGGGAATCAAACCCCTGACCACTTTACTAACAGGCAGCCTTATGAATATAGAACAGTAGTATGGGTGGCAGTTGCTCAGACGGTAGAGCCGTTCACCCATTAATCATAAGGTTAGAGGTTCGAACCCCGCTCCCACACTGGTGTATGAATGAGAGTGTGAATGGGTGAATGGTCTTTCTTGTACTTGTCATGCCCTAATACTTCTGATGCAAGTGCAAGTGAATCTTTTGTTGTGAACATAAACTGAAATAGTTGGAAACATATTTTTTGTACCCAGTAAGTTGTTCCAAGTTTAAAGTACTCTCTCTTACTTCATTCTAAGCATATGGAGTATTACCTAAAGACAGAGGTGGAAAGTAACTGGATATGTACGTATGTTTTTGAGGAGAATGTACTTTTCTGAACACAAGTATACTTTTATAATACAATAACTCACACTATAAGGCATTAGTTAAGGATTAGTAAAAATGAATAGATTATTTACAAAGCATTACTTCAGCATTTATAAACACCATTGACTTATAAACATTGTCATTAATGTTCATTAGTACTAAGCTCATGTAAATCAGTGCAAAATTAAATACATCAGTGTTAATTCAGTATTAATTCAGTATCTATTAACAGTTTATTTATTTTTTGTTAAACATATTTATTAATTCTTTATTACACTAAGTATTTTAGAATCCCTAAATGAGTAAAAGTATTTTTGACCATGGTGGCAAGTGGGTAAGAATAGTAGTGATAGTAATTGTAGTAGTTGAGATAGTAATAATTGTATGAGTAGTAACTGCAGTAGTGGTACTAGACGTTAGTAGTATTAGTAGTGGGAGTAGCAGTAAGTAATATTATTTTTAAGTAACTACTTTTAGTACAGATTTTTAGTACGTCCACCTCTGCATAAAATAATGTAACTATAAAATTGTTCTCCTGCTCTGAGTAATTCGGTGCCATTGATGAATGAGCCGCTCCCTGTTGGACTTGGTCAAGAGCAGAGATAAGACTCAGTCATTACAGCAGCCATAAAGGTCCAAACCCTTCCACTCCTCCCTCTGCGGGCCATAAACTGCTCTGTAGACGCCAGTGTAGAAATTAATGGAAGTGTCAGAGTAGTCGTGACACTTCAGAGTAAATAGGAATGTATGCCACTCAGACCACATTCCTGAGGGCCACAGGGAGGGGCCCCCAGGAGCCCCCACCTCTCCTGCTGAGAGCCGGGTGTGTCCGCATAAATAGTTTCATATCATATGGTGGCGCAGGAACGGCAGAATAAACACTGAACTGGTCTCTCCTCTTCATGATGACATGTTGGCTTAGTGTGTGTTCAGAGTCACCACAAATGTAAAATAATAATAATCTCTATGTATTTGTTTAGCACTTTTCAAACAAAGGGCAGGTATCCTTTGTTTGCTCATAGAATGTATATATGTGCTCCAGAAAGTCATTGAATGTATAGGTTTCAAGCTTGTAATTGTGACTCTGAATGGAAAAATATTAATTTGATGCTGGCTTCAAATATAAATAATAACTAAACTGCCTTTTTATACAATGTTTTATAACATAAAGTTTAGTTATAATTTAAAAAATAAGGTTGCATCAATAAACGTTTCAAGTGTTATAATGGATGGAGTGGAGTACTGTTCTACTGCAGTGGTAGTGGAAGCAATGCTGTTAGCCCACACACTATAACTTACATGTACTGTAATCAAATCAAATGGAAATTAAAGATTTAGATGCATCTCAAGTGCACTTTTCTGCTAGCTGTAAGGTTATCAAGAAGATGATAATAGCTGGCTCTGGAGCAATGTATTGTAAGGAGATTACATAATCAGAATACAAGTTATTTCTCCATGTCTAAGACTTGTTTGTATGGGAGTGAATCTAAATGCCCTATAGTGATTGAATATTTGAGTGAATGGATGTCTGTCAGTTGTGTAGTGTGTACTCAGGTCCAAAACAGCTGACTTAGTCTAATCAAGCTCATCAAACTAGAAGTGCAAAATCATCATGTCTCCTCTCACTGCATTCCATGAGGCTTTACATGTCTCACACATTCATTCATGCATCTTCTTTCATTAATATACACTATGTACCTAACCAAACCTGTCTTTTATTCAGTGTTATAGTCTTATTAGTATAAAAGTTGCAGGTAGTAGTTGTAACCTTATCCTAAACCTGCTAACATGTAATTTGTGCCTGTCTTTTTCTTTGCAGGAGCGATGCCACCAAGCTGGCTGAGCTGATTTCTCGTATGCAGAAGAATGCAGACCGGGTAGAGAAGGATATTCTTCACTCAGAGCAGCTGCTGTCTCAGGTAAGGCTTCCATATTTGTTAATGAGATAGAGTATGCACTAAAAAAAACAGATTTCATACATTCTCAAATTTTTGCTACTAGGAAGAACTATATTATTCTATACATTTAACCAGATTTATTGTCACATCTTGACGAAAGCACTTGCTGAATGTTTTTCAAAGTGGCTGATTAAACATTTTAGGCTGTTTAAATGTATATTTTTACATATTAAGGTAATTTTCCTTTACACATTGGTTCAATAATAGCCAGAATAGCCAGCCCCCTGACTCAACAAAGTGAAGTATGTCTTGAACCCCTTCTATTCATATTTATTTTTATTTTTTTTTTTTTTTGTCAAAATCATTGTTGTCTGGTCAATCATAACCTAAAATGGGACAATGGGAAAAGGTTTATTCAATTATCAAACTGTATTCCTTTGTTGTTCTATGTTGGTTGGATGGCTACACAGTTGCATTTAGTACCATTTCTTTGTATACAACATACTACAATAATCATTTAATTAGCACTACTACTTTACAACCCAAGTAACTCTTGTGTATTTCCCAATTTTGATTCTTATTGACCTCATACCCTGACATGGATCACTGAGAAAACTTCCCAGCTAACACCTTAATAATTGTTTCAGGACACAGAGCGCGAGGCGAGGGACGAGCCTCTCCAGCACCAGAATGAGAGCGCCGTCACACTGGGGGAGGCCGAGGGGCTGCTCAAAAATCTCTTCATGGACGTGGACAAGGCCAAGAAGCTGCAGCACCCTCAGTCCAAGGAGATCGAGCGAGAGTAAGAACGACCGCACAGAACACCTCCTTCAAACTAGACGATCATGAAAGACAGATCTCTTTGCTGTTCTTTACTGTTCCCACGCATCTGTCTGAGTTTGCGTCTCTCGGGGTCACATTACTAGACAGTAGACTACTATTACTACAAACACATAAAAATCATTACAGTTATGTAGCTTCCAGGTCGTTGTGAGTGACTTGAGGAGGGAAGGAGTTCATTGAGATACTATGCATCTCTAAGTGAACGTGCATGTTTACACACGTCACTAAAATCTTTTATTAGATAGCTTTAACAGTCCAAGGTGTGTTTGGCATGCACTTGCAGACAGTACTTTAATTGCTAAAATCCTAAAGGGAGGAATATACAGTTGCAATCATAAATATTTATAGTACTTCCGAAGACTAAACTAAAAAAAAGACAAGAAGATCCCTGAATGTCCTAGGTGGCCATCTTCACCAGATTTAATTCTTTAACAAGTTTGTGTTTTGACCTGACTTTTGGAGTATGCTGTGTGACTGAGTTATGAGTTATGACCCTCATACTGAGCAGACAAATGACATTCCTGTTCGACATGACAGAAGTTTCCACATTCACTTTTACCACTTGATGCTTATCTGTGTTTCCTCCTCCAGCGTGAAGAACCTGCACGAGCGCTGGGCCAAGGACTGCGGCGTCTACAGAGACCTGTACGAACAAGTCCAAGACCTGGAGCTGAAGCAGAGGATCGACTGGGGCCCTGTGCTGGAAAATAAACTGGTCAGTCAGCACAACATCAGCCTCAACATCTAGCTTATTTATAAAGTTTCTCTAAGATTACTGTCACAAAGTCCTGATAATTGCTATTTTTTGGAGTTTCTATTTCAGTCTTGAGAATTTGAGGTATTATTCTTGCTTATGTTGTGCAGAAACAGCTGAAGGCCGAGGCGTATGGTCCCAGTCTGTCAGACGTGGAGAAGCAGATTGCTGCTCACAACATCCTTCACCAGGAGATCGAGGCCTACAACGCCCAGCTCCAGCCCAGCACCACCTCCTCACAGGTGACACAGTGACAGATCAGATTACTTACTTACTGACAGCATGGAAAGCTAGGCTGTTAACTTTTGATCAGGGCAAATTCTGCTTCTTCAACCAGAATGAATCTCCTTCAGATGACCAAAGAGCATGTTAGCAGTAGCTTTTATATTATTCAATTTGTGCCCTGTTACAAAGAAACTTCACTGTATCTATAGTGACAGCAAATACTATCTAAGAACTAAAAAGGATTTGATATCCCCAAAAATAAAAAACTTGAACCTTGCAGTGGAATGGGCAAAGATCCAGGAGCATTTTTTCACTTTTATCATTTCTAACAAATGTTCTGGGTCACTGCTAACAAGCTTCTTACATCTCTTTACTGGAATCTCAGGGATGTTTTTTAAAGAGATTTTTTTGCCATTTTAGGTTGTATTGATAGGACAGTACAGTAGGAAATCGGAGGTGGGGGGCATTCGGCAAACTGTCAGAGTCCAGACTCGAAACCATGGGGTATCGAGGCAGGCTGCAGTTGCCCTACATATACATGCAGCTCTACCACTGAGCCTTATGGCGGCACGCTCTGTGATGTTTGATGGCCTGTGCTACAACTGCCTTCTTTAAATCCCACCAAAGATTTTCAGTCCCCCAAAATACAGTAACACCATTTCAGTTAATGTTTGCATTTAGAAAGCCCTTCTTTTCTTGTTTTTCTTTTTTTTTTTTTACCTCTGGAGGGCAGCTGTCTTCCTGAGTAGAGCTAATTGGAAATGTTAAAAAGACAATGTAAAACTAAAAGATATATACAGTAAATAAATCAGTCTAAAGTGAATTTGATGTGGCAGAGTGGTTCATAAGACTGCATCACAGAAGGTTTGATCCCAGGGTTTTTCAGCCCTCCCTGTGTTACCATAGGTTGTCTGTAGGTTTTCTCCTATTGTCCAAAGAGCTGCACGTTTATGTGAATTGGTGACCTCATGGGCCAAGCTGCTGGAATGGGCTCCACTCATCCTGCAGAATAAGAAAATAAGTGGATAAGCTGAATGAGTCCATTTAAAAATGCACAACCTCAAGCACAACATACACAAGACTTTCACAATGGCTCTAAGTAATATTACTGTCCTGTCTGGTTTGTTTATAGGATCAGTTCAATGTTCTCAAGGAAAAATATGACCAGCTTTATGTGAGTACTACTTTTTTATTCTATAAATATTTATGTGTGACAGTATTGTAAAACATCCTGTGTTGTTATGCAGGAGACTTCGAAGCAGCGACGCGCCCAGCTCTCCTCCCTGCACGAGTACATGCAGAACTGCAGTAAGGAGCTGTTGTACCTGTCGGGCCAGCAGGAGAGGATCCTGCAGAGGGACTGGAGCGACCGCATGGTGGACCCTGCAGGTGTCCGCACCGAGTATGAGGTCAGATACACAGTAGTAAAGATGAGCCCTGGAGCATTAGAGCCTGCTACACCTGTCTGAGTAGAGGAGAGCCTGCAGAGGATTTGAATATTTACTTTTTTTTTCAGAAATTCAAAACTAATGGACTGCTGGCTCATGAGAAAGAGATTAACCAGCTTCAGGTGGAGGGAGAGCGCCTCATAAACAAGGGGCACCCGGGCAGTGCTACAATCGAAGTAGGTTTTACATTCATTTTTATTTCATTAAGTGCCAAATATACTTGGCTAAGTCATTATGAATGAGTTAACAGATCATTATTGGGCCTGAACCATAAAAATAAATTGCAGCATTATAATATTTTATCTGTAAAGCTGATGAATAGTGCAAAATGAATATGCAACAAAAGAGGAGCTGGGATTATAAATCATATTATCACATACCTTATGCATTTGGTCTGATGGTTGTTTGTGTAGTTTTTTGAGCCTTTGTGTCACTTGAAGTCCAACTGCAAATGTCTGACATTGAGTCTGCCCTCCATTGGTGTGTTAGTGAGCGTTGACAAGCTGCTCCATTAGCGAGCTGCACTCTACAGTATCCTGAGCAGTATTCTGAGTTGATTTAGATTTCAGAAATCTCAAAAGGTCCTACAATTCACTGAGGCGGGTGCAGTAACATTAGCAGCTGTCACTTATGAACGTATCTGAGAGGGATGACCCTTGATTTGGAATTTTGTGTCTTTGGCACTGATGTGTGAATGTGTAAACCTATTTTGTTTATATATAAACTTATAGAGCCAAGATTTGTTGTGTGGTATTATAATGTGAAAGTCTACATACAGTGCAAATTATACTGAAAGGTGGTCATCTTGTTTTTTAATATTAATAATAACAATAAAAAACAAAAGCATCAAAAAATGAACTGTTATCCACCTAAAAACATCCACATAAAAAATGGATGACAGCTGCTAAAATTCCAGCCCCCTCTCTGTGATTTATTTTGCCACCAGCCTAATTCTCTTTCCCCAATCAAGATTTTGTGCTGCTAAAGGTGAATGAAATATCAAAAATATGGGAAATCTGCTGAGCATTTGCATCAGTCTGTCCATGCAGATGAGCGACTGACCTAACAGCACAGAAACAGAAGTGCAGAGTGCAAACAAATCAGACTAAATCCACTGAAAACATCGTAACAAAATAGTCAACTTTGGTCTTGAGCCTGGTTCAGATTCTAAATGGCAGTATGAGTTTTGATGCGGAGGCCTTCTACAGCTTACCCACCCGCTGCTGTAATATTTCACAGGCATACAAGGACGAGACTCAGGGCGAGTGGCAGCGCTTCCTTAACCTGTGTCTGGCCCAGGAGGAGCATCTGGACAACATTAAAGAATACAAGAAGGTACAACAAACAGCACTCATGCAATAAACATTTTTAATCTGACTGATGTTTAAACCTGAACATTATTACAGTTTCAGCTGGAAGCAGAGACACTGTCCGACTCCCTGAGCAGACTCCACGCCAACCTGGACCCGAAGGTGCTGGCCAACAAGAGCAACCCTGAGGTGGTGCTGGCCATCGAGGTACAGCTTTTCCTCACAGTAATAAACTCTGTGATGGTACAGACCTAATAGCTAATCCTTTTATGCTTTTGTTTAGGGTGATGAGCCAGCGGTGAAGAGGAACGAGCAGCGCCTGTTCTCTCTCAGGGACCTCAGCAGCACTGTGGTCCCCCTGAAGCTCCGCAGGACAGAGCCCTCCAGGACGACCAGTGTGGTGTCTCTGTGTGACTGGACAGAGCCGGAGGTGCTTATTTACTGCATACAAATAAATAATAATCATTGGAAATTCACTGCACAAAAGACAATAAAATAATGTAATACATTAGGTCAATCAAATAATTCTTTTCTCATTTAGCCCAATCAAATTAATTTTGTCTTAATGATTATCTTTGGAGCTCATTCTCTCGTTGTGTCAGTGCATAAATTATTTTACTGGCAAACCTAAAGTAAAAAATAAAGATTTAAAGTAAAACAGATGTGTTGCTGACACACCATCAATCTGTGATAAAACCCATATTAATCAGAAAATGTACATTTATTATTTAAAAAAAGAGGATTATTGGAGTGTTTGGAATTTAGTAGGAATATTGGGTCATTAATTATGTATTACTTGGACCAGAAGAACAAATTGAAGTTGTGCTTCTCAAATACTGGGTAAGAGTCGAAAGGAGGGTCATAGGACTAAGCATTTTACACATCTAAGTCACAGTAGGCAGAATTTGAATATGATCAGAGCTATATTAAATACACTTTGGGCATTTGTGTTCTTCCATTTAAAATCAATTATGCAAAATATGTCAAATGGTTCTAGATGTTCATTGTCGTTATTGTAAACAGACCTATAAGCTGCATACTCACCTATAATGAGAAAGAGTTCATAGAACCTACTGAAACTGCTACAGAGTAAACCATACTGGATTTTTAACAATACTACTACTACTACTACTACTGCTACTACTACTACTACTACTACTACTACTACTACTACTACTACTACTACTACTACTACTACTAATAATAATAATAATAATAATAATAATAATAATAATAATAATAACAATACATTGTGTTGATGTAATGTAATAATAATAATCTTAATAAATTATCATCTTATTAAACTCTATTAAACTGATAACTTATATCTAAATGTTTTGTACATGACCAGAAGTTAACTAATGCTATAAATACTGTCCAGTTCTAATAGAGTTTTGTCTTTGTTTCCTTCAGGGGTCAGTGAAACGTGGGGAGACTGTGATCCTCAAGTCTAACTCTGACAACAAGAACTGGGAGGTGCAGGACAGTAAGGGCCGCACCAAGGCCCTGCCCGGGGCCTGCTTCATGGTGCCCGCTCCTGATGAAGAGGCCCTCAACAAAGTGGACAGGTACAGCCCTACACTAAACACTTATGTTAGGGAAAGATGATCGCATGTCATCATAATGTGTGTGTGTGTGTGTGTGTGTCCAGTCTGGAGAGAGAGCTGTCTGAGCTGAAGGAGCGCAGGGCCAGGCTTCTGTCCTCTCTGAAGAGCAGCACAGTGGAGGTGGTGGCCCCTCGGAAAGCAGGTGAGGAAATAAACATTTAGACAGAACATTCAAACCAGTGACATTTTGATTTGGTGAGCTTTAGCGCCATCTAAAGGGGTGTAGTGGCAACATCATGGTCATGAAAGCTTACTCTACCAAAATATTTTTTGGTATTACTATATAATTATACTACCATGATCATATATTATAAAACATTCATATAGTGAGTCTTGTGATATACATTTTTTCATTATAAGAAAAATTAAATTAGGCCACTTTATATAAATGATTGTGATTGGTTTAGTAGGATCTATTTCAACAGTTCATGTTCAACACCCACTTTACCTTGCTAAAAAGTGAATGGGTCTAACCAAAAAAATAATTATTATACTACTGTAGAATACTATATACTAATATTACCAGTAGCACTAGAGGTTTGACTAAATTGAGAAATTAAACTTACTTTAATAGAATACACACAAATGCATGTCTATCTCCTTCATAATCATTTGTTTTTACAGCCTGTAAGCTTTGCTGAAGTATAATGTGCTGAAGGATTCATAGATAGATGTATGTATGTGTCCAAGTTTCATGCAGGTGGAAGCATAGAACATCCCTATGTTTGACATTTTGGGGTGAAATCTCAAACACAACACATGCTATGAAACCAATGTTTATGTGTGCATGTTACTCAAAAGATTTGCTGTAAAAGTTGCTTTAAACTGACTTGTTGAATTCTGTATTTCTGCTCAGTGGCTGTATCCAGTGCCCCTGAAGACCCCAGGGCCAAAGAGCTGGCAAATGAGTTAGACAAGATCAATGACGCACTAGACAAGATGAACAAGGAGATCCTGAGGAGACTGAGAGAGCCACTGGACAACAGGAGCCCTTCTCAGGACCTGGCTACACGCCTTCAGGAGCACGAGGTACACAATATTATCCTCATAGTAGCTAATAAGAGATCACTTTTATTTCAGATGTGTGATAAGTAACTTTGTATACATCTGTCCCACAGAAATCTGTCCTGGCCTTAGACAAGCTGGAGTCTGAGAAGGCTGCTCTACAGAGGGAGATGCAGCCTATTATTTCCCAGAAGCCCTTGGGACCCACAGCCTCCATCCTGCCTGTTAAACTTAGCAGTGTCAACCACAAGATCGACGGCATTACTGAACTGATGGACCTGTACAAGAAGAAGTCAGTCCTGATACATTTACTTAGTTATACAACATATACATTACAACATACAACATTATAACTTAGTTATAACAGAAGCACATTGTGTCATGACAGCATTGTTTTCAGACGTGGTATTGGTAACACTTTAGAATAACGCACACTATTAAGCATTAATTAAGTTTTAGTTAAAGGTTAGTAAACAGTTAATTTTTTTTTTTTACAAAGCATTATTTCAACATTTATAAACACTGAGTTATAAACATTGTTATTAATGTTTATCCCTCAAGCCCTCCTTTAAAAAATCAAGTTCTTCTTCTTAAAGTCCTTTTAGGTCACTGAGTCACATTTAAAAATATGAAACATGAAGAAATGTTTTTTGTTTTGTTTTTTGCTCATTAACCCCTGCCCTCATCATACATAACAAAAGAGAATTAATTTTTATATTTTTAACCCTCTAAAAGCCAGTTTGTTCACATAATTCAAACATATTTGTAAATAAAACATGCATTATTAACTATTTAATGATGCAAAGTACCTTTTTGTGTGTGTGCAGGAATTACCTGCACCGGACACAACACTGATTAGTCCTAAAACTGATTTTGATACATTTTTACTTTTTGTGGAATTTTTATGTAATAGTTGTGTAATAACACAACTTTTAAGCATTAATACATATATAATTAACAATAATTTAATAAACAGTTCCTGAATTACTATTGATGTGTATAATTTTCCACTGATTTACATGAGCTTATTACTAAAGAATGAAACATTATTAACAATGTTTATAAGTTAAAGAAATGTTTTGGAATGAATTAAGTGGTTACTAATCCTCAACTAATACTTAATGCAAATGTGTGTGAGTTATTTTGAAGTGTTAATATTATAGCCTTTGCTCTTGCAGTGGTATTGCACGTTACTAAAAAATGTCAAAAATACAATTTCATACCATATAATACTGCTTTTGTGCGTGTGTGTGTTTTTACACAGAGCTTCAGCCTCCATGTTCCTGGAGAAGCACATGCAGAAAGTAGATGGAATAGTGTCTGGATTGGAAGAACACCTGGCTAAAGACGGAGCCGTTCTGGATAAACCTAATGCTCTGTCCACTCGCAGCCAAGACCTCCTGGTACCATCCACAACAGGCTGATGATGATGATGCTTTATTGTATTATTAGTTTAGACTTATGCATGTTATTGATATATTTACAGACATTACAGAGGGAGGCAGCCTCAAAGAAGGATGAGCTAACTAAACTGGGGAAAGAGTTGGAGCTGACGGAGCAGGCCTGCAGTTCTCTACAGCAGAACTTCAGTGAGTACTGCCCGGATATACGGAGACAGGAGACTGAGGTCAAACTGCTCAGGAACCGCTACACTAACGTCAACACCCAGCTGCAGGACAGGTGAGGTCAAACTTTTAACACCAAGTGCCACCACAAAAAAAAACAAAACAAAAACAAGAAATCTCCAGGTACCATCTTTTATAGACTAATACAAGCATTACTAAATAAGGGCAAAACAATTAACAAACTTGGACCTGGTCTAAGAAAGGACTAAACCTGGACACAATCAAATCCAATTTAGAATTACCTGGGCCAAAACCAGGACTAAGCAGAGGTCTACACTTCACATTTAATCCCCAAGCAAAGCAGGTAGAAAACTGGTTCTGAATTTAACTAAATCAGGACTTGAACTGCAAAAGACTCCTGAGTCCCATCAGAAGAAGCCTGTGTACCACCATTGGCACCCATAGCACACTTTCAGAGCCACTGGTCTATAAAATAATTTAAAAATTATTTGAAAATACAAGTCTCTGCTTCTCCAAATTGGGAGTGTAATGACCCAAATGCCTTTCAAATGTTGACCCATGAAACTAACCCATGCCACTGAACAATAGCTATGACACAGCAGCATAAACAGTTTTGTCTGTATTTGAAATCAGGCAATAAGGAAACAATCATAGAATCCTTTTTGCATATCAGGAAAAGCAAGAAATCCCCCCTTGGCCAGAAACAGAACTAGAGCTGATAGTGTATTTCTGTTCATCTATGGAACATGTTGTGCCCTTAGAAAATATTAATATAGCTTTTAGAAGTTTCTAGGCAGATATGTGCATCGTTAACATATCTTTGTTCTCTTAGGTTGACTCTCATACAGGAGGTGGCCAATAAAAACCAGGAATTCCAGAATGCCAGTCAGTCCCTGGATTTCTTCCTCATTAATCTACCCAATAATGCGATTAATCCGACTGACGATGCCGCCCAGATTTCAGCCAAACAGTACTCTCAGATGGTGAGTGTTCACAGATTATCCTATCCCTGAAATACTTACTGTTATACTGTTATCAGAATAATAATTTACATGTCTGTGTATCTTTGTGCAGAGAGTGATAGAAGACATCAAGAAGAAATCTGATGATCTGAATAAAGTCCAGGATCTTTCACGTGATCTGCAAAACCTCCTTTATGTAAGTCAATACAACAAGCCTATATGTCGAGCCAATTGTAACAAAAACAAGCTAGTGCATGTTGTCTAGTACTTAAGTATTTACTTAATATTATATTGATAAAATGTATTTCCTGAATACATTTTCTAATCCAAAGCAGCTAATCTACTGTATTTGATTACAAATTGACCCCAAAAACCTTTACTGAGTTTTTTTTTATTTTTTTATCTCTGAGTAGAAGTATTTTTTACTACTTTGTATAGTGCTTTTATTTTTACATGTTTAATATTATACACTTGAATTCAGATTTTTGGCACTCCTTCCACCTCTGATTTTCGCATAGACTCAATAACACATCACATGTTATGTGTTTCCAGGACTATGACGTGAAGACCAACACTTACCGTGGTGCTCTTTATGATCTGGATGAAGATGAAGAGGATGATGATGACGATGAAGAAGAACTTACTTTAAAGAAGCGGCAGCCTTCCACCATGGCACAGGCTGTTCAGAGACAGGTACTGAGCAGGGCATAACTCCTCCAAATAGACTGTATGTATTTAATAAACAGGATTTATAGTATCCAAAAACACACCAACTACAAAATATTCTAATAGTAGAGGGAAGACATTTGTGCTTGTGTGAACAGATGCTCACATGGTATAGTACTTGTGTTATACCTATCAAGTTATATTTGTATGAGGCTGTTCAACACTGCTGCTTCTGACCAGAAAACAGTCTGGAGGCCTCAGGCAGGAGGCATCAGTGAGCCCCTCATACACTTTAAGTGGACCATAAGTTACACTATATTAAACCATTCAGACCTGGATGTGTCACAAGTTAAAAGTTAAGAAATTTGTCTTTGTAAGACCTAAGTTATAAAGCAAAATGATTACTTGAATTACGCTGGAAAGCTATGCAAACCAGCAGAGCTTTGGCGACCTTTAACACTATACCTACGTACCATCCGGACAAATATACCAAATACACAAACTATACTAGAAACTTATGCTACATAGTCTATATTAACCTGTGACTACCCTAACTTATCTAATACTAAAATTATATTGAAAATATAATAACTATGAAGGCTATGCTAAATTGCAATGCTAAATGAGTAACTAGATGCTAATATACGCTAATCTGACAAATGGTGCTATTGATTGTAATTCTAATTGAATTGGACTACTGTGATCAGATCTGAAATCACACATTACATGACACATAAACTGTAATGTTTCAATTACAGGAAAAGGATTTGCTGAACCTTTATTCTGAAGTGTCTGCCAAGAATAATCAGCTACTCAAACAGCTGAACACAACAAAGAACATCAAGGCCAGGGTAAGGATATTGTATATAAATATCCTCCAGATCAACGCCCTTGTCATCCACGTGACTGTTTAACACTCGTCTGTTTTGCAGAATGAAGACATGGTGAATCATGTGGAGGTCATTCAACAGCAGCAGCTCCAGACCCAACAGAAGGACTTGGAAGTGAGCGACACTTTAAAGAAAGAACTGAGTGAGGAGGTGTCCAGGCGCATGCACGCTGAGAATGACCTGGAGACCTACACCAAGAGGTTTATGTCTCTGAAAAGCAGAAGAGGTGTGGAGAGGGTTGAGGAAAAAGAGGTGGTCCAATACTACCGCGATCCCAAACTAGAGGCCGAACTTGTGTCACTAAGAAAGAGGATCCAGGATGAAGAAATGAAGAGGACAAGAACCCACTCAGAAATTGAAATTATTCATCAGAGGATGACCAAACTGGAATTAGAGCTGAGCAAAATTGAACCAAAATTGGTGACAAAGGTACTGACTGAGTACGAGAGAGACCCGGCGCTCGACAAGGAAGCAGCGAGGATAAGAGAGGAGATGCAGCGGATTCGCCTTGAGCTCCAAACCAGAGACTCTGAGACAGTCAATGTAAAGACAGAGCTGACAGTCCTAGCCCAGCAGAAACCGAAGATCAGGGAGAGGGTGGTGAAGAAAGAGGTGGTGCATCTTGAGAAGGACCCCGAGATGCTTAAATCTGTCCTGACTTTCCAGAACCATCTCGCTGAGGAAGAATCCAAGTGTCAGATCCTGAACGAACACATCTTTAGTGTACGGAGCGAGATCAACACTCTAGAAAGGGTCATTCCCACCATTCAACCGAAGATAGTCACCAAGGTGGTCAAGAAGGTGGAACAAGATCCGGAACTACTTGACGAGTCCAAGAAACTGCGCATTGCCTTGGAAGAAGAGAAAGATGAAAATGTAATTTTGATGAAGGACTTGACCACTCTTCAGATGCGCTACAGCGAAGTGGAGAGACTCATGCCTAAAGTGGAAGTGAAGGAGATTGTCAATGAGCTTTACCGCGTGGATCCAGAGACAGAAGTCGAGCTGGTGCGTCTGAGGAAAGAGCTCCAAGACTTGAACCGCAACCGTTCAGAGATGGATAAGGAGATAACAGCAGTAACCTCAACGCTGTCAACATTACGCGTTCAGAAGCCCAAAGTTGAGTACAAGGAGGTTACCCAAGAGGTGATCAAAGAAGAGAAAAGCCCCGAGGTGGTTAGAGAACTCCAGAGGCTGAACAACCAGGTGTCTCGCCTCCGAGTCAATGTTGATTCTACTATGGAGCTTCTCATGCGCCTCCGTAAGGAAAGAGATGAGCTAAAGGAGGAGAAATCCAAGGTGGAGACCAAAGTGACTACAAGAGATCTTATCAAATATGAAAATGACCCTTTGTTAATGAAGGAGGCTGACAGACTGAGGAGAAATCTGCGGGAGGAAATCCAGCAGCGCCGCACTGTTGAGGAGTGTCTCTTTGACCTTCAGAACACGTACATTTCCCTGGAGAGACAGAAGCCAGAGGAGAAGGTTATCACACAGGAGGTGGTCCGCCTCCAGAAAGACCCTAAACAGATCCTTGAACATGAGAAACTTAACAAGACCTTGGATGATGAGGCCAAGGCCCGTAGGAAGCTGGAGCTAGAGGTCCGCCAGCTCCGAGTAGATTTTCAAGATAAGGAGAACATGTTGGCTAAGATGGATGATAGACAGAAGAAGATCCTAGTGGAGTCAGAACTACGGCAGATTAAGGCTCGCATCCTTGAACTGGAGACTTCTCCTTCACCGGTTGAAGAAAAGATCATCATCGAGGAGGTGCTGAAAGTGGAGAGGGATCCCAAGCTGGAGAAACTTACTGATGGCATACGTGTAGATTTAGAAACCGAGAGCAATGAGATAAGCCGACTGGAAAGAGAAATACGCAACTTAAGAATTAAGCTTGAGCTTTTGCAGAAGGAAAAATCAGTTGAGAAAGTGGTCTATAGAGAGGTGGTGCGTGTGGAGAAAGACCCAGCAGTGGAGGCAGAAAGAGATCATCTCAGAGACCTAGTGACACAAGAGAGAAACAAGAGGCGTGATTTCGAAGACAATATGCAGAGCCTCAACCTCAGAATCACCCAGCTGGTGTCTTCCAAGTCTGTGGTTTCTCAAGAAGAGACCATTCTCATCACAAACAGAGAAGCCCTTCAGAAGGAGAGGGAGGAGCTCCAGCGCCAGCTCAAGGCCCTAGAGTCTCAGAGGCAGAGCATAAGTGTAACTTTCCAGCAGCAGACCAAGCTTGTGAGTGAGAGGAACCAGATGGCACGCCAAAGGAGTCTTAAAACTAACGCTGATATCCAACGGCTGGAGAAGGAGATCCTGAATGAAAAAGACAAAATCCACCAAAGGGAGACACTGATTATTGAGCTGCTGAATAGCATCGCAAAAGAGGACACAGCAGAAACTCACACCAGAGAGACCAATATGTCCACGAAGGTCACCATCCTGGATCCAGAAACAGGAAAAGACATGTCTCCCTACGATGCTTACCTGCAAGGCCTGATTGGTCGTGAGCAGTACATCCAACTGGCTGAGCTGGAGTGTGACTGGGAGGAGATCACCTCCAGCAGTGCCGATGGGGACACCACTATTCTGCAAGACCGCAAGAGTGGGAAACAGTACTCAGTGAAGCAGGCTCTAGAAGCTGGGCGCCTCACTCAGTACGACCTGAGTCGCTACAGGGAAGGAAAGATGCCCATCTCAGAGTTTGCTCTTCTGGTCGCTGGGGAAACCAGAACCCTGACTTTGCCTCCTCTTCCACTTCCATCGCCCGTTCTGAGATCTCCCACCAAATCCATACCCAGCTCTCCACTGAGCACCATGCCGTCACGACTTTCCTCTTATGGCAGCCTCACTAACCTCTCTAACCTCTCTAACCTCTCTAACAGTCAGTTGAGCACCAGCATGACTAACCTCTCAACCTCTACGGCAGGAGATGAGTATTACCCTATCTCTGGTATTTATGACACCACCACTGAAAGCCGCATGTCTGTGAGGAGTGCTCTCACCAGGAGAATCATCAACTCTGACCTGGCTCTGATGCTGCTGGAGGCTCAAGCCGCTAGTGGAGGCATTGTGGACCTCACAAAGAAGGACAAACTGTCTGTACACAAAGCTGTTCAACAAGGCCTCATCGAGAGAGACCAGCTGTACAAACTCCTGAACGCCCAGAAGGCCTTCACTGGAGTGGAGGATCCTGTGACTAAAGAGCGTCTCGCTGTGGGGCTAGCAGCTCAGAAGGGTTACATCCCTGAGGAAAAAGCCAAGAGATACATGGAGGCACAGTACCTGACAGGAGGCCTGGTGGACCCAGCTAAAGCGGGACGTCTTTCCATCCAAGAGGCTCTGGATTGCAAAATGATTGATAGCGAAACAGCCAAATATCTGCAAGACGAGTCAGCTTACCCAAAGGAGCTGCAGGACCCTGTCACTAAAGAGAAGATAACCTACAAACAGGCCATGGAGCGCTGCAGGAAGGACATCAGCACAGGCCTACTGCTGCTCCCTGCTGCTTCCACTGATGCTAACGCGCCTTCTTACTCCAGCTACAAGTTCACTGCCTCCAGAGTCATGACATCTTGAGCGTAGGGAAAATAGTTTTATGATTCATAAATTGATATTTTGCTCTTTGTAAAATCTTTTGGATACACAGTTTTCTCCATGTTGGGGTCTGCCTTAAAGCTCTTTGTATTATGTTAACTCTGGAAGTTAAATCATGGACATTAAACTTTATAAATTTATGGCAGTATCTTGGCTACTTGTCAGTTATTATAATGCCAATAGCACATCACTAGGAGCAGCTACTAAATTATGTAGCTCAAGTGTGTTATGCATGTTTTATTATTAACTGGAAGCACTAGGGAATTGGTCTAAATCTTGCAATGTTACAGATATAGTGCCCAGATCTGGACTGAAACCGGGGCTCCTCTAGTTCATGCTATATCCAGAATTAGCTCCTTTATCAACTCTTTGTGGTTTGAGTTAATATCTTTGACTTTGGCTCCATCTCGCAAAAGCAAAGAATCCTGTAACTGTTCTGAATCCTAGCTAGGTTGTCCAAATGAAGTATGGAATGCTATTGATAGCTAACCGTACAGACTTATGATAATGAAAGTTTCACAAAGGGATTTCCGTGAAGCCCCTTTGGAAAATGCCTCCCGCTGCAAAATACCTGCACTTAGAATACTCTGCCAGTATAGCGCAGTTAGTCATACGCTTAGAAATGATGGATTAAGGAGAGAGATTAAGTGACTCACAAGCATGTATTGTGTTTAGGTTAACAAGGTCAGACTGGTGAGGCTACATGTGTCTGTCCAATGGGGCAATGGGGCAGTAAAGGAACATTTTATTTTTCTTAGTGGATTCTTTACCATTGCAAAACATAAAAACTTTGTGGCTTGGTAGCTACAGCCCCTAACCCCTGAAGGTCTCTGGTTCAGGCTCGGTGGTAAAGTGGGTAGCACTCTCGCCTCACACAAAGAAGGTCCCGGATTTGATTCGCGGACCGTGTGTGGGGCCTTTCTGTGTGGAGTTTGCATGTTCTCCCTGTGTCTGGGAGGAGTGCTCCGGTTTCCCCCACCAACCTAAAACATGCACCATAGGTTAACCTTCCAGACAGGTACTCCTGACCCAGATCCTGATCCATTGGCAGATAGCGCCAATGCATTCTGTGTTCTCCAGATGCTTCTAGATTAAATAAATGAATGAATAATTATTAACAATTCCGTACTGCCTTGCGAAACGCAGCACAGTGGCCAAGTGGTTAGTGCTCCCAGAAGGTTGAGAGTTCGATTCTTGGATCAGTCATTACACAAACTCTTTTGGGTGGAGTCTGCATTTCCTCCTCATGTTACTGTGGGTTCTCTCTGGCTCCCTGGCTTCCTTCCATAGACATGCATATGTGATTTGGTGACTCTAAATTGCCCCTAGTGATAGAATGTGAGAGTGAATGGCTGTCTGTGTATGTCTCTGTTTCAGTCCTGCATCTAACTGCCTTCTGTCCAGGGTGTACATTGCCTAAAGCCCATAGTTGCCCTGATAGGCTGCAGTGCTCGTGACCCTTAATGGGAATAAGCAGAAGAAGATGACCCCTTCGAGAAGACACCTGGGGGACTTGATGGGATGTCTGCCGGACAGATTACCCTGTCAGTGAGAGGACTTTGTGGGATTATGGCACATGAGCCTGTCTGGAGGCTTGGGTGCCCCACCCCCTACCCCTCCTTCCCCCTGTGTTGGTGGGGTGGGGATGTCCATAAGTGACCCTCCCATAGTATATGTACACAGCTAAACATATTTCACAATGAAAGGGTCAATGAGTTTAAACAATTCACTTTTACGGAGGTGCAGTGAAGCCATCTGCACAAAGTGGGAACATAATGACTGGCTTGTGCTGAATAAATGTGACGTACAGTATGAAACAGCTCTGGTCGATTTGAGTGCTGCACATGATAATTATTAGTAAATTATTATGATAATACTAGACCTCAGCAATGTGCATTTGCATGTTTAATTTACCTTTTTTTTAGGTGTGAGCCATGTGCCAGCTCGACAATCTCACCACTTCTGTGTAAACGTGCAGTATAAACAGAGAGGTCATTTTCATTCATGAGGAAAGATATCTTCATTCCTCGTCCCCTTATTCCCGTTAGGGGTCACGTGTACTGGGGCTGACACAGATACATACACAGATGGACAACCATTCACTCCCATATTCATTCACTTGGGGAAAATTAGAGTCACCAATTCACCTAACACATGCATGTCTTTGGATAGTGGCAGGAGGTTCGGAGTACCCGGACAGAACCCACGGTAACACGGGGAGGACATGCAGACTCCACCCAGAGAGATGCCCCGTGTGACATCATTATTATTATTATTAATATTGTTTATGTTGTGATACTTGTTAATCAATCACTCATTTTGTTTTGCCCTTAAAAGCCGCTGCATCACCAGCCTCAAGTCTTATGTGTAAATGTGTAATACAGTACTTGACATTCCACGTACCACCCCTTCCTCTGTATTTTATAAATATACAGACCTCTGCTTAGCTGACTGATAAAGCTTTTAAAAATTCTTTATGAGCTGTATTTTAAAATCTCTTTCACCATGTGGGAATCAGTGTAGTAAGCAATGTAATGGAGACAATATATATAGACAATATATAAATATAAGACATTTGTAGTTGTGGTACACTTCTTTATTATTGATCACATATTCCAGGAAAAAAACATCCACACAAGTATTTCTATTACCAACTGTACTGCACTGAAGTGGCTTAAACAGACTGAAGTAGACTACGGAGGACTAAGCATATGGTTAAACCGGGACTAAACCCTGAGCTCAACATTTATTCTTCCTTAAGATGATGTTTTAAAAATAAAAAGTGAAATGTGATATATATATATATATATATATATATATATATATAAAATGTGTTCATGTCTTGGGTCTCCTGATGAGAGTGTGGATATAGGGACCCTCTCAGGTCTCTGTCTCTGAGACAGAGGGTAGCGTGATCAATGTGCCAGTGTCCTTTGGCGTGTGGCAGCAGTTCCGTTGCGAGGCAGGGAGGCCTGTTAGTGGATTAAACCTGAGTCAGGGGCTGGGTGAGGATTATTCCTCCATCAGTGGCTCAGCTCCTCTATGTGAGACACTAGGTCATGAAAACACAACAACTATATATATACTATAGGATTCTCAATCATTTGTATGTACTTGTTTTATAACTAATGTAGTAAAAACAGAACTTTCCATCTTCTAAAAAAAAAAAAAAAAAAAAAAAAAAAAAAAAAACAGTCCAAAAGGTGTGACCATGTGACCAAAACACACATTCCTGGTGTCCCGTCAGACCAGTGGTGTGGGTCAGTTTAAATAAGGTCATTGAACCTGCTGGAGCACAGTGAGCAGAGGCTAACTCTCTAAATCCCAGGCGTTTACAGACGCTAAAGCGCTAATAGCAGTGCTCTGACGTCAGTGCCACAGGTGGGAGTGACAAAGGTAAGCAGACAGCAGCTTACTCTCAAAGTCACAGTGTACTGTCAACACACACCACATTAACATGGGTCACATTAATCAAGAGAACAATCTTACTTCTGTTAAACACTGACAGTACAAGTGTGACTCATATACAATCAGATCAGTGTGAACGCCAGTCCTTTGCTGTGGCATCTGAGATTTCTAGTTCTATACTACTTCAAACATTCAGTTTGTCACAATCTCCAGTGTAAATGCTCTAGAACAGTAACTCTCAAACTTTTCACAAGTACTACCGCCAAAAATATCTGACTTTTTACATACCATCTTCCACAGACTAAATTGAGCAATATTAAATAAGCACTAAACCAGGTCTAGGCCAGGACTAAACCAGGACCAAACACAGACTAAAACTGGACTAAACCAGGACTAAACTGTGATTAAATTAGGGCTAAACTGTTGTCTACATTTTACACTTCAAATTTAAGTCCCAACCAGGACTAAAATAGGAGTCAGTTTGAAATAATGAACTCAGACCTGAACAGTGTGCTTAATAACATCCATCCTTCCACAACGAGACCAAGGGACACAACATTAGCTTTATTTCAGTGCAGGTGTGTCATACGTCACTGCCCTCACTGGTCTCGTCTGTCTGGGGCAGGGGCTCACTCAGAGGGGGCTGTACGCTCAGAGGGGGGTGCACACACAGAGCCTGTGGGAAGCGGATGGCCTCACTGTTGCGGCGCATGTAGGCATGTCCGCTGATGGGGTAACACATCTCCGTGAAGGTGAGGTTGGCCACGGTGATGGCACAGCGGCCCAGGACCCTGAACCCGGATTTACAGTAAAAGGGCACTAGGAAGTCCTCACACATAAGCACGGCCCGCCGCACGTAGGGCAGACAGCGCAGGTACTGGAGGTAACGCCACATGAGGATGGGCCCTTTGCCTTGCTGTCTGAACGTACGGTGAACTGCCAACACGTGGATGTGGACTGTGGAGCCATGGGGTTTGTGGAGCGTCAGAGCCTCCTGGAGCACACAGAGGAGTGAGTTAGAGCACAGAGTGCAACACATCAATCACAAGACAACGTGAATAACGTTTTTTTTTTTTTTTTTAAATGGTTTATGAATCATTTTCCCTCTGATCCACAAATAGACAATTCAAACATACTGAAGGGCTCTTCAGTGTCAAGTGATGAATTACCTACTAATAATAGCTTCAATAACCAGCATAAGGTAAAACCTTATGTTATGTTATGTTTTAACAGCATAAAAAAATCTCGTGCAATTATTGTTTAAATATACGATAAGAACAGTCCTCGTTTACTTGGCTGCAGTGCGCGTCTTACCGTGGCGAGCCGCTCCTGGTCCCACAGTGAGCCGATGATGAAAGCCACCAGACGGCCCTCCTCGATCCAGCCCATGGACAGCTCCGGACACAGCGTGAGGAAGTGGCGCACCTCGTCCAGGTGAAGCGGGCACTCACCTGACACCGAGATGAAGGCTGCAACGCACAGTACATACGTTCAAGGCGAGTGCGTAAAATTCCACTTTTACGCACGCATTAAACGGACATATTTGGAAAGTATTGTGTTAGTTACTGACTGATAATTACAATTACAAACCTAAAAGCATTTTGTGGTTGCGCAATATACTGTTTATACATAGTCTTAGTGTGTGCGTAAAAATATAATTTGTATATGGGTCGTGTAATGTATCCACATAACTTGCCATAATTGTTTTTCATAATTAGGACATAAATCGTAACACTTTATGTTTGTACAATGTCAGATAAGATATTAAAAGATTTCAGCTTCCCGAGCAAACCCAGACTTTTGCGCGTAAACAAGCTAAAAGGTGGCACTAGCAGGCGGACAGAACTTTTACATGGATACTTGGATCGTCACAACACCGAAGTCTCGCGGTCCCTCACCTTCTCTCTCGATCTCGAACACGCTGATGGCGTCCTGCGTGTTGAGGGGACGCACCTCGCTGGCCGGGAGCGTGTGTCTCCTCTGGATGGGTGACACCGAAGGCGAAGACTGCATGGGTTTGATGAAGGGCTGCGAGCTCGCTACAGACATCATACACGAGCTGCTCCTCCGCCCCAAACTTCGACTGTGGAAGTATGTGAGCTCCTGCGGGTGGTCAGCAGGTTCGCCTCCTCCGGGCCCTGCGACGACAACACGCTGTTTGCTCGTATTTATAACGCCCTTGTGTCGGTGATTCATGCCTGTTCATTTGCATTTGAATAATTTCACGTGGAGGTCAAATATTGGAAGCATTTGCTGGACCCTGCAATTAGCTGCGCACTCTGTTGGCGCTTTTCTCTCTTGTTCCTAAACAATAACAGAGCACTCTCACTGACCACCACCTCCGGGTTATTAATAGCACTTAACGCCGTTATTTTTATACTCACTTATAATTACATGTGAGTGAGAGCTGGTGCCCGCCTGTGAGATGGAAAAAGTAAGTCCTGTGGGATTCAGTAAACAGCGATGTAAAGTATTCAAATTCATAAATAAAAGGTAAATAAATAAATAAAAGGTTTATGTGATTTGAAGGTTTACGAAGGTGTCTTTTTTGTGCTTAAATTGTGTGCGTAATTCAGCCTCTGCACAATGTGTCAATGGGTAATAATAGGCTATATAAAATGAGTTATATATACATATAATACGGAAGCATATTGCTGCCAGGTGAGTACCAATACATTTCATCTGTATCATGGTTTTACAAGAAAATTATCACATTTTTACAAGGAAATTAATGCTTTTACAAGGTATTAGTTTTTTTCAAGATATCACGTTTTTAAAAGATACAGTTACGTTTGTATATGGTATATGGTATATTTTTACAAAAAAATGAATACGTTTTAACAAAATATTATTAGGCTAAGTTTATATCAAATATTATCACGTTTTTACAAGATACAATTTAATGTTATTACAAACTATCAGCTGATCACAAGATTTATCATGTAAAAACGTGATAGGTTACTATCTTGTTTTAAAGATCTAACAAAAAACTCACAAATTAAGTTAAATTAATAAGTAAATCATTTTTACTCACCTGGCACCAGCTGCCATAACATAACAGCAATTGGATTAAAATAATTATATTTTGGAAAACCTGACTCAGTACCTAAACACTTTATGACCTGCCAGAACTACTTTTTAATCCCATATATCCGGACACTTAAGTAAAATGCACATCATATAGTAAAAGACATAGGTTTATTTTTTCATATGTTAGATGTACTGTAACATTTTTATTCTGTTGCACAAGGGCTTCTATTAAATGGAGCTGACACTACAAAAATATGTAACATTGCAAACACAAACCTACGAAACTAACAACGGAAGTTATTTTGATATTCACTCACCTGAGCTCTTGTTCTTCAGGCTTCGCTCCTGTCTGCTCCTCCGAGTGTGTGACCCCCCCCTCACTCCTGACAGGATCATTATCAAGTGATTATTACTATGAGTCACATGATGAAGATTACACTCCTCTTTCCACCACTCATTACCAATGCAGTCTCTTTGGACACTTGGACCATGTGAAGGAGAGAGGGGTGTTTAAATTCTCCATTTAAAATACACCAAATTGTCACATTTACACATTTAATTAGCTTAGACAAGTAAATGTGTTGCCTTCATGACCTGTCCAGTCATGGTGCACTAGAGGATTTCATTCAATAAAATATGTTGATTTTATTGAATGAAAATGGAGTCTGGATGTGTGAAAATGAACGAACACAAGACAAAGTTTGTTGGTCTTGGTATTTTTGAGGTCTTGTTCTGTTGGGACAGGCTCAGAACATCTCCCCAGGAAGGGCCACAGGAGTGATAGAGTCCTAAGCCTTAGCTGCTCCTCTCGATGTGACCCCTCCCATCTCTAATAAAGCACCTGGTTACTCTATCATTCACTCAACTTCTTCCACTTAGTTCAAGGTCTCCAAGAAGGCTGGGTACTCCATCTCCTAAATGAGCAGAGATGGCCAGTAAGATGCTTTGTCAAGGTAATGGACAATTCACAAAATAAGGCAGCAGCAGTCTAAGCAAAGATGCCTATACTTCCCTCACCCAAGACACTTCTGGGGGAATCCCAAGGTGTTCCCAGGCCAGTCGAAACCTTAGGTCTTCCCCGGGGCCTCCTCCCGGTGGAACTTCTCTCCTAAGGGAGGCGTCCAGGAGGCATCCGGAACAGATGCTCGAGCCACCACAACTGGCTTCTGTTGATGTGGAGGAGCAGCAGCTCTACTCTGAGCTCCACTCGTCATTTCAGCCGCTTGTATTTTCATTTTATACAGCAGAACAAAGCAGTTTTCAGTTTTCTTACCTATGGAAAATTGGCTGTTAGGACCCAGTGGTGTTGAGTTATAAACATTCAATTAAAACAAAAGGCAGAAGTGAATGGGCTCCATAGACTTTAATGCGTATAACTCTGTAAACTGTACATGCGTCTCACCGAGCATGTGCAGAACTGAGCACATCTGTTTACACTGGCAGATATATAAATACACTTGGTGTCTACTGGATTTTTTCACTCTTAATAACTCCAAAAATATAAAAGTTATTCATAAGAAAATTCATAGCACCCTCCTTCAACAAACAAACCCATCTATTCGACACAGGAATCATACAAGCTTATAGAAAGTCTAACATATTTCTTAACTAATACTTCATATGGAAAGAGCATACATGGTTGAGTGAAGGCACAGAAGAAGAAAGCAAAGCAACATGGCTGCAGTAATTACAAGTCAAAAGTGACCTACTGTCAACAGACAAACCATTGCTGAGCAACAAACATATTTCTATATTCATATGCAAGCATAACCTAGCATACAAGTGGAAGATACTGTTCTGTTACACATTATAGAATGTAGAAGATGAGTCTATAGTTTACTGCAACTGAATGAACACCAAAGATGTTTCCACTGGTGCGGTGCGGTACGGGCTGAGTCCAGCACGAGGAAATGTTTTCACTGCGGAAAGGGGCACAGAGTGTGAACCTTTAGCTGTGGCTCCAACAGTGTGGTATGGTTTGTAAAAGATCTGTTATTGAAGTGATGAGATGCCTTTTTCAGCTTTATTAGAGAGTGCAGTCGACAGGTAACAAGAAATCATATGGAGAGAGCGGAGACCGATATACGGCAAAGTGTCGGTGTCCGGACTCAAACCCACGACATAGAGGCAGGCTGTAGTTGCCACATACACGCGCCACAGCTCTACCAACTGAGCTATACCTCTGCACCAATAATGGCATTTTTTGTTTAATTTTCTTCTTGCTATATACAATTTAATGCTAAAAATGCAGAAAAAGTGTGCGCCTTTCTGAAAAAAAAAACAAAAAAACAAAAAAAAAACCTGCCTATAGTAGCTTATTTTAACAGGTCAGTTTAACAGGTGTTTTTTGTTTCAAGATACACCAGGAGAGGTGCAGGAAGCTTCATTCACCCTGCAACTCATTTAAATGTCACACCAACTCCGGACATGTTTCATTAGGGTACAAAAGTTGCATAGCAAAGAAATGGCACTCAGTAGCTCAGTCGGTAGAGCCATTCACCCTCTGCCCAGAAGGTTGGCTGATCAATTCCCGCTACCAGCACTGCATACAGCCGTTGTAACTGTGGGCAAGACACTTCACCCACCTTGTTAGTGTGATTGTGTGTTTGGTGGTGGTCGGAGAGACCGTAGGTGCAGAATGGCTGCCACATCTCTGTCAGTCTGCCCCAGGGTGACTGTGGGTACTGTACTTTATTTTAACAGTTATCATAAAATATACAGTATAACCTCCACAAAACTGAGATACACAGCTACATTTAAAAGTTTGATTTATAAACCTTTTAACGTCTCACAGCTGAAACACTCTTCAGGGGTTACCATACCAACCCGTGCTGTACCGCTCAGTGAAAACATGGCTAAACTCAGAATTGTGTTTGAGATTTTAAAATTCTGGTCCAACGGAGGGTCTTCACGTCACACTTTACTTGTGCAATTCATGTGCAATTATCTGTCATCAGGCCTTAATCCCATCGCAATTACTGAAACAGTCTGTGGTGTAAGTCTGCTAGTGTACGGCGCTGCTCTTTCATAATAACAGTAAGGCAAAATAGTGCTTCTCAAACACTGGGGAGCGGGCCAGCTGCTGGTGTATGGGTCATGCTGTAGAGGAACTGAGGTGTGTATCTAGTGAAGTGTGGGCTGTACCAGGGTATATAGGCTAAGGCGTTGTTGTGTGTGTTCTACTCGGGAGGCTGCTGTGTGGCTGGTGCCTCGTTAGCGTTATTGTCGGTGATCTTGTTCTCCAGCTCCTCGTCCGAGAGCAGGTCCAGAGAGGTGCCTTCCACTTGAAGCTGGCGGCGACCGGAGCGGCTGCTGGAGAAGCTGATGGGACCTCCACGCCTGAGGACAGAATAATAAACATTAGCAGCAATTATACTAGTATGTCGTGCTAAATAGTATATTAACAGAATAACGTACCTGAGCCTGTTCTTGAGCGTGTGCACCTCTCTGCTCAGCCCCTCACTGGCCTCTGTGGCGTCGTCCAGCTCTCTCTGCAGCTTCCTCCTGGAGGCGTTGGCTCTGGTGGCCTCCTCCTCAGCCTCCTCGAGCTGTCTCTTCAGCTGCTTCATCCGGGAGTTTGCCTTCTCCAACTATGCACACAAATAATGTATTAGCTTCATGAGTTAAAATTACATAGCGATGCCTAATGTAACAGTGGTAAATATTAAGCAAAATATTGAGCAATGTTTTGAATAAATTGTTGTTCTAAAAGTAGTTTTATCACAACATTCTTGTTATTTCTACTTCAGCAATATTATTTTAAAATAATACTTTTTTACAATTTTACAATACAATTTTTGGCCGCTCTACCCATGTCTATACGTGAGGTTATGTATTGATTTCAAAAAATTTATGTTGTGAAAAAGTGAGAAGTATGTGTTTCTTGTGGCTTAATGTGCCATTTTATAAAGAGGACATTTACTTTTACTTGTCTGTGAAGACTCTCACCAAAGCTAAGTGAATAAAAAAAAATAACATCCAAGAGGTGTTCTCAATTCTGAAATAAAACTGGTAAGAGAGATGAGTTATTTAGTTATTTATAATTAACTAGAAGTAGGGCTGCAAAGGGGCAGAAAATTTTCTGGAAACTTTCCATGGGAAGTTAAGCTTGGAAATTTGGGGAATTTTCAAATTTGGAAACCATATATAAATAAATAAAAAAACATTATAATCGAACACAGATATAAGCTATATTGCTAATAAGCAAATTAAACTTTTGGTACAAAGGTCAATACAATTCTGCAATTATATTTCAATTCAAACTACAACAGAGTTGTCCTCAGTACACAGCAAACACCTGTTTTATAGAGGCACAGTCAAACAGAATGTAAATTGTTCAAAAGAGAGAACATGTGCTGAGCTGACTCAGTTTAATCAGTGGAAAAACACCACATTACATTAATCTGCTCAAAAAATGGCACCACCCCCAGTGGCCAGCCTGGGAACTGCAGCCAAACTAGAGTTGATAGGCCTGCCACCTGAACAGATGTAGCTCATTAATTATGCATTATGTTTGATGTTATTGATAACTATAAAAAATTATGATGCTTAATATTGTGCCCCCAAAATATTGAGGACCGTGAGCGCCACGCGAAAAGGAATATTAATTTAATAATTGGATTACTAAATGCTTTTATTAAAAGAGTTTTTAAAAGAGCCTTTAATAAAAGGATTACTAAATGGTTTTATTAAACGAGTTTTTAAAAGAGGATTTAATAAATGGATTACTAAATGGTTTTATTAAACAAGTTTTTAAAAGAGGATTTAATAAATGGATTACTAAATGGTTTTATTAAACGAGTTTTTAAAAAATTATTTAATAAATGGATTACTAAATGGTTTTAATAAAAGAAGAATTAATAGCATTATTTATTAATCCATTTAGGAAACCAATTTCTAAATATATTTACAAAACCTTTTCGGAAAAACATTTGCAACGTATTAGCTTCTCCGATTAGCTTCCCTTTTAGCTTTTCCGTGGCGTTCCTGGTCCTCCTGGCTAAAGTTAAATAAAATAAAAAGTGTGCGATGTAACAAGCGCTGTGATTGGTCAGAGCTACTCGCGCTCTGATTGGTCAGAAAATTCAAAAGTTCTATCAAATATGTTGCTAATATGAGCACATATTTTCATTTCAGATTATCTTCATTGTAACCAACTATATAATTATTCATAAAACTGGTTAAAATGAGTTACGTGCCCGTAGCAGAGTAAAATTGTGACTTACAATCCCGTCTTCGTCCGCCATAGGGGTTATGCGCTAACTACTTCTGCATTCGGCTAAACGGAATGATCCACTTCCGGTCACAGCTTGTAAGCGAGCAGCATGGATGTATTATAGAACTGGATAATGAATGACGTCACGACCGCCGTTGTTTTCAATGACGGTGCTCATTGACGCGTGATGCCAAAACATTTTTTTACTTCCGCGTTGTGCGGCCCTTGAGCAAGCGCAGTGTAGTGCCACGTACCACGTGATCGGCTGCTCTATGCTCTGCCCAATGGGCGCGATGGCGGGCTTAGAGCGGTGACGTCACAAACTATAAAAAGTTATTTTTTAGCCAAATTAAACTTTTCGAAGAGGGAAAAAATCCATGGTGTGAAAATAGATAATAATCACTACAAAATCCGACCATTTTGAAAGCTGTAGGTGTCCTGTCAGCCGAGCACCAGGCGTTTCTTTTTACATTGCGTTCTATGGGAAAAATCCTTTCTGGGCCGCGCTGCAGTTCCACAGAGCGGCCGCTAGGAAATTTGGCATCAAGGCAGAGGGGGCAGTGTCCGATCCAGGTCTAATAATACATCCATGGCGAGCAGCTGGACAAGGGCAGCTTCAAAAAACATATTTATGTCTTACACATCGCAAAATAAAATCACCAAACTAACGCTGTTTTATCCTTCAAACAAGGGTTTTAGCATTTGTGTGTTAAATATTTCACTAATCACTGAGCGCGGAGGCGGGATATCGTTGTGTCAATTAACTAAAGCCGTCACCCGGCGCACTTTATTTCAGCGGATATAAAGCACACAGCAAGTTAAATTACGTGGTACTCAATCACAAACAACACAACTGCCCATTTTAGCACAGTCTTAATTTATTATACACCTATTAAGGCACTTCGACGTATTACAACCGTTGTTTTGAAGCCACTTTCACAGCTCTTCTGTGGCGTTTTCAGATGTTTTTGTGCACACTGTGGCTGTTTTTGGTCGCATACTTTAGTGAAATGTTCCTGTGTGCTTTATATCCGCTGAAATAAAGTGCGCCGGGTGACAGCTTTAGTTAACTGACACAACAATATCCCGCATCCGCGCTCAGCGATTAGTTAAATATTTAACACACAAATGCTAAAACCCTTGTTTGAAGGATAAAACTGCGTTAATCCATTGCATTGTTAGTTTGGTGATTTTATTTTGCGATGTGTACGACATAAATATGTTTTTTGAAGCTGCCCTTGTCCGGCTACACACTTACAAGCTGTGACCGGAAGTGGGTCATTCCGTTTAGCCGAATGCGGAAGTAGTTAGCACATAACCCCTATTGTCTGGCCAAGTAGCTCTGACCAATCACAGAGCTCGTTACATCGCTTTCCTTTTAATTTTATTTAACTTTAGCCAGGAGGACCTGGAACGCCATGGAAAAGCTAAAAGGAGAAGCTAATATGTTTTGCAAATGCTTTTATGAAAAGGTTTTGTAAATACATTTAGAAATCGGTTTCCTAAATGGATTAATGAATAACGCTATTAATCCTTCTTTTATTAAAACCATTTAGTAATCCATTTATTAAATCTTCTTTTAAAAACTCATTTAACAAAACCATTTAGTATTTTGTTTATTAAAGGCTCTTTTAAAAACTCTTTTAATAAACTCATTTAGTAATCCAATCCAAAATATCACAATATACCACAAAACACATTTTTACAGCCCTAATAGTTGAGCTTACCAGAAATATGGAGTCTGTAGTCTTGAGTTTGGTAGTTTTGTGACTGAGGAATAACAGAGATATTGAAGTGTGTTTGTGTTTTTTATGCTATAGTATATTGCCCTGTCATGGGACAGCTTTGAATTGTGTAAGTTCCCAATTTATACCCATAAATTTCCATAAATTCCCATTTATTCCCATGGAAAATTTCCAACTTTGAAAATTCCCAGAATTTTGCAACCCTTGTTAGAAGGAGGGAGGAGACCTCTAGCGACCCAAAACTACTGTAGCCTTTCATCCACTGTGGACCAATAGAATTTGGTTTCAGGTCTTTTTTGTTTTGATCTATTACTAGAATACCAGAATTTACACATTATTTTATATATTTTGTTTGTCTGATTACATCAATACTAAAACATAAATCAGATGTTACACGCAAACAGTTATTAGTACCCGTATTTTCCAGAATACAAGTCACACTTTTTTTCATAGTTTCGCTGGTCCTGCGACTTATAGTCAGGTGTAATTTATATATCAAATTTAACATGAACAAATTTAAGCATTACCATCTACAGCCACGAGAGGCCGCTCTAGGCTTGAGACAACTACTGTCAGTAGTATTCAGTGATGTAGAATGAGATCGAGAGCTCCGGGAACTTGCTTACCAGTTGGACTCGCTGGCTTATGTTAATTTAGCCTATTAAAGGCCTCGCTGGAAAAGTTCTTTATGCTGTTGTGTAGCTGAATAACTGTTAATGTCTTAACGTTAATATACTGGACACCTATCCAGCCTGTTCTGTGAGCTATTGTGTCATTGAGTAACTTGCCTTTCCAGATTAAATGTCTGTTCTTGGTCTTGGATTTTGTGAAATAAATTTAAAAATAAATGCAACTTATAGTCCAGCGCAACTTATATATGTTTTTTTTTTCCTCTTCATGACGCATTTTTTGACCGATGTGGCTTATACTCTGGAGCGAAAATATGGTACGCAAGTTTTTTCCACCAAATACTTTTTTACTTAAGTAGTACTTAAGTAATTATTTGGATGCCTACTCTTTATTAGTAGGCAAGTAATATTAATCTGAAGTAACAATACTCTTACGCAAGTACACTTTTGGTTGCTCTACCCATCTCTGCCCACGTGCATTTGCAGGAATGTTAATGAAGACAAAGGCTGAAAAGTTACATCGTGTTGCTTTAACCTACAAATCTGCAAAGTGTCAATGTGTTGAAAAGCAGGAAGACAGGTGTGGCCATGACAATTCACTGTCTAGCAGTAAAGAGGTATTTAACCCTTAATGTATTACATGATTATTTGATTATATGAGGAGTTGAAGGGTACATATTAAGCACATACTTGTTCTTTAAACTGGTCACCATGGCGGCGCTCGTCCTCCACCTGCATGCACACCTCCTTCAGCCTCTTCTCTGACCTCCTCACCATCTTGTTGGCCGCTGCTCTCTCCCTGTAATCACATATGTTACACACTCGTATCTACACATTTAGTAATTAGTATGTATGTGTTGTTCCTGACTTGGCCTCCTGCTCGAGCTGCTCCTCTAGCTGCCCGATCTTCACCTCCAGAGCGGTGATAGAGGCCTTGAACCTGGTCTTCACGGTGCCCTCCAGCTCTCCCAGTTTGGCCCTGAGCTCCTTGTTCTGCCTCTCCAGCTGCTGGCGGGCATTCTCACTCTTCTGGGCACTGCTGCGCTCTGCACACAACTCTGTGCTCAGAGAGTCCACCTGGAAACACAGGACAATTCCCATCATCTTAAAGGCAATCTAAAATTATACAAGAGTTGTGAGGCATGAAAATGTTTGGTGAGTCTTTTGATTTTGGAATGGCCTTAAGACATAGCTTGTCAAAGGCTTTATTTAGAACATGCATTTTGTATAGAATAATGTTGCATTTTGTTCATAGCTAGCATAAACTACATTGGTCTACATCTTCGATATAGTTTTGTCTCCTTATTTTGCCACACAAACCTAGAGATGCTAGGGCTTCCCCCTCCCTAAATTCTCACTCTAACTCATCCAGTGAAAATCCAAGACATCCTAGGCTAACCGAGACATAATCTCTCCATTGTGTCCTGATTCAACCCCGAGGAGACCTGCCTGGAACATATCAGCATCAGTGGTGTAGGAGCAGCGGCTCTACTTCAGACTCCTCTCACTCCACACCCTCAAGTAATTTCAGCTGATTATATCTGAGATCTTGTTCTTCTGGTCATAAACACGGAGTTTATTACTCGCAAACTTGACATTATTTCCAAGACTATATACTTTACAAATTTGATCTTTTTTGTAAATAATCATTAAAAGTATAGTTCATATAAAACATGTCTGAGAAAATGCTCTAGAAGGTTATTGTTGTAATACTGTTCATGTTATTCTGCACTACAATACTACTTATACTACTGTTTTTGTTTTTACAGAACAAGAATAAGTTCTTAAAATTGACCACTTACTGATACCAGTATATGGTGCATGCTCACATTTTATCACAACACTGTTATACACACATAGTACAGTCTTCGGGAGAAACAGAAACTCAAAAACAGCCAAATGATTACATGTAACAGAGAGTTCAGTACACAGATACTGAGTGCTGGTACAGTCTAGGCCGTACCTGCAGAGCGGTTTTCCTGAAGCGGTCGTTGAGCAGCTCCATGTTCCCCTGCTCTTCATCTAGCTCCTCCTCCAGCTGAGCTATACGGGCTTCCAGACGCCTCTTCTCCTCCATCAGAGCAGACCTAAACAACACACACAGCATTATAAAATATATTAATGACTTTACTGGAAACTCTTCATCTTTAGTGTTAGTTACAGAATAAATCATGAGTAGTATTCGGCAGGCAGTGGTGTGTTACGTACTTTCCAGACGTGCTGTTGGTGATCTCGTCCTGGAGCTCATCTCTCTCCTGTTCTGCATGACGGCGACCTCTTTCAGATGCTGCCAGGTCCTGGAGAGAGGTCAGACGTCAATGCAGGGATAGTAAGTGGTTATTCTTGATGGTGTGTGACACTGGATCTGACACAATTATTCAGGAGTGAAAATGTAAACTACAAGTCATAGCATTGTTTCTACGTAGATCTGTTTGACCTCACATTCAGAAATGCTGAGGAAAAAAGTCTTGATCTGATTAAATACTACAACAGTACTTTAGGAGATCAGTGTATAGGTAACGTAAGTTGACAGTCTATGTAGTATACCTCATGAAGCTGGACAATCTCAGCCTCCAGACTCTTGAGTTTCTTCTCATTCTCCTTGGACATGGCAAAGATATCATCCCGAGAAGCTCTAGTGTCCTCCAGCTCCCTCTGGTAGTCTTTCATCTGAGCCTGAACACACACAAGAAAATCAAAACACATCATTACACAAGACCTCCAAAGGAAGGTGCTAGATAGTATGTGCTGTTCAAAAAATAGGGCTTAGCTTTTTGGTCCTTGCTAACATCAGGTGCTCACAAACTCAAGAAGAAATCCAGTATATAAAATGCATACCTGTATCTTGCGCAGCTGTTTGATGGCCTCGTCTCGTGCCTTGTTGGCCCCTTCGATATGACCCTCCACGTCTTTCAGATCCATCTCCAGTTTCTTTTTAGCAGCTACAGCCAGAGCTCTCTGCTTCCTCTCATCCTCCAGCTCTGCCTCCATCTCTCGCACCTGACAGACACAGAAGAGGACTGAGTTCATAAATCTTAAAAATATACCATAATATGATCCATGTTTGTAGTGTGTTTTTACCTGTTTGACGAGTGCCCTCTTCTTCTCATCGTTCTGGTCATCTCTTCCCTGCAGATCCCTCTCGTACTGAGCCTTCATGGCCTGCATGTTGACCTCCAGTCTCAGCTTGGCGTCCTCTGTGGCCTGCAGCTCATCCTCCAGCTCCTCCAGCTGGGTCTTCATCTCCTCCAGCTGCTGCTCCAAAGTACGCTTGGACTTCTCCAGCTCATGGACCTGACAGACAGAAAAGGATGTTTTTGGATCTGATTGTGTTGTCAGATTAACAGTGCAGAGGATGAAGACTCACGTTCTTGCCCACGTCATCCTTGGAGCTCATCAGGTCTTCCATCTCTGCCCTCAGCTGTTTGTTGACCCTCTCCAGCTCCTCCTTGGCCTCCAGAGCTTCGTCCAGAGCTCGGGTCATGGATAGAGCTTTGGTCTCCTTCTCCCGGGCCTCGGCCTCAGCGCGGTCCCTCTCCTCTGCATAACGGGCTGAGATACTCTTCTCCTCAGCCAGCATCTACACAGGACGGTCTCGCCATTTAGGAAGCTCTCTTTAGCATTATATATACAGGACATTGTAAGTTGTATGTGTATGTACCTGGTCAAACTTCTTCTGCTTCTTCTCCAGGTTGGACACGATCTGTCTCTGATGGTCCAGGTCCACAGTGAGGTCCTCCAGCTCCTGCTGGAGACGGGTCTTGGTCTTCTCCATCTTCTCAAAGGCGATGGTCTTCTCCTCCAGACGCTGGTTAGACAGCTCCAGATCTTTCTGTAACTTCTTCTTACACTCCTCCAGGGCCTCGATGGTTCCTACATCATCTTCCAGCTTCTTCTTGCTGTCACACAACTAAACAGACAAGGGAATACAATAACCATGATAGGTTAAGTAAAAAAATATTCAGTCTCTTTACCTGAGACTGCAGAGTGAGCATCTGTTTCTCCAGGTTCTTCCTCGCCTCCTCGTCCTCCTCCTGTTGTTCTTGGAGAGTATTCTTCTCCTCCTCCAGCTGACGGATACGGCTGCTCAGGTTTAACTTCTGACGAGTCTCCTCCTGCAGCAATTCCTACACATGGACATTTCAAACCAGTGAGTTAACCAATCCCCACTCTCTGATGGTGGACTCTATTACAGTGGTTGTCAAACTGAGGTATGGGTACCACTGGTGGTACTTGGACTTGTTCTGATGGTACTCAGGAGTTCAGGTGATTAGCCCAATATAGAGCCACACCTGGTTTAGACCTTGGTTAGTCCTGGGTAAGTTATAGTTTAGACCTAGTTTAGTTCTAGCTTAGACCTGCTCAATTCCTGGTTTAGAGCTGGTTCAGTCCTGGTTCAACCCTGGGTTAATCCTTTAGTCCTGGTTTGGTCCTGGTTTAGTTCTGGTTTAGTCCCAGTTCAGTGTGGATTTAGTCCTGGTTCGGCTCTGGTTTAGACCTGGTATAGTCCTGGTTTAGTCCTGGTTTCATCCGGGTTCAAACCTCGTTTTAGCCCTGCAGCACTGGTTTAGTCCTTGCTCAGAACTGGTTTTGTCCTGGTTCAGCCCTGGTTTAGTCTCGATTCAGTGCGGTTTAATCCTGGTTCTGTTCTGGCCCTGGTTTATACCTTGTTCAGCACTGGTTTAGTCCTGTTTTAGACAGTGGTCCCTTTTACATTTGCTGGGTTAATCCCTGTTTTGTTCCTTAGTTTAGTTCTGGTTAAATCTTGGTTTTGACCTAGTTTAGACCTGGCTGAGGCCCATTTTACTTCATTAGATGCTACATTGAAAGCCAAATATTTTCTGAGGTGGTATTAGTGTGAAACGTTTAAGAACCACAGTTCTAATCCACACATTTCACCTGAGTATCCTGTAGCTGACTCTCCAGTCCCGCCACATCTTTGGCCATCTTAATGCCCTTCCTCTCTGCGTCCTCCAGCAGGGCAGACACATTGTCCAACTCCGACTGGAAAAAAACAGTTTACAACAGTTAAGTTTGTCTGTGTGATACCTATAGTTTCCTCAACTGTAGATAGCATATCCTCACCTGTATTTTGTGGTTCTTCTCGGCCAGCTCTCCTTTAGTCCTCTCTCCCTCAGCGACCCGGGCCATGAACTCCTGCAGCTGTCCCTCCAGTTTCTTCCTCTTGTGCTCCGACTCGCTCTTGGTCTGCTGCAGAGTCTTCACCTCACAGGCCAGCTCCTTGTTGGCGTTCTCCTGGCTCTGCTTGGTCTTCTCCAGGTTGGCCTTGAACTACACAGCACCGCACATCAGTATTAACAGATGGTAGATTATAAATTATATTATAGAGGTTATGGTTGTGGTACCCTCTTGGCCTGTTCCAGTTGTTCAGACAGTTCTTCCAAAGCCACGGCGTGTCTCTGTCTCATCTCCTGGATTTGAGCCTCATGGTTTTTGGTCTCCTCTTCGATGGCTTTCTTCAACTCTGTGACCTCCTGTTCACGTTTACTCCTAAAACAAGAAACATTCTGTTGTCATAAAGTGCTGTCTTTTCGTAGGTGATTCATTTTCCAATAAGCTGTGCCCAGTACCTGAGCTCCTGCTGTGCTGCGGTAGTGTCCAGAGTGTCCTCCAGCTCAGTCTTCAGAGCCTCTAACTCCTCACTCAGATCTCTCTTCAGTTTCTCAGCCTTGTTCCTGGCCTGTTTCTCTGTTTCCAGGTCCTCCTGAAGCTCTGACAACTGGGCCTGCAGTTCTCTGACCTGCTTCAGAGCGTTGTTCTTCTGACCCACCTCCTCCTCACCTCTGGAAAAGACACACAACATGGTTCTTTAGCACAAAGTTTTAAAGGAAAATTGTAAGACTGTTGATTCATAGTAGTAGTGGTGCAATCCTCAGGGGTGTACAAACTGTTTTTATTAACACCCTAGCCTCACCATAACAGAAACTCTCATTAGGCTGCTCCCTTGCCTTCAGAGGTCTCCACACTGAATCACCACCAATCACCAACCTAAAACAGCACAATAGGCTAAATCCTCCAGCTAGGTACTCCTGACCAGGATCCTGGCTCAAGATCTAGAGAAGGGTCCCTGGCGCTGCACCACGGCAGCCCACTGCTCCTGACACGTTGCCCCAGTGGCATTGAGGGATGGGTCAAATGCAGAGAACAAATTTCCCTATGGGGATCAATAAACTATACCTTACCTCACTAATTTCCATTGTTCTTCCTTAATGCCAGGTCTATCTCACACAAAAGTCTGTGTTGATGTCTGGAAATAACTCCATAACTGCTGTGTGAATATGTTAGAATTGAGACCTGGCTACATGTGCAAATCCCTGCCTCTGCAATGTCACTAGGTGGCAGCAGCTCAATAGATCAATCCATCAATCAATTAACAAAAGCATTGAACAATATAAATCCTTTGATAGTTGTACAAACTAAGAGTTTAGTATGCAGTGTATATTTTCCACAGGGTGGCAGCAAAGATATACTTTTACTAGTTCACAGGGAGTTCACTAAGACTCAATATGAGTTATAAATGGGCTGAAGGTTGTGGTCCCCTCCACTGACCATTTGTTTTTGCTGATAAAAAAAAAAAAAAAAAAACAGGTAGAAAGTTGCTATTCATGGGATCCATCTTTTTAATACTTGTGCCGTCTGTCACAGGTGTGAATGTGCTGACTGTTGGGTTCAGTTATGCATCACTTACCTCATTCTGACTCACTCCACAGACAGTGGGGTGAGTCTAAAACATGCATTTAGCTCATGCACACTCACACTAGTGCCTCCCCTGTACAGTGGCCTCAGTAGAACACACCTGGCCTGTATCATCTGGTGCTCCTCTTCCTTTTTGCCCAACTGCACTTTCAGCTCCTCGATTTGGGCTTGTAGCTCTCCGATCTGGTCCTGGAAGTCTGAGGTCTCTCCGTCTAGTTTCCTCTTGGCTTTCTCCAGCTCCTGTCGAGTCTTCTCCTCCTTCTTCAGTCTCTCTAGATTAACATGGACAGAGATGATAAATAGTTTTCTATATTTATTTATTTTTAATGTTGTATTAAAGCTTACCTTCGAGCTCTGTCATCATCATCTCCTGCTTGTTCCTTGCTTTTCCCAGGTTCTTGGCCTTTTCCTCCTCCTCGGCCAACATGGACGTCACTTCATTGATGCGATCCTCAAGAAGCTTCTTTTCCTAATTACATGAAGGGTATTCAAATTAGCTAATGTCCTCCCAAATCTAATTCTTAATGAGATTTCTATTTAGATTACATTCTATATATATTCTTGGTTGGTTTCTGATGCATTCAACCAATTTTTATCATTTATTTTACGTCCAAATATGAAATTGTGAAACAAAAAAATAATAGTGGTTCTGTAAAAAGTGGGTGAATATTAGGGATGCACTGATCCCAATACCAGTATCGGGAATCAGTACCAATACCATGTCCAAGGACTCGAACTCGTTCATAAAAGTGGGCTGATACCAGCAACCGATACCACTTTACAGCACTGTCACGTGACATTCACCACTCAGCTGAGCAGTGAGAGACGTGTGGTAGGATTTCAAAGTGAACTGAAGAGAACTAAAGAGATAAAAGCAAAGCTGACTCTACATTATGCTCAACCAGACATCCAAATCATACGCAAGTCCTAAAACTTAAGCAGCTATCACTTTGTTGTCTTTCGGTTATCCTAATTGTCCCAGAAATGATACCAGCGTGGAGTCTGAAGGAGTTGTTGTCTGATAAAACATAAGGAGTACAGTTGCTAATTGTGTTAGCTGCTGTATGTCTTGGCGAATCTCCGCTGGTTATGCTCAGATGCTCAAACTGTCTTTAAAATAATTTTAGCGACTGAATAGGCGAGAATCTAAGCTTTCAAATGACATGTATAACATGTCCATATTGAGCAAAGTTTAGCCATAGTTAGTGCTTGTATCAGTACTCAGTATCAGCAAGTACTCAAATGGAAGTACTCATGTTTGTGTTTGAAAAAGAGTGGTATCAGTGCATTCCTGGTGACAATATCTAGTTGTAATGAATCCAACCTTTAAAAATTTGGAATTCTGGTCCTCTAGCAGCAGAATGTCCTCCTCATACTTCTTCATTTTGGCCTCAGCGGTCACTTTCTCCAACTGCAGCTTCTGCCGGGCTGCCTCCTCTTCGTCCAACTGCTCTTCTAGGTCCTGCACATACAACCACGTTCACACCCAACAATAAAATGAAAGAATATTTTACTTATGTATATAGTTTTTTCAAGGTTACAATCAGGGTCATTGTTAGAAATTGACTTCTTTGGCATTAACCACTACAGATTTTTGTGTTTGGTAGTCCTTTGGCTGTATAACAACCATGTTGGTCATATAATATCTCAATATCAAGCCTATATAATTAAAAAGGTCCATCAACATGTGTACCAAGGGGTTTACTGGTACACACAACTGCTCACATCCCGCCTCTCTGATATTAGACTAGCCTCAAAGCCAGAATAACCAGGTTAAAATGCAGCTTCTTCACAGAGGTGTTGAGCTGTTCTTTTTCAGGGGTAGCCAGAGCCAATCACCTGCCTCCCACTCACCCAGTCCTCTGCATCCTCTTTTCTCACAACAACCAACTTCATGTCCTCTTTCACTACATCCACAAATCTCCTCTTTGGTCTTCCTTTAGGCCTCCTGCATGGCATCTCTAACCTGAGGTTTCTTCTTCCTCTGTACATCTCCAAACCATCTCAATCTTGCCTCTCTGACATTATCTCCAAAACGTTCAACATGAGCTGTCCCTTTGATGGACTCATTCCTAATCCTATCCATCCTTGTTACTCCCAAAGAGAACCTCAACATCTTCAGCTCTGCTCCCTCCAGTTCCGCCTCCTGTCTTTTCCTGCATGCCACTATTTTTAAACCATACATCATTGCTGCTCTGGCTACTATTTCTTCAATTATGTCTTTGCATGAGACCGCAGAGTGTGCACAGAAACCTTTTAGTTTATTAGTTGTAATATGTGGTAGTGTTTATGAGCATCAGTTCCAATCCCATTTACTAACTGCATAGTCCTCTTTGGTCCCATACAGACCTGGATGTGTGACTGCATTTTCTTCTTCTCGTTCTGCAGGCCCTGGGTCCTCTCCTCCTCCTCCTCCAGTCTGGACTCCAGGTCGTGCAGGATCTCCTCCAGCTCCTGTTTTTTGGAAGCCAGTCTGGCTCTCATCTCCTCAGCCTCTGCGAACAGCTCTGTCTCCGCCTGCAGCTGCTCAGCCAGGATGTTCTTCTCCTCCATCAGCTGCACACACACAACTCATGTTAGTATGAACAAATCTTCTGTGCTAAATTTAGACTGCAGAGAATCCTCAGACCTGCTGGTGCTTCCTCTCCATCTCCACCAGCTCTCCCTCCACTTTGGTCTGCTTCTCTTTGACTTTGACCAGCTCCTCGTCTTTAGCCTGCATCTCCTCCTCCTGCCGGGTGACCTGCAGCAGAGGCTTCACCTGTACAACACAACACAGGTGTTCTATTAGCGTTACTTTAGTTTACCTCAAAGGAGTCTCAGTTAGACAAAAAATAAAATGTTTTGATTGCATTAGACTTTTTAAATAATTTAGCTATTTCAGTGAAAATATTGAACCTTTCTGAAATGTCTCCCTACACATACTCCCCGCTCACTTCCACACAGTTTCATCATCAGCCATATTCTGTGCCGTAGCAGCATGACAGTTCAAGGTTATTTATTTTAAACTTACTTTTAATCGTTTTTAAGATCAAATATTTTTTTACTGCACTGGAAAAATCTGTAAATGGAAGATGAGGGGGCCAGACTAGAACAGAAACATATTTTTTCACCTGTTTAAAACAAAAACCTCCCCCTTCTGTTCGTCAATGGAAAGAGAAACTTGTCAAGGTGTACATAATGGTAAAAATAACAGCTAAACTTAACCTAACTATTGCTATATTCAGGAAGAGATGGACCCCCTTGATCAACTATTTTGGTCTGACACGATAAGACAGAAATAGAGTACATCTGTATAGAAAATGTCAAATATTTTTCTCTGTTGTAGTCACTTGATCTTGACTAACAAAGTGCCTGTTTGCTGAGCCGTTCACTGTTTCTTACTGTTTTTTTTTCTTTTACTTATTCTAAATAAAAGTAAAAAGCGTAGTACATTGTGAAGTCAGGTTATACATACTGTATATATGATGTTTAATGAATGTAAAGCTTGCAATATTAATAAACGCAATTGTCAAAAAATAAAATAAAATAAAATAAAAAATCTCTGTTCCCACAGTAGTTTGCAAATTGTTAAGTGATGGCGTAATCATTTTACTCCTGAATCCAAGCGGATCCAAGTCTCACACAAGCATTATTATTATCATTATTATAAAAAATGCATTTAACACAGTTTCATGAAACTGTGAAGACCATAAACTGGCTTTGTTTACCATCTGTAATTATTGCTGTGTAATATCTACATTGTGGCTTGGCCTATAAATTATAAGTGCAAAAAGATGACTGTCATGCTTAATGAGTACGGCTCTACTGCTGTGTATCCCTATCCCCTACTCATAATGCCACCATTATTATAATTTCTTTAAGCTGATTAAAATAGACACACCATCCGTTGTGACAAACTATACCTGTGTCCATCACAGCAGAAAGGAGGGCGCTCAAAACATTTAGTGAAATTACAAAATGCGTTTATAAAAATATGCTGGTATCAAAATTATTGATGCTATTGTGCCATGTATGCATTTAAGTGCACATGTGGAGAAAAATCCTACGCCTTAAATATCTTTGTTTTCTACTACTGTAAGTCACTGCAGTACTGAGTGTAACCATGGTGACAGAAAGTAGTTCTGGACATGTCTACTGGGATATTGCTTTTTTCACTATAGACCCTTCCAGGAATGATGTGTACCAAGAAGAACATTCTATCCCATTCATTTCTACGAGGGAGCAAAATACAAATATTAATTGGGCAGCAGGAACAAATAGTTGTTGTTTACATAGTTAATAAAAATCACTCTGAATTAATATAATCCAGGTCTGTTTGTCAGTACCAGTTGCTAAAGTGAACTTATAAAAGTAGGATTTGTGGTGATTGATGAATAAAATCTGAGCAAACAATGTCAAACTGCTGTGGTCCGTCACATTTCTGTTACTATTTGTCCTGTGTTACATTGAAAAAAAAAAAAAAAGTAAATTATGTAGCCTTTAGCTTATATGCTAATTAAAGACGCTAATTACAACATTACATCAAATGTCTAAACATTGACACACTCACATGAGGTCGAGTGGTTGTCAGTTTCCAAACCTGTGTTGATTATTCCTAATTTACGATGTTTGGTGGCTAGCGCTAATTTCTCCATTAAAAATGTATTATCGTCTTTTCTAACTTCTGGTACCAGTCTTTGGAACGCAGGCGTTCTGTTTACACACACAAAAAGGGGCTATTGGTCTATATGTTTTAGTTGAAGTAAGTATGTAACTAAAAATCTCTATTAATGCCTCTTTATGGCTGTTGAACATACAACACCTTTAATATCATGTTTCTAAAATATTTATAAATTCTGTATGAAAGTCACTGATTTTGCACAAAACCTAACATATACCTTGGTGAAGAGTCTCCACCACTGCCAGTGACGCAGCTTCAGATAGGCCGCGCAGTTTCTCTGGAGCACCTTCAGAGCACTGAGCTGCTGCTGCTTCTTTGCAAACGCCCTAATTTAACACGCACACGCGCACGCACACACACACACACACACACACACAATGAAACGTCAAAACATTCTGACCAAAATGTTCTGATTTTGGGTTTCAATAAATTTTTGGGAGCATTACTTGCGTGCCAGGTATCCTCGACACACGGCCTGGAAGTAGATGATGATGTCAGTGATCTTCAGGTCCCTCTCCTCCTCCAGGTGAGCCAGGACTCCGGCTCGGAAAAAGATCTTACTCTGGCCGATGCGGAACAGGTTGCCATCCAGCTCCAGGGACTGAATCTACAGAATACAAAGGAACATGTGTTTTCAAATTGGCTATTCAACATTTCACATGAGAAGGACTGTACTTTATCATTGTCATATCTAAGAAAACAAGCGATTACTTTTGGGACTACTAAAGCTGCCTACCATCCTCTCACAGGCCTGCTTTCCATCCATGAAGCCCTTGGGGATGGCGTTGGGAGTGAGGATCTCGTACCTAGAGCGCAGCCACAGAAGAGGACACTTGTTTTAATAAATGATGTATGATATTTTTCTGTCTCGTGGGTACAAGTGAGGAGAACCGGCACTTCACCTCTGTCTGAACTCCTGGAAGACGATGCGGTTGGGGAAGCCCTGTCTGCAGATGCGAATCCCCTCTAACACACCATTACACCTCAGCTGATCCAGGACAAGATGGGGGTCCAGCTTTCCAGCCTAAAAGAATTTCATGATTTTTTATGTCTGACATATGTGTGTGACAGACGATAATTATGATAACAGATAACAAGTCTACTGGTGTACTTACCCTCTTCTCGTGGTTGGGGATGATACAGCGGACGAAGTTAGGGTTGGTGTTCCTCAGAGTGGCCATCAGTTTAGAGAGCTGCTCCTTGTACAGTTGGCCCACGGTGCGGAACATGCCCTTCTTGGTTTTATAAGCAGCTCCGAATGCCGTCTCATTCATCCCTGCGACCTGGTCCAGACCCACAATTCTGTCCACTACAGATAAAAATGCACAAGTTCACTATTGTGATAATGTGATAATAACTAATCTAAAAAAAAAAAGGTCACAGCCAGAAATGGTTGCTGCTTTAAACAAAAAACAAAAAAAAACATTAACTAATTTGATCTATAGATAACAAAATGGCTGTCATAGCTTACAATACACTTATGTGCTTAACTTAAGTTAAAAACACATTTGTTCGACTTTGTGTGTCATTTTGAGTTGTGGAGTGTTACCAATGATATTTATAAATAAAACTTTGATTACAGTATAAAATAGCAAGGTTTATAATCATTCTGTGGGCCTAATCAATGCTATGAGCATAGTCTGAGTATGCTCCTCCTCTAAATGTACTAATGATGAACCCAAACATTAAAGGATGAAAAATATCAAAATAACATTCTTTTGACTAACAACAAATGATACTTGCTTCTGGCTGGCAGATTGTTTAGACAATACATTTTAACACAAAACGTCTTGGTGGGTTCAGACAGAAGTGTTATGTCCCATATTATGCTTTTTTCAGGCTTTTTAAAATTATTTTTGGACTACTTGCATTACTTTTTCACATTTTATAACTGAAAATAATGTATATGTATGGAAAACGTCTTTCTTTAGGGAGCAGTTACTTTGACTGCAGAGAACGCTTGGATTAGGTGTCTGATACCCTCTGTTAGCATCAGTGGGAAATAGACAGAACATAAAATACCATAATTTACGTACTATAAGTCGCTACTTTTTTCACACGCTTTGAACCCTGCGGCCTACACACCGATGCGGCTAATTTATAGATTTTTACGGGCTAACTGCCTCTAGGGGTGTTCTAGCAGGAAGCGCAAAAGTGAGACAGACAGGTGAAGGAGATAATAAACAGAGGAAGACGCTAGTTTGATTGTGTTTTGAACAGTCATTTTGCACATTATGTGCACACCCTCATCATGGAAAACACATGAAGAAATGCATATGATGCAGCTTTTAAGTCATAGGCAATTGATCTGGCAGTCAAAGAAGGAAATAGAGGTGCTGCACGTAAGGTTAGCATCAATGAATTGATGGTGAAACATTGGAGACGGCAGATTGAAGAACTGACTCAATCCAAAAAATAACAAAACCTTTCAGAGGTAATAAAAGCAGATGAACTTGAAAACGTTCTTGAAGACTTGGTGAACACACAGAGAGCAGACGGCCGAGGTGTTTCCAAAGTGCAGATCCGACTGAAAGTCAAAACAATCGCCACCGAAAAGAAGAATAAAGATTTCAGGTGGGGCCATCGTGGTGTCTCAGATTTATGAGAAAAAAAGGCCTGTCCATCAGGGCACGGATGACTCTGTGCCAGCAACTTCCTCCCAACTACAAGGCAAAAGTTAGAAACTTCCGCAAATTCACTCAAACAAAGATAGCCAAGAATTCCATCGGACCAGACGCCATAAATATGGATGAAGTACCTTTGACGCTTGACCTGCCTCTCACTAGGACTGTTAACAAGAAAGGTGAATTGTCAGTAACGCTGAAAACAACTGGCCATGAGAGAATGCATTTCACTTGTGGTCTGAGCTGCACAGCATCCGGACAAAAGCTTCCACCAATGATGATTTTTAAGAGGATGTCTATGCCAAAAGAGAAACTCCTGAAAGGAATCATTGTGAAAGTCAACATGAAAGGGTGGATGACGGAAAGCCTAATGAAAGAATGGCTGACAGAGTGCTACGGCAAGCGACTGGGAGGATTTTTTCACAGAAAAAACATTGCTCGTTTTGGACAGCATGAGGGCCCATTTAACAGATTCTGTGAAAGCAGCCATCAAGAGGACAAACTCAATTCCAGCTGTGATTCCTGGGGGCACAACAAAACATTTACAGCCACTCGACATCAGTCTAAATTGTGCATTTAAAGTGGCACTCCAAGTTGAGTGGAAGGCTTGGATGACTAGCGGCGAGAAATCATTTACAAAAACTGGTCGCATGCGAAGAGCAACTTTTGCTCAAGTCTGTTAGTGGATCCTGACAGCGTGGAGCAGTGTGAAAAAATCCACAATCCAATATTACCTGATGAAGAGGACAACACAAGCTCAAGGGCGATTTTGCCTTGAGACAAAAGTGACATTGAGAGTGACGATGAAAGAGAGACGGAGAAAGTGTGAGCCTGCTCAATTCTGACACTGAAGAAGAAGACTTCAATGGTTTTAGTACGCAGGAGAAAGATGAAGATAGCCATCAATGACTTTTCTGGTAAGCTAAAGTATTTTTTATTTCTTTAACCAGGTGGGTTACTGCTGTTTTGCACTGTTTGGAAAAAGCATGTGTTAATTAAAATTTTAAAAATCTTTCCACGTACCATCTTACTGTGTAAATATCTCATGTTACAATGTGGACACCTGTGGCTTATAGACAAGTGCGGCCTATATATGTACAATTTTTTTTTTTCTTTTTAAATTTAGTTGGTGCAGCTTATATTCAGGAGAACTCAAGAGTCCGAACATTACCGTAGCTAATTAGTAAAACTATTAGCAACATGACGCCAACAGATAGATAAATGAGCTGAATTCTCGTAGTGACGGCAATTTAAACTCTGAAATTATCAGATCGAGTCTCGTGACAATGTATGGGCTTTAGAAACGCACAGGAGCACTTCCTGGTTTTGACGTATCTAAGTACAGCCATGAGTGTTTTCCGCTCTTGAGAAAAGGATCAGCATACGGCATCACTCAAACATGCGTGAATGAAACAAAGTACTACTCCAGGTATGTTTTTGAAGAGGAAACACCTTATAACATTGTTAAAAACCTCAAAAGTCGGTTTAACATAATAGAGGACCTTGAAGTTAATGATCAATATCTGAAAAACAGAGCCATGCAAAGCCAAGGAGGGAGCAATTTAAGGGTTATAAAAGGGTTAAAAAAGCAGAGCAGCTGTTGGCACAATTGATACAAGTTCCTATGGTTCACCTGGAGCTTCGTGGAGCCCAGAGACATTGTCATAGAAAGAGGCTCTCTGAAACGTCTGAATGTCTACAGCAGCAGAGGCACACACAGAGAAAGAAGAGGGGACAGTGAGAGGAAAAGAGAGAAGACAAACACATACATCACACATGCAAACATGTGGTTTAGTAAGGGTTAAAAAGACCAGTACAGTTTAATACTTAAAGGCCTGATTTACTAAAGCCTGTACTAAAAACACATTTTTAAAAAGAAATAAATATTAATAAAAAAAATTAAACAACTTAAATTCAACCAGGAAGAAGTTTCCCTGTCAACACCTTATCACCTGTCATCATCAGTCAGCCAATTACAGCCTGGCACCTTTCCCTATCATCCAATCACCTCTCAAGCCATTCATTAAAATGAAAGCTCTCTTCCCTCAGTCATCCTGTTGTTTCAGCAACGTGCGGCAACCCTCCTCTGTCCCCAACTCTACCGCATCAGCAGGACCATCAGCCTCCTCAGCCTCACAGCCTATGGTTGAAATTATGTTTTAGAAGGATAAATTTGTAATATTACACCAATCAGCTGCAATTTTATTTCAGTATAACTCATAGTCAACTAAACGTAAGCTTTTAAATTTGGGTTTAGTAAACTTTTAAACTGTTTTCATGTATTATGTGGCCCATGTGAAATCCTTACTGGTCACTAAGTTGCCTCAAATACAGGAGTGATGGTTATTAGCACGCTATAAAATAAGTAATATACTCTTGTATAGACTCCACAGGGGAAAGCCTCTTTACTACATTCTGTCGTCAGTATTTATGATTTATTTGGTGTGACCTTATTTAACTCACTGCACATTAGAGACATGATTAATAACACCGCTGGACTAGACAAATAATATAGAAAAATAAAAAAGTATTTCCTTGCCTTTAAATTGACTTTTCTTTTAAACTAAGTAAGTACGTTAAGGCAAATCTGAATAAATGCAAAAATAAAAATTATATCTCACCATCTTTCCAGAGCTCTGCCACAAATTTGTCTGTAGACTGGTGCAACAGTGTGGCCACATTGTCGTTTAAAGGATCCATGTTCTTCATCAGCCACTCGTCTGCTTTATAGTCAACCTACATGAAACAAAAGTGGAGACAAATTCTTTTCACATTTTCTGATTACAAGCATTTTTGTAGAATCCTATTTGATATGCTAATATATCACTCTGTCACTACCACTCTCTGGTATCACACTTACAGAATCCTCCAGGCGTCATTGTTTGATAAATGCAGTCTGTAGTGTATCCTCACTCACAGCCTGTTCTTGTGGTAATGATATTTCCACATAACATTTGGCCGTAGCAGTTACTTTCTGTTCCAGATGTGCTGTGATTTCAGTGTGTCCAGAGAGAGGAGTCAGTCCAGGAAAACTCTGCTCAAATTTAATCTTAAAAATAGACTTTCACAGTATTGGTAAAATATGCGATATACACCATTGTACAACTTGGAGCCTGTCGAGAGCAGAGACCTACCTATCTTGCAGTGGTAAAGAAATGGTGCCCAGACCTGAAATCGAACCAAGGATCTTCTAGTTCGGGAATAAATGCTCCTATCTTTTGAGGGACAAAGCCCTTATATCTCACCATTTCAGATCCACATCAAACACTAATCTTTTGTTCAATTACTGAGTCCTTGCGGCTGGAGTTTGAATTTTGATTTGTCTTGCTAACCAACGCGATTGCTAAACTAGGACTTAACCAGAGCTTAATGTAGAAGTGAACTAAACCAGGACTGAATTCAAAACAAAACCAGGACTACTACAAACAGTTCTTTGCAATATGAACATATATACATATATATATATATATATATATATATATATATATATATATATATATATATATATATATATATATATATATATATATATATATATATAAAGACTACTGATATTTTGGTAATGATGAATTTGCTATGTATTGTACAACCCTGCCTAAATAGAGCATACACCCACCAGCGCTCTACTCCACAGCAAAAGAACACTTCGTATTATTCTCACATTATATATGAGTGACAGCGCGGCCCACCTGAGGTCCCGCAGTGTGTTGATGGAAGCTGTCTGGGTAACATGATGAGGACTTGTACAGAGAGCACTTTGGATTATACAGGAACACACCACGTAACTGACATGGTCTTCAACCGGAGAGGAGGAATGTACAGCCTCCACATGGGTTTCATCAAACTCACCGTCTTTTCCTCTGCACTATCATCCTGTCTCGCACAATTTATTTGACAAACTTCAAATATAATGCTTAATTTCTGGCTGAACCTGCATGTATACCTCTGTGTCATGGTACATCTTAAATGATTTAAGTTTTTTGGGGAGCACATACAAAAATGACAAGTCAACAGACGTGTGATTGACAGGGCTAATCTGAGGAATGTTGTCCGGATCATTTACTCCGTGCAGAAGGCCGACCGCTACACAGGGGTGAAAGTTGAAAAGCGTGCGTTATGTAACCAGTGGGCTCTGAAGACTTAGGACTTAAGAGAGATGAGAAGCAGATGTGGGTCTGCTCCAGCAGTACAGCCACAACCAAACCATTGTTTTCAGCCAATGACCTGATTAACTAGGCTTTCAGAGAGACTGGGCAAGTCTGTGGCTCCAGAGAGGACATAAACACGAAATAATTTGGACGCATTAGAGAGACGAAATTTATTTGACACATTCACTGGATTTTAGATTACCCCAGTTTCTCTTCCGGCTCTAATTTCCCAGCATCACACCTACCTTTCCATTTTTTTTTAACAAAGTAAACCTTAAATTTCCAGTTTAAATTTCCATGTTTAGGATTTGACTGATTTTCATTATCTTCGTCTCATTGTTCACTGACTACATGCATTGCCAAAATTTAGCAGCCTTTCACTTTGCTATCCTTTCCTCTTTATTTTTTCTATTCTTGTACTTGTAGCCAGCACTGGAATAACCATTTGAAGCCATTCTGTTGTTGATTTGCTTCTATGCTTTGGGTCATTGTCCTGTTGCATCCTCTGTTGAGCTTCAGTTGGTTAACAGATGGTCTAAAGTTTTCCTGCAAAAATGTTTGGATAAACTTGGGAATTCATTGAGAATTCATTGGGAATTCGTTGATGATAGCAAGTTGTCCAGGCCCTGAGGTAGCAAAGCAGCCCCAAACCATGATGCTTCCTCCACCATACTTCACAGTGGGGATGGGGTTTTGATGTTGGTGTGCTGTGCCTTTTTTTCTCCACACATAGCGTTGTGTGTTTCTTCCAAACAACTCAACTTTGGTTTCATCTGTTCCATTAGTGCTATGCAACATCTAGGAGCTCTTTTGCAAACTTTAAATGTGCAGCGATGGTTTTTGGACAGCAGTGGCTTCCTCCATGGTGTCCTCCCATGAAGTCCATTTTTGTTTAATGTTTTACCTGTTGTAGATTTATCAACAAAGATGTTAGCTTGTGCCAGAGATTTCTGTAAGTCTTTAGCTGACACATTGAGCATTCTGCGCTGTGCTCTTGCAGTCATTTTCACAGGACGACCACTCCCAGGGAGAGTAGCAGCAGTGCTGAACCTTCTCCATTTATAGACAATCGGTTGTACCATGGACTCATGAACATTAAGGGTTATTAGCCTAGGGGTTCACATATTTTTGAATTCCTGAATGTTTACATAAATAGTCAATAAAGAAGAACTTGAGAAGCCCTGGAAAGTGAAGGCAACAGTGGTGCCCGTGGTCATCGGCGCACTCGGGCCAGTAACCCCCAAAAGATCCCAGGAAAAACATTAGACACCTGAGTCCAGAAGAGTCCAGTCCTAGGAACAGCAAAGATATGGCGCAGAACCCTCAAGCTCCCAGGCCTCTGGTAGAGGACCTGAGCTTGGATGAATGAGACTGCCCACGGAGGGCGAGAGAACAATTCTTAGACAGATCTGGAGTAGTATTTTGTTTCAAGCCTGTTTGAGTAATCCTGTATGCTCAGCCTGTCCCCTTCTCAAGAGCTGAAGGACGTAGACATGTGAAACCAGGGAGTGCTCCTGCACGTTTCTAAAGCCCATAAACCGTCACTCATTCTGATAAATTCAGTGCTTAAACCGCCATCACTACGAAGCAGTCAGCGCATTTATCTATCTGTAAGCCTCATGTTGCTAAGAGCTGTGTTAATTTGCTATTTTAGGCTCTGTCCATTCCCCACCTTTGCCAGCAGGGGGCGGCAGACACCTAATCCAAGCATTCTCTGCAAAGTCAAAGTAACAGCTCCCCAGAAGAAGACGTTTTCCATACATATACATTATTTTAAGTTATAAAACTTATTGCAATAATAATACTAAAGCAAAGATGTATAAAATTGTTTTAGAAAGCTTGAACAAGCATAATAAGTAAGGGTGCTCCGATCGATCGGCCGCCGATCATGATCGGCCGATCATGATCGGCCGATCATGGCTAAAAATAGAGTGATCGGTGATCGGTAAAATGGGCCGATCAGAAGGGCCGATCAAATTACAATAAACACGCGAGGCTCTCACATTTACTGTCCTGCAACTCCAGTTTGATTAAACAGCAGTAGCGTTATTTTAGCAGTGTTTTTAAGTTAAGCCGTGGTTATAACTAACACAAACCTGCCCTGGAGGCGCTGCTTTGTGTCCCCGCTGTGTCCCCGCCTGCTTTAGGAGCGCACGGGACAGAACCGAGGCAGCAGTGCGTGTATTTGCAAACACCAACATAAATAGAGCTACAGCTAACCCGCTAACAGTTACGTTAAAAGGATTAAGAAAGTTCAGAGTCTGCCTGTGTCTTGTTGCGCGGAGAAAACTGTGCGTTTTGTGGCTTAAACTGCACCAAATGGCTGCTAATGGAAAGAGAAAGTAAAAAGGCAGCCCATGTGTCCATGTGTCTGAGAGGAGCACCTTTCATCGTTGTCTTCTCTGCTCTCTTTGCACGTTTTCTTCATTCAGACGCTGTCAAAACTGGCAGCAGGAGCTGTCTGCTCTTTAGTCCACTGTGTTTCAACCTGGTTTGGCTGCGCGTTACGCGGACACAGGCGCTGCACCCGCAGACTCGCCTTAAAGGAACCAATTAAGAACAGCTGATTTTTACATCAGCGGAGCATTCAAACAAAGCCACAGACACTGGGCACACATTAAAGACCAATAATGCAACAAAACCTCTTCTACAACAAAAATAAGTAGAATTTTGTTGTTCTTTTATATTTACAAAGGCTACAGTATTTTTCAAATGGAACTAATAATAGCCTGCATACAATACATTACTACATTGAAGACCACGTGATCAGTATCGGCCACGATCGGTATCGGCCGATCACAGCAGAGGCTGATCGGTGATCGGTGATCGGCCTCAAAAACCCTGATCGGAGCACCCTTAATAATAAGGGACCTTTAAAGTAAACAAGGCTTTGGTTTAATATCACATATTATTATCCTTTTCTATTTTTACTTTTTAAAATAAAATACTACCAGGAAATGCAGAGATGGAAATAACAACATACTTTTACTTAAGTAATTTACTCAAGTACAACAGATAAACGTCTTCCACCTCTGAGGAAATGTAGTTATGTTGGGAGGGGCAGATAAAAACCTTGGGTAGTGTACCTTGTTGTGTAGTACTCACCCTGCCAGCATAGTGGATGATGCAGAAGTCGGCCTTGTCCTTGAGCTGCCGAGGTTTCTGGAACTTGGTGTGAGTGCCCTGCTCCTGCAGCACTTTGTCAACAAAGGTCTTGTCTGTGGCCTTAGGGAACCAGCACTCCTCGTCCAGCAGAGCCAGGATACCAGGAGGGTTGTTCTGAAAACACAGTCACACATTCACAAGTTTATATTTGGCTGGGCTATGGCTGTTAACTTGATCACAACATCTAACTGGACTTCTGTCTTTGCGCATGCAACATAAGAGTGAATTAAACTATTGTGTCCACAGCTCAGCTCAGACTAATGCTGCACCCATGTGGAGTGGTATTTGAAAGCATTGAGCCTTTGTTAAAAAGAGAAAAAAACTGAACTTGGTTTAGCCTGAAATGCTAATAAACTTGGTTAACTCTGGATTCATTCATTAATATCAAATAGTCTTTATGAGACATGAACACAAAAAAGTCAGAAAAACATGTTCCTTACTTAGCAACTTAACCTTCTGAGTACACCAAAACATCCTCATTGAACCAGCTTTTTCACTACAAATGCAAATACTAATCCAGGTACTCTATGGGTCTCCAGATTTGAGTTACCATTGCAATACTAGTCAGTGTAAATATGCAACAATAGTCTGTCTTCTCTTATCAAGCAGAGTAACACTGATTCAGAGTAAATGGAATAAGGCAATAATCCAATATTGTCAACTTGAACGTAACCACAGTTATTCACTCTATAGGTAATGATAGGAAGTGCTGCATAAAAAGCCAAAGTGCACTGACCGGCCTCTCGATGAGGTCAATACACGGCTGTAGGTCCAGGCCGAAGTCAATGAAGCTCCATTCGATGCCCTCCCTCTGGTATTCCTCCTGCTCCAGCACGAACATGGTGTGGTTGAAGAGCTGTTGCAGCTTCTCATTGGTGTAGTTGATGCACAGCTGCTCAAATGAGTTCAGCTGAAAGAGAAGACAGTGAGAGTCAAAATACTTCACATACAGTGGTGTTAGGACTCCATCTAACCCTATTCTCTCAGTTCTTTTCTCTCACGTCAACTAACTTCTTGTCCTCTCTATAAGCCTTCTTGCATGGCAGCTATACCCTCAGCATCCTTTGTTCCATATATTCACTATCCTTCCTCTGTACATGTCCAAACCATCTCAGCCTGGCCTCTCTGACTTTTCCTCCCTATGTCACTAAACCATACAACATTATGACTGCATTATATTACACATATTATTTTGAATATGCCCTTTAGATATAGTGAAACTTTCAGTGAAAAAAGCAAGGCTTCGGGCTAACTTCCACTTATCAAATCTAGGGCTAAATTAATATTAAACAGAGAGTTAAACTCTGGCTAAATTTGGGACTAAACCAAATTAGAATTTGAAATGAAATGATTGTAGAGTCTTATTCTGTACCTTATTCTGTATAATTCTGTACCTCAAAGATTTCAAACCCGGCGATGTCCAGGATTCCGATGAAAGAGGCTCCCTGGCGTTTGGTCCGGTCCAAGGCCTTGTTAATGCGGTGGACCAGCCAGCGGAAGAGGCGCTCATATGTGGCTTTAGCCAGGGCTTCAACTGCAAAGTCAGCCTGAGAGGAAACACAAAGGCACTATCAGAAGGAGGGAGTAAATCTTGGTGTTTAGTGGTGTTGAGGTGTAGCCATTAACTGCTGCGATAAACAGTGGTAGACTGGTTGAGTTTTAGCTTTCACAGACCTGCACCAATAGTATACATTTTGGGGACTTCTTGCATTTGTAAAAAAACATGGTTACTTAATAGTATACTGTGACTGTGGGTCTGTGAAAAAATAAGAGCATTACATTTCATATATATTTATTTTTGTATCATTTTTAAAAGATGAAAATGTTCAGCCTAGGGGTGTAATGATACAGTAACTGTATCGATTTTTTTCCCCTATGATACAACTGCATCGATACACACGACCTTGTATCGAATCGTGTTGTTTTCTTGGAAGTGAATATCGATACACATGAAGTATCGATTGATAATATCGGAAATATCGAAATTAGAAATTTGTATGTTAAAATAAAACCAGATATGGCTTTTTGGAAATAAATTTTGTGTTTTTAATGAAATAAAATGTTATATTAAACTTTTCTTCACTCTCTGTCTGCTGGACATAATCAACCCCAGGCACAGTGCTGCATTTGAGAGTAAACTTTTATGATTTTTGGCAAAAAGTTGCTGTATCAATTATCGATACAAAGGTGTTGAATCGTATCATTCCAAATTAGCCAATATCGTTCTTGAATCATATTGAAACACTTCTAATGGATACATAACGTATCTTTGCAAAAACATATCGTTGCACCCCTAGTTCAGCCTGTACTAGATGTACTTTTGATCATAGATGGATAGACAGACAGGAAACAGGGTGCGAGAGAGGGGGAATGACAGAGCAAATTGACCCATGCCAGATTTGTACCCAGGTTGTGCTTAAACTAATGCTGCAAAAAATAAATGTTTTCATGTGTTTATTGAATATTTATTTAAACACTTACAGTACAGGGTAGAAAAAGTATGTGCACCTTTCAATTTAGTAACTGGTTGACCTCATTGACAGCAATAACCTCAACCAAATGATTTCTGTAGTTGCAGATCAGATCTGCACAACGCTCAGGAGGAATGTTGGACCATTCCTCTTTACAAAACTGTTTAATTTCAGCAATTTTCTTGGGATGTCTGGTGTGAATTGCTCTTTTGAGGTCATGCCACAGCATCTCAATTGAATTGAGGCCAGGACTCTGACTGGGCCACTCCCGAAGGCGTATTTTCCTCTGTTGAAGCCATTCTGTTGTTGATTTGCTTCTATGCTTTGGGTCTTTGTCCTGTTGCATCACCCATCCTCTGTTGAGCTTCAGTTGGTGGACAGATAGTCTTGAGTTTTCCTGCAAACTGTTTTGATCAACTTGGGAATTCATTTTACTGTTGATGATAGCAAGTTGTCCAGTTGAGGCAACAAAGCAGCCCCAAACCATGATGCACCCTCCACCATACCTCACAGTGGTTTGAGGTTTTGATGTTGGTGTGCTGTGCCTTTATTTCTCCACACATAGCGTTGTGTGTTCCTTCCAAATAACTCAACTTTTCTTTTCATCTGTCCACAGAATATTTTGCCAGCAGCTATGGAACATCTAGGTCCTCTTTTGCAAACTTTAAATGTGCAGCAGTGTAATAGAGAAAAAAACGATTAATAACACTAACTTTGAAGTGTGTTATGAATGCGCCCCTCCCCTCTCAAAGCTTGCGTTCTGATAGCTACAAGCTAGGCTACATGTGAAAAGTTGTTAGCTGAAACATGGCAGAAAGAAAACAGGAGCAACGCTTGGTTAGCAGAGAAGACAAGACAAATTCTGTTTGTGAGCACTTTGGGTTTGAAAAGGAAGATGTCAACCAAGACACACTGTGTGCAAGGTGTGCTTTGGGGTTGTGGAAACAATTTCTAAACCCTACTGGACAGGATGGTTGTCTAATAACACGGTGAGTGCAGTGGTTTCATGTTTACTTAGCAATTTGGCTCTGGTTCACTGGTGTACGGTTTAGCCTGTGGCGCTTGACTTTATCAGCTACCAATGTGCACCTGAGCACTTTGGGTGTGTCTAATCTCCAGTTCATGGCTAAACCATGCCCTGTGACTGTTTACGGTTGGCTTTTGTTGTTATTGTGTTTGGTTGGTGTGGCCACAGAGCAGAGCCAGCAGTCCCTATAGTCAGAGCAATAGAATGGGACTGCGCTGGTTTCCGTCTCCGTCAACCTGTTTAACGCGCCCCAGTGCCGAGGGCTTAAACGCGCTTTTAACATAGATCAACAGGCCATGTGCACGTCTACGTGCCGCGGGTCCTAGCAGTGTCGCAGTGGCAAGCCCAGCCTCGGAACACAGAGAACAGCTCAAACAGCGCGGGTGTTGTCAGCTTCCATGAGACAGAGCTAATACAGTGTGTATGTGTTGACAACAGTATCTATGTGTTTGCATGCGTGCAGTGAAAGGGCCTCAAATGCAGTTACAAACCGTTTAGGACAATCAAGAGGTGAACTAACTCCTGTTTGCGTCATCATCACTCAAGCCAGATCATGTGAAATTTAAATTATATAGGCTACTTACTAAACTACTTGCTTGAAACAAGGAATTTTTTTTGGTTAATAATTACTATAGTTCTATGTTCATAACAGTCTATAACAGTTCCATATTAGTTATGTCTAAATTAATTGTGATTAGGGATGAAACGATTCTCCGTAAATTGGCTAAAAATTGATGCATAAGAGAGAAATTTTGAATCAGTGCAGGAAAAAAAATTGCAATGTCCCTTTAAAACAGCGCGCAGGCCAACAAAGTATAATGTTGTGTAATCTGGCTCACATATTTGGCACTAGACATCATTACCTGACCATTTTACAGAAAAAAAAAAGAATTTATATCAAGTTTTAGTTTGCAGGACTTGTAAAATCATTAGCCTGATGTGGTGGAAATGTGAAAAGACTGCACCAGAGCTTCATTACACGGAGCGGCTTGGAAGAGCGCTCCCTCACCTCTCGCACAGATGGAGGAGCGCGCACACAGTGCCATCATTTTCAAAGGAACAACAAGCCCAGGGCGGACAGCAGGAGAGACACATATGTAGGTATTATTTAGGCTGCACCTGTTTGCTTCGTTTATCATCGTTCAGAAATCAGCTTATTGTTAGCAGTGAGCTAAAGGAACGCTAAGTGGCTAACAACAGCCTAAAGTTTATGTGAAGTTTCCATGGAGATCAGTGTCTGCACTGAGGATGTGTCTTTCCTCACTGATATTTTTATAAGGCTTAACTTATATTAGGCCCATTATAAATTACTGAGGCATGGATTCATGATAATCTGCTTCTCTATGCATTGCTTGCTACTGTAGTGTATCTGTTTTAGGAGGAGAGTAGAATGGTGTTAATAAAGGGAGCTAACAAATTATTTTTAATATATTTTTGTTGTTTTTACATGTCATTATTTTAATATCTACTTTTTAAATTCAATTTCTGTTAATAAGAAATGTACAACAATTAAAGTTTGATAAGAAGACATATAGGCTATGTAAAAAAAAAAAATCATTTTGGTCATAATTATACTGCAACTAAATTTGCAAATAAAAATCGTAAAAAATCGAAATCGTGAACATAAAATCGTGACTCGAACCGTGAGTTAAGTGCATCATTACAGCCCTAATCGTGATTATTATTTTTTCCATAATCGAGCAGCCCTATGTCCTCCCATGAAGTCCATTCTTGTTCAATGTTTTACCTATTCTAGATTTGATAACAAAGATGTTAGCATGCGCCAAAAATGACTAAGTCTTTAGCTGACACTCTAGGATTCTTCTTCACCTCATTGAGCATTCTGTGCTGTGCTCTTGCAGTCATCTTTACAGGGCAACCACTCCTAGGCAGCGTAGCAACAGTGCTGAACCTTCTCCATTTATAGAAAATCTTTTGTACTGTGGACTTATAAACATCAGGGCTCTTAGAGGTACTTTCCAGCTTTATGCAAGTCAACAATTCTTACTTTTAGGTCTTCTGAGAGTGAGCTTTTGTGTGAGGCATGGTTCACATCAAGCAATGCTTCTTCAGAATGGCAAACTGAACACTGGGATGTGTTTTTTATAGGGCTGGGCCACTTTAACCCACTCCCCCAGTCTTCTCACACTGATTGGACTCCAGGTTGGCTGACACCTGACTCCAATTAGCTCTTGAAGAGGTCATTAGCCTAGGGGTACTCTTTCTTTGTCCACCCTGTACTGTGAATGTGTGAATGAATATTCAATAAACACATGGAAACATATAATTTTTTTGGCAGCATTATTTTAAGCAGACTGTGTTTGTCTATTGTTGTGACTTGTTGTGATGAAGATCAGATCACATCAACATTTTATAACCAAATCATGCAAAAATCCAAGTATTTCCAAAGGGTGCACATACTTTTTCTTTCAACTGTATGTGGCATGCACTGTACCAGGTGAGCTACCGAGACATGGAAGGCGACATTTTTATGTCATGTAGACAATAAATGATAGAAGAGGGGGGTGGGGGGGATGAGTTGTTTTATAGTTTCTTTTAAAAATACTACAGAAAATCAAGTAGGCTTTTATGAATTTTAACAAGACAAACCTCCAAGGAAGCCACTTGAGATCAGATGTTTTATAATTAAACAAAATTTGCATTATCTTTACCGTTTTCGTGGCATTACTGAGCTGTTCTTGTAATAAAAGCACTAGTCTTTGTATGCTCAAAACAGCTATTGCCCAATCATAATTAATTATAATTGATTAATCTGATAAGTTGTTGCAGCCCTAATATAATAGAAAAATCATCAATCATCTCTGCTCACCTGTTCTTTGGTCTGTGCTTTCTGAACATAATCTCGGCCCACTTTGATCCTGGGAGTGAGGATGGCCCTGGTGAACTCCATCACATTCATCCCCAACAAATGGCAGAGCTTTTGAGCAGCTAATAACAAGAAAAGAATCTATTACATTCAAATGAATAAATATACTGACTGAGTGAAAAGATATGCCGATTAGTGTCCCACCGTGTGTAAATATCCATGCCAACAACATCAGTCTCAGTACTTGATATATATATTTTCTTTTCATGTCTTAGAAATGCATGGTATGTCTGTTACGCAACTCTAATGTTTTGCAGAGCGGGAGCTACTGATAGACCTGATGTTTTTAAAAGATGCTGACTGATCAGAGGCAAACACCGGCATCTGAAAAGAAATCCAGTCCAAACACAAATCACATTTCCAATAAAGCCATCTTATGCACTGGGCATGAGGCAATCTGAGGCTGTGACTGTCCCTTAACCTTCAGGAGAAAAAACACAACTTTTTTTAAGTTTACATGTTTTGCTAAGGGAGAAGTCTATTCTGCACTTCTACAAACACACATGGGTCTGCCACATTATTATGGACCAAAGTTATGTAGCGTTGTCTATGTCTATGTACAAGTTGCTGAGTATTATTCTTGGATATTATTTTTAGCCTTGTACCAATAATAGTTGACTCAATTTTCTGAGTAACATGCTGTTTTGCTGTAAAAAAAAAAAAAAAAAACATATTTTTTTCTTTCATTAGGTGCTCATATTTTGCAATAATTTTGTAAATCTGCCCATTAGTGTTTTTACTGTGATGTTCAAAAATTTATCTTGAAACCAGTGATCACCCTTTACCTCGTATGTATGTGTGCTATGACTTTGGGCCATTTACCTGTGTTTTCTGGCATGGACGCCTGATCTGTGTTCCTCTCTTTCTTAAACACAATGTTCCCAAACTGCAGCACGGCTGAGACCACCTTCAACATGCCTGGGATGGATAAGATAAAACTTAATGAATCCCAGAGGAAAGGTAATGTATGTAATGGAGAAAAACAGATCGAGATAATTAAAAGCAGGTGTTCAATCTGGAAGCACTACTCACAGACTATCTCATCGTGGTTGAAGCCCATGATGTGCATGGCCTCCATCGTCTCCTGGAAGTTGTCCTTGTCCTGCTGTCCTGGGATGGTGAGGTTCCCATTGGACAGGAAGCGGTAGTGGTTAAAGCCTTCCAGGAGAAGGTCGGCTGATGATACAAAGATGATTGAAACTTGTTCAGTATAAAGTATAGAATTCAAATACATTGCAGAGACAGTAAAAAAAAAAAAAAAAAAAAAAAAAAAAAAAAAGACGGGTGGGTGTTTCCATTACGGTCAAGGTAAAAAATGTGTGTAAACATTTTTTAAAAGTGTTGATGAGTAGGTACTTGATTGGATCATTATCTAACAATGTGTTAACAAGCTAATTGGAACAAAAGCTACAGAGAAAAGGGGAGGAGGTTGCACTAGCGCTATTCAAGTAAACATAGGACAAACTTGGAAACTCACTGTAATTGCACCATTTTACTTTGCAGAGATGTTTTTGAGCGTGCCCACCCAATCACAGGTCAAATACAACAGAAAACCAGATATATCATGAGAGGAGAACTAGTTTATTCATAAGCCCGATTGAGATCTTTCCACTGATTTCTGTGGATATGGCTATATAAATAGAGTACAATCATATCAGGAGTTAGTTCCAATTTGCTAAAGTTATGACCCTTGCCATTTGCCTGTGTGCTAATATGTAACATATTCTGCAATTTTTTAAAATTTACATCCGATATGTTTGGAAACTCACTTCGAAGATGCTCTCCAGCTCCAGCCAGCAGTCTGTAGAAGACGTGGAAAGTCCTCTCATCTTTGGCCTGTCTGATTGCCCTGGATTTCTCCAAAAGGTCTGACAGCAGAGGTTAAAGAGTTTCGTATTGAATTCAAAGAACAGGGACTGAATTTTTTGACCAATCACGCTTTCACTGGTTGAGTAAAACTTTCATTAGTTGAGTTCAAGCTCACATACTGGAGTATGCACTGGAGTAATGCTGGCAGCAAGACTAACTGGAAAGATACCAATTTCAGCACTGGCTTCAACTACTCACACCACAAAACAGCAGAAAATACAAAAACAGAGGCAGAAAAAAGACAAGCAAAGCATAAACAAAATTAAAGACCAATATATAAAATTAAGAGATAATAAGAGATTTATTTCACATTCTCAAAAAATCACACAAAAAAAGCACTGGGCCTTTAATTTGTGGGGAAAAAAAATATTTCATTTAATTAAGAAAACGTGAATAATGTCCCAAGATGAATTGCTTTTTGTGGGTTGGTAACTGTAAATGTATAGCCAAAATGAGAGAATGGACACATGTAGCTCCTAAGATAGTTCCACTATTTTAAAGAGTTAAAACACACGCGATAAAAGTAGATTGTAATTCTTTTGTTGTTTTTCAAAATATGAGGCCCCTGGAAAAAGTTTGTTGTGTGTGTGTTGACAGATATTAGGATACAAGTTTCAATATTGGCCCCAACAATGTAGCCTGCCACGTCGAAGTTGATTCTGATAAACTTCCCCTGCAAAAACAGAACACAAACATGGATTTAAAGATTACAATATAAGATTATTTGAATACCAGTGATCAAGTTTTGGCTCCAAACTTTTACTAACTACTTCTCGGATTGATATTTAAGTTTTGAAGATTGCTGAAAAGGTCTAAAATGTCTATATTAGGAGAAGGCAGGTTACAGTTCAGAAGGAATCTCTGGCATGTGTGTGGTTTCCTGATACTTGTGCATGTGGAAGTACGTGCCCATCGTCAGTGGCTCCTAGTGAGACAGTCTGATTCATGAGGAGTAAGCAGCTCTGCGGTTAGACCCAACCACACTGATGGTGATTTCAGCGCCGCAAAAATGTGTATGTTTAAAACCGTCATTTAATTAGAGTCAGTAACTTATCACCACACGGGAACAAAGCAAACACAAGCGACCCGATGGTTTACCTAGAACTGGAGAAAACTCTTACAGCTGCCACCTGACTATTTGGAGGAATTTATTTCTTCTAGGATGTTTGGGATAACTGCATAGTTTATTATTTGTAGACCACTCTGGAATATGAAGAATTTTAATCTAGATTATCCCAAAGTGCAAGACCAAAGTTCACATCAAAACATGCCTACTCATTTGCCAATGACAAAAGAAAGTATTTTGACATTTTTGTTTATCAAATAAACTTTTAGAATGATGTCTGTAAAGACTCTCAGTCATTCAGGCTAATTGAATCACACCAAAAAGGTTTCAAAAGAAGTTATCTGGAAAGAAGAACAACATCTCTGGCAAGCCCTCAGAACCTGAGGATATCCCAACTAGGCCTTCTCCATATCCCAAAATAGCTAAAAACAAGACAGGAAAGAACCAGAGCAACATTGTTATTTCTGATGTATCTGGCCATTCTGAAAAGCGCAAGAAGATTTTTAGCCAACACAACGTCCCAGTTTATTTAAAATCTGGATCTGACACAAAACTGGTTCATTCCAAAAACAAAATTCCCACAGAGTTGTGTCCATTCTCCATCGGCAGTGAGAACTGCAATGAATAGTACATTGGAGAAACCAAACAACCTCTGCACAAGAGGTTATACTAACATTACAGGGCCAACCCCAGCGGACCTGAGTCTGCATTACACCTTCACCTGAAGGACACAAACCACGCCTTTGAAGACAGAGATGTCCAAATCTTAGCTAGCGAGAAAGGGTGGTTGGAGCGAGAAGTCAATCAAACAATCTTTGTTAAAAAAGAACCTTATTTGAACAGAAATGGTGGTTTGAGATTTAACCTTCCATCTGTTACAACAGTCTCATAAAACAGTTTCACTCAAGTCAATTAACATCAGAAGGAACAGATTATGCTAATGGTCCTGAGTTGAGTTAACAGCTGTCCCACTCACACCAGCGCAAGACAAGACTTCTAATGACCCAAAACCTCTGTTGCCTTTCAACTATTCTAAACCAATGGAATTTTGTTTCAGGTCAATAACTCCTCCTTCGTAAGAGCATCAGCTCTCTTACCACTTTAGGGTTCAGGTCCAGATTTTAGAAAGCCTCTTGATGGAGAGGTGAAATGTCCTCACCTTTAAAAACCAAGTCCAGGTTCCTTTTAAACCTTTTTTTGTGGCAGTTTTAGAATGATCTCAGTTCTTTAAAATATAAAATGAGAGATTTATTCTGACACAGTTATAAAAACAGTTGTGTTTTTGGCTCCTAAATGTGATGAAACAGCAGTTAGACTTTAGGGAGAAGTTCAGCATTTCCCTAACCTTTTTCATGGGACATATGTTTCATAACTTTCCAGTTTATGGGAACCACCGGTTCAGTTTAATTTAATTAGTGCAGTGTTAAGCAGTGTAGACAATGAGAGTTTACAAAACAGGAACAGTGAGATTAAAGTCTGGATTAAAAGGATTCAATTAATTTATCTGAAAGAAATCTAATTGACACCACAATATCAGTACTGTGTTACTGTGTTATGTTTTCTTTCACACAATTAAACTCTTAAAAAAATAGAAGACATTCAATTATGTTGTTTTTGATATGCTGTTGTAAGATTTATAGACCTGAAGTCATAATTTTGCCCTGGATACCATCAGGATACCTTTAACTGAAGGGTGAAAACAGAAAAATAAACTCACAAAGCGAGATGAGTTGTCATTTTTCACTGTCTTGGCATTCCCAAAAGATTCAAGGATGGGGTTGGCCTGCAGCAGCTGACGTTCCAACTCACCCTGTGGGAAAGAACAAACCGGAGAGCCAAGTTACTGTCAATACTGCCAAAAAATAAACTCTTTTCATATTTGAGTCAAGCAATAGATCAACATTTATATGCTACACTATTATTTTCATTCATTTTAATTTTCAGTTTAGTAAAATCAAGAGTAGTATAATTATTATGTGTTAAGGAATTGACAAGTTGACAACCAAAAACAGAACCAGAGATGTAGTGTATTCAGGCCCATGCCCTATAGTAAGTGGTTAGTTTGGGTTACATAGAAAAAAACTTTTTTTCAGCATGCACATTACTTTGGTTATAATGATATTCCTTGTATATGCAGAGACATGGTAATGATGCCTTCTTCCCAGATTTTCAGACCTAGATTATTAGTTGGTTGGGACATTTCCAAAGTCTGGAAACTTCAACTTTTAAGGCATGAAACAATTAGACAGAAACAGTCCCTGCAATGCAGTATTAGGTCATACTGTATGTCACGGAACAGAAACATCTGGGTGTGGTGCTAAATTACTAGTTAAAGTTGATTCTTTACTGGTAATCACTGCATGGAATCAAGAACACTTCCAGAAGCCTGTGTTAACACAACTGCAAGTTAAAGCTGACATGCAAAGAAGTAAGCAAATGTAAACCTAAAACAAAGCCATCTTTTCTGACCCAAAGTCTGCTCTATCTAAAATGGACTAAGGTAAAATACGAAAGTTGTTCTATGATCAGAGGAATCTAAATATGAAAAACACAAACCCAGATTGCCCAGAGAAGACAGCAGTGTTTCGGATCATATACTTCCTTCTTTTCATGATACAGCTGTACTTCCTTTAATCCAAATTGTTTTCACAGACAATGGCTTTTCGGTGCAAGTTCTCAGTCATCCAGGTGAAATTCAGTTAAAAGACAACAAACAACCTACCCACCTAAATTTAATATACAAATTTACACCATAGCACAAATTAGCAATACATTCTCACATCTGCTCCTCTGTTTCCTTGCTTCCTCAGCCTTTTTGCCCCTCTTAAATCCCACTATATCTGTTCAATGTTGGGTTGTGCATTCCTCTGGCTGGGGCTCAGAGGCAGTGGTAATGCGAGGCAGAAGGAAAGCAGCATTATGGAGGTCAGTGTGTGGAGTGTGTTTTGGCAGCGAATGCCCAAGAGCTGAGTTACAGCTACTGAAACAGACATTATAAAGGACATTCGGTTACAGAGGGGACAGTAGGCAACTACACTCAGGAAATTTCTACCAAAAAGTCATGTAATTTTAAGTGTTATAGTACTTGCGTTCTTATGTCTGAACAAGCGATTAGCATTTTAGTCATGCAATACAATTTTTATTCAATCCCAGAAATTTGTCTTAACCAGAACATGTTACAAATTTAGGTGCAGTACCAACATATGAAGAATGGTTCAGGACTGATGCTAGTGTTATGCAATAGGATTTAAAGCTAAACACATCTGCCAACAGTTGTAACATGCAGGAAAAAAATCATGCTTTTTTTGTTGTTTTTTTTAAAGAAAGAAGATAACCTGGACACATTTTTAAGGGGGCTCTGTAAATATCAATATTCAACATTGCATAAAAGACTGCTAAAATAGGCTAAGATGGTTTATGCTAATTATAAACCCAGACTCTACCCTTCAATAATTTATTGAGCAGGGGAATTCCAGCCAATGTACTTAAATCATATTAAACATTACTTTAGCATCTGGGGTTTTCAATGTTCGCCATCTTGAACAAAGAAAGCTGGTAGAATTTTAAAGGGAATTTTGAAGGGGCTTGTTTCCTTCACACCTGTTTGAGTAATCCTGTATTCTCTGGCGCTGCCTTTTGGCTCGTTCCTTCCTACCCAGGTGTACAGCTCTGTTTGCACTGATTCCTCACAGCTATTTTTCATTTTGTGGTAAAATGGCACCATACATAAATGTTTAAGGAAGTAAACAGCTTTTTTCTTTCTGTTTCTGTTCAAAACAGCAACAGAACCGCCCTCTGCTGGTTTCTACACTTTTCTGTATAGGACCAGTATTCAATAAAGTAGAAGTAATTGTTTTAAATGATTTTTTTTTTATGTGTAAAATATGCAATGCCTCTCTAGAATTTTCAAAGTCACATATTCAGATTTTTTCAGGCTTTTTAAAATAGTGTTGGACACCTTTGCATTAGATTTTAACTTACTAATTTTATAACTTATAATAATGTATGGAAAATGTCTGCAGCGAACACTTGGATTAGATGTCTGTTGCTCCAGTGCTAGCAATGGTAGGAAATGGACAGATAAAAAAAAGTCTACTTTTCACAGCTAACAACATAACGCTAACAAATAGATAAATGCGCTGACTGCTTCCTAATGATGACAGTTCAAGTGCTGAAAATCAGTGTATGACAGCATATGGTCTTTTTGAAACGTGCTGGAGCACTTTCTGGTTTCACATTTCTACATAGAGGAAAGAGGCCGAGCGTTTCCAGCTCTAAAGAAAAAGACGGCCTCAGCATACCGGATTGTGCAAACATGAGTGAATGAAACAAAATACTACTCCAGGTATCTTTTCAAGGTGGAAACAGTTATTACATTATAATATAGCTAAAAAAAAAAGTTGATTTCACGTAATAGGGGGTCTTTAAAAAGCAAAATATAGGCTGTTCAAACAGGGAGTATACATGAACAAAGTCAGATAAATGCTTTAAGTATTTGAAAATTCTCTATTCTTAGACCTAACTTTCCTTTTTGACAGACACATGAATCTCATAACACATCTTCCTCCACACTAACCTTATAAACCTGAAACAACTAATAAAACTTTTATAATCCAATGCTGCTGGTTTATGGAAGACTCACTAGGCATTTTATGTGTAAATTGTTGGCCAGCAAAAACAAATCACTGTCATGCAATAGTCAAAAGTCAACATTGTTATCAGTGAGGAGGAGTTGGGTAGATTTAGAGGAAAAAAAGCGCATGCAAAAACAAACACACTGTTGAAAAGCCGGAGATCCACTTGCCTGCAGCTTGAATGCTTTGGGAGATTCGGGCTGTTTGTTATGAATAAACAAATGCAAGTGTTAGAGATGGGAAGAGCTCGTGTCAGTCACAAGCTACAGGAGACTTTAATGAAGCGAGAGATGTGGCCAGTCAGGCTCAATGTATGGTAGCTGGGTTACAATGGCAAATGTACAGTTCATTAATGGTATGTTTGTAATAAATGAGTGTGTCTCACAGGAATGTTGTGGTCTTTGCGTCCTTTGTGCGACGAGGCGACGTAGGCCAGGTACTGGATGACCTTCTTTGTGTTCTCTGTTTTGCCAGCACCGGATTCACCGCTGGAAAAGGAGAACAGAGAAAAACAGACCCACTCTTCAGACTTAGCATTAAAACTGATTGGATTTTACATGGCCAGCCTTTATGTGTAAAAGGGTTAAATCTTTACAGGACACAAGCAAAAAAATCTGATCAGAAGATGCATTTGAAGTCTTTTTGTCCTTACAGTTTGAACCTGAAAATCCTAAAATACAAGAAAGGGCAGGGTGGCAGAGAAGGTTAGGAGATCAATCCTCGGACCAGCCGTCATTCTCTAGGTGGAGTCCTCCCCGTGTTACTGTGGGCTCTCTAAGGGTACTTCGGCTTCCTCCCACCATCCAAAGACATGCATGTGTTTAGAGAATTGGTGACTCTAAATTGCCCCTGGTGAATAAATGTGAGAGTGAATAATTGTCTGTCAGCAGGGCCGTTTCTAGCTTTGTGAAGGCCCTATGCAAGATGGTGTTTGAGGGGAACAAATATGCCACAATCTATTAGATTTGTGGGATTAAATTTAACACCTTAAGTTGAGCCAATCCAGATGACTGATTAAAATGATAATACAATCAATCAAAAATCAGATGGGTAGCACATTTTCACAGTTTTCTAGTTTTTTTTTTGTTTTGTTTTTTGTGAAAACTAGATGAGCTACCCTTCTGATTTTTGATTGATTGTCAGTATTTGGGTTTAGCACTCAACAAAGCTTCAAAGACGTGCAACCTCCTTGTGATCTAATCTAGCAATAGACAGTGCAGGGCCCTGTGCATGTGCATTGTCTGTATGTCTAGAAATGGCCCTGTCTGTGTATAGGCTCTTTTGCACTGTCTGAAATTTTTGCATTTTGTTCCTATAACTGAATACAGGGAGGGAGGGTTTCTATAACTATGTTCATATAACCAATTTAAGCAAAAGCACTTTATGTTTCTCTGTCAGTCCTGCGACTAACTGGTCAATATTCAGGGTCTACCCCACCTAAGGCCTGGATAGGCTACAGCAACCTAACAGAAATAAGTGGATGAAAATGAATTAATTAATATTAAAACAAACCGTTACTGTATATGTAGAAAGCTTACACCAAAGAGCATTATGAAATCAGCAGCAATTGATTACCCCCATAGTAAAGCAAAATGCTAGAGACGCATCCATGTCTTTGGACAGTGGACAAGAATGGTGGCTGGCTGCCGGGCCGGCTGAAATTTTCACTGCGTGTATCCAAATGCATCGAGCTGAACACATTTAAACAGAAGATCTGAAGGAGACCAGACTCTGGAATGAGCGTGACAATAATAAGAGAAACTTAACAACAATTGCTACTTGATTTACCTTCATTTGATTTCAGTTATAATCTTGAAATGTGTAGTACAGCCACATAACAGAGAATAATCAAATGTACCACATTTTAGCAAAACTCCAAACCAAAATAGCAGATGATTGTGTGGCGCAAAAGACTCAAAAACAATGAACAAACGGAAGAAATAAAAACTAGGCAGAGATGGCCACTACTTTTTCTGTTTTCCTGTGTAGTTTCTGAGGTTTGGTGGAGTTTGTTGGGCCTGTCGCCAACATTTCCAGGCTGTGCTTTTGGGGCACTTATCTAATGATAGCTGTGTCCACTCCCACAGTCAGCTCCAGAACCCAAACCAGGCTGAAAAAGAGGCCAGTAGTCCACATACCAGTGGCTTTAGTCTAGCTGCTTATTAACAACTACGCAGCACAGAGCGCTTTTAGATGTTGCAGCAGAACTTAGAGGGCGAGGTCTGCAGCCGGGCACAGCCATAGAGCCCTCTCTTTATTCTGGACACAAGTTTCTCAAAATCACTGTGGATCCAATTCTGTTTTAGAATGAACCATTGTTCTATAATGTCTTCTTACAGGTTATGTCTCTGATGTGTTTCTACAAGCCACAAAAGTATTTTTCACTCAAAAGTGAGAAATTCTACACTTTGTCAATAGCCTGGTCTGCTCCCTGAGAGGATTTAGAGCATGCCCACATAATGTGCTGTAATTAGAAATAATTTCACTTTTGCATTCATATTTTATATTATTGTTTAATGGTATATATCAGTGTTTCTCAAACTGTGGTAAGCAGGCCCCTTTAGTGGTTCTCAGGGGTCTTTTGGAGGAAGTCATCATGTAGTTTAATTTTATTCCTGATTTAGTGCTGTCATATCTGGTTTAACACTGGTTTAGTCTTGTTTTAGACCTGGTTTAGTCCTGGTTGGGGCTCATTTTAGTCCATTGAACATAGTACTCGGAGAGCCATTTATTTTCCGAGGTGGTACTTGATGTAAATTTGAGAATCATGGTCTATACGTAAACAATGACTGCACAATATATTGGAAATTTCCTGCTCTTGCAGAATTAACCATCTAAATTGCAAGGCCTTTTACAAAGAGTCAATAGATTTTGAGTGGTAAACTAAATGGTAAGAACATGGATCACTTCCTTTTCTTTACAAGAGAGAATTGAAATTAGCTACTCCAACTTCGTCACTACAGTATTTAACAACATATGAAGGAAATCTATTTCCAGAGTAGTATGTTTTTTTTATTTATTATTCTATTAAAACTTCATTACAATAAAACACATTTGTCTAATAAAGTCTGGACATTATTAATTTTCACGCTGTGTGTTGAGCATCTACTCAATCCAGTAATTCTCTCAGCCTACTTAAACGTGCGAATGCACTGCCGCTATTTATGTGATTCACTTGTTTTTCCTCTTTTAATATTATCTTTGGACTGTTTCTCTGCTAGGACTTTTGGCCCTCATTGACTAAATGTTTACAAGATTAGAAGACACAAGTCAGTGGTGGCATCCCCTCTTTAAATGCAGAAGCAGATGAACAGAACCAAATCTATGCATCCATGTGATTTTCCATTAACTTGTCAGTACTGAATAATCATTTCTCGTCAATTATATATCCTTAATAATAAAGCTTATATAATCTCATTAAGTCATGTTTTCAGATACTTTTACACATTTACTTTACTTTTACTTTTTACAATGTGCAATTTATGAAACATGTTCCTATTGACCACTTTATTAGAATTTGCATAATTGGAGTATTGTCCCATAAAAAAGTAGGTTTGGCACAAAAGGTGGATTGCTTTAAGTTTGTACAATTTTAGAAAAAAGTAAACTACACTACTGTGTATGGATGAACGGAGCAGTACATGTGAAACAGCTTTTTTGAGTGACTAGAGCTAATTGGTCGCGTTATATTCAACTGCTGAACACACAACGGCCATTTCACCGCATTTTCTTGGCTCTTTTTCAATAAATGTCATGTAAAAACTACTGCCATGTTTGTTGTTGTTGTTGCTCTTTTTCTTCCGTCTTGGTAAAATTATTGACTGTTGCTCATCGCCCCCTACTGGTTATAACACAGACGCTGGCATAGAAAATGGATGGAAGTGTAAATGCTGTGACAATAACAACAACACAATGGGAGTATGAATGAGCCGTAAGTCTGAAGCTTTATTCTTACCGTGTCTTCTTCAAATAATTACTGTAAATTTAGTTTCTTGCGATAAATTTCGTTAAATTTCGTTTCGTTGCCCATATTGCAATAATGATAGATTTGCAATATACTGTGCAGGCCTAGTTGCTGTACTACATTTGGGTAATTTTAAAATACAAGAAGCATGTAATCCCATGATTTTGTCCATTATGGAGGATGGATCATGTAGAGGACTTGGAGTTTCTACCCTCCTGCTGTGGCAGAAGCATGCACATTTAATAAAAAACAAGTGAAAAAACAAATAACAAAACCATGCTTAGCTTTGAATTTAGAACATTATCCTAATACACTGTCATTAAAACAGGGGTGTAGCTTTCAAGGAACTTGCCAGATTATGCAACACGTCTTGAATGTGCTATGTCAAAGTGAAGTGTGGAGGCTAATTACTCAGAGCCATGCAAACTGCAGCACTCTAACCACACTCATAACTCTGACAGATCTGGGAGAGCTTTAAAACAACCTACTTTACACAGAGCTATTTGCAGCCAGTCTTTTAACTGAATTATGGGAAACTGACATGGGTGAGCAACCCAGAGCGCTACTGCTAACATTAAATGACTTAAGAAACAGGAAACTAGAGCCTACTGTTAATATGGGACTAGTAATTGAGTGCTGTGATCATATAAGTCAAAGGTAGAGTGGCTGTAGTACTTACGTGCAAAGGATGGATTGGTCCTCACGGTCTGTGGAGAGAACACAAAAACTATGGTCAACATCTTTGCCATGTTTTAAGACATAAGAACAATAAACAAATCACAGTAGTTTATTCTGGGTTAACTGAGCTCATGCATCTTTTCCCATCCATTAATACAATAGAGAGCATACAGTAATAAATGAAAAAAATGTCTAATTTAAAAGTGTCAAACTAGGAACAAAAACGGCTGAATATTACAAAGATAATATGACACGAGAACAGGGTTTCTGTTTTCCAAATGCGCAAAATTTAGAATACGCTGGGAGAGGTGTTTTAATCTCACAGCAGGGAGGCGCTTGGGGCACTCTGCACTCATGTGTATGGAGAAAATGGCATCCTCAGTGTAAACAATGACGTAACAGCCCTGTCTGAGTCTGCTAAAACAAGTGCAAAACACAGTCATTTTATGCTTCATAAATTAATATTTTTACAACTTATTGTTAGTAATACATGTGTAAATCCCTAATAGTGCTTTAGAGGTTATTAGCTCTGCCCAGGAAGACCACAAAATGTAAAAGTTGTAGTGAAAGTATTAAAGGAGCAACGTTGTGCTTTTATAAATAATTTTGGACTAGGATTAGGTGCCTGTTGCTCCTTGCTGGCAATTTTGGGGAATGGACAGTTCATAAAATGGGTATTTAGCACAGCTATTAGCAACACGATGCTAACAGGTAAATGAGCTAACTGCTTTGTAGTGACCACAATTGAAGCGGCGGTGACGGTGTATGGGTTTTAGAAACACACAGGAGCACTTTCTCTCATGTGTTTACGTAAAGTGGTGAGACTGAGAGTTTTTAGCTCTTGAGAAGGAGGAGGAGCCTCAGCATACTGGATTACTCAAACATGTGGAACTGAAACAAAATATTACTCCAGGTAAGTTTTTGAGGAGGAAACTACTTTATAACATAGTTATAAAGCTCCAAAAAGTCAATATAGCAGAGTAGGGGACCTTTAAGCTTTGGCTTCTTCTGCAGTGGTGAACAGTGCCGTCTACTGGTCTCACAGGCTTAGTACAGATGTTCACACCATCTGCTGCTTTTTCACACCTCAAGCGTATCCGTGTAGATGTGAATCGGAGACAGAGAACATGACCAGCGTTGTCATGTAAACAGTCCCACAGTATATATTTAGCAGCCTAATATTACAATAACAATAACCACAAATGCTGTCTATGTTACAACTTAAGCTGCCTACTGTGTTATAATGTTGTTTCCTCCTCAAAAACATACCTGGAGTTGTGTTTTTTCCCTCTCATTCATGTTTGAGTAATCCTGTATAATTCTAGTGTGTATTGTGAGAACATTTCCACTATAAGCCCATTCCTTTGGTCTGAAGCATGCAGCCTATATCTTATAAATCCAAACTGTGTGTAATGACCATAAATGACTAAGGCAGACTGGTAACTTGAGCTCCTACACCTTTCATCACCACAGGATTATTTCTGGCCACTGAGGTGACTGACCTCTACACCCCAGACGGCCTGCTGTTGACTACAAAGAACTACAGGGATCACAACCCACTGGGAGATGACCTGGTTTTTGTGTTTGCTAATTAAAACTGGGCCTAATACATGAATTGGAAAAAAAAAGTTAGCCTTGCATGAATTGAAGATGCACAGAATAGTTGTAGTAGTAGTCCAGGGAGGATTGGTGACAATGTTGAAAGGCCTGTGTCACACGTGTAAACAGTAAAGACCAAAAGGCTGAGCAGCAGCAGCTCGGTTCAAAAATCATGCTTTACTGGAAACACACATTGCCAGTCAACACACACTTAGTCTGTGTCAAACAGGTCATTTTTGCTTTAGTTTTCCCTCAGTATGTTCTTTGAATACATTCTCTAAATTACTGCAACTCCTTGACAGTGTTAAAAATGCTATGTCCGGAGTGATCAGATGTTTGCATGTGTAGAGAGATGGTCCAGAGGCCAGCTGCTGATGCATATGTAGTATGTTTCTCAGTGTGGGAGAAGTGAGCTCCATGTAACGCCTTATGCACTCCACAACTTGTTTGTGCTTCACTTTCTCTGTGTAGTTAAGTTACACATTAGATTGAGTAAATGTAGTGATAATATCAGCGCTTAAACCACCATCACTGTGAAGGGCGCAACTCATTTATTTTAACTAAGTGTCATATCCCCCTCCGCCCACCCCCACAGACACACTCACACAGACATGCTCCTCTTATGTGTGAACTTAAATTCTACTGACATTCCACCGACTTCATCCTCACATGTCAATGCACAGGTCAGGATAGGATAGGGAGGCACCATCTCCTTCTGAGATGGTCTGGAGGACTGCCTCCAGTGCTATTTGGGCTATACTGTGACTGGAGTAGACAATGTGGGTAAATTGTCTTTTCCAACGGGACACAACAACAGTATGAGCTTTGGTTGAGGTTTGAAACGGTTGGTGGGCAAACGCTTAACCCACTGTCACCCCCCCATGTTACTAAAATAACAAAGATGGCATTTTTATCTTAGACTTTAAAACTGCAAGAATCAGATCAGCCAGCCCGAGGATTGCACTCACAACCTTCCTGAGAGGCAGGGGTTCTAACCACTATGCACCCCAATGTGTTAGTCTTGGAAGATGTGTCCAAACCATATTTTTTTCAAATGTGGACAGAATGCTTCAACATTATTCTATTAACTCCCACAGTGCTGTGTGTCAAAGTGAAAACATGTTCGTCCAGAAGTGAAGATAATGTATGAGCCTGTGTTCTTCCACTGAGTGTCCCACAGGTGAAAAAAGTTGGAAAAATCTTTTTCCTCTTGTACATCTGGAGACCTTGTGTTCCTCTTCATTGAATACAAATGTAATTCCAACAGGATCAAACACAACATGTGCAGCCAGAGAATAAACACATTCTTTTGTTGGTCATTTTAACTTTTCAGATGATAAATGAGCCGTTTACTCCGACTGGCCTTTCTGCTTGACGATGGGACGGCCTTTAGATAGTGTTTGCGTACTACCGCCTGACATTAGGCTTATCAGATGTAGGTAATGTCAAGTTCCTTCCTTAAGTTGAAAATGGAAGTATGCACCATTATGAATATTAATAGTCAGACCGCTTTTCCTGATTAAAGAGCGAAGTATTTACATGTGTGGGATCTGGATAACTGGCAATTTTGAGTTACCACAAATACAAGATTTAAAATGGCAATAGAAGGAAGGTCTAAGGTATGTCCACAGATATACACCGACAGTTATAAAGTTCTATCAGATCTCATCACATGGGGTTCGACCTCTATAGCCTTTCCATTTCACCTTTATCAGCTGATAACACTCGAGGATTGCCTTCTGATTGTCCTTCTGCAACAAGATAAACAATACTTCCAAAATTCTCACAATTTACTCCCAAACTGAAATGGTGTTCAGTGCAGCAGCAGACCAGCTGTTGTGGGCACTGGTGTCATCTTGGAATCCAAATCTTTCCCTTATCATTTAGTTGGGACCCGTATTTTATTGTCTACAGCTTAAAGGTGCTATAAGCAGTATATATTTTTCATATTTCATAAAAATTACCCACATGTGTGCCAAGAGATGATGTAAGCATGTTTAAATCAAATAAATAAAAAATTTGTTTTACTGATAACAATGGAACAGCTGTTTTATTTACAATTGAAAATATATTTTACATAATGGCTTTGTTGTTTATCTTACATTTTTTGTTTTGGTTCTAAAACTGCATTGCTGATCGTCAATTCAGAAAAGCGGAAACAGTGGCAACCCAGAGACCATTGTTTTGATTCAGACTGCCGTACTGTTTTCAAACCAGTATGAGCACATGCTGCTTCCAGTACCTTAAACCCTAATTAATAATAATGCATTGGTCTTATATTGTGCTTTTCTAGACACATAAAGTTGCTTTACAGTAAGAGGCATAATCTATTCACTGCTCAGTCACACTTGGTGGTGGTGAGCTCCTTCTGTAGCTAGTGTTGTAGCGCCCTAGACCGGTTTTCCAAAATCCACTTTTGCTCTGTCTTGTCTCTGAAATTTTATTGACCAAACATAATGAGAAAATACTATTCTTCATAATTTTGGGGTAATACATTTTCTGCATGAGAAGAACCAGGACAACGATCTCTCTCTGTTTGTTTGTGGAGTTTGTTGCATTAGATCATCAAAATGATCATTAATTGTTTATGAACCACTTTGTTTAAACCTTTTTCCTTTTATTCATTGTTAATTCACAGGGTTTTGACTTAACCTGGCCTCAGTTTGCCTTGGTCTCGGTCTCTGTCCTTAAAAGACTTGGTCTCAACTTGGTCTTGAACCCTGAAAGTCTCGGCCATGTCTTGGTCCCAGTTAACTCTGAACTCGGACTGGCCTTGGTCTTGATTAGTATGGTCTTGACTACAGCACTATCTGTAGCCACAGTTGCGCTGGGGCAGACCAATGGAGAAGTGGCTGTCATCTTGCACCTATGGCCTCTCCAACCACCACCAAAGGACACTACTACTTTACATTACTAATTTAGTCGCCAATTCATTTTACAGACAGAACAAACACCTATAAGCATCATTTCTTAAGATTTGCTTGCACAATACGGCAGGTAACGCAAATAGTAGCGGTACTCCTTAATGTTTTATCAGCAGGGTAGGTCCAGGTTTTTCTCTTGTGAAATTTAAGACCTTTTTAAGACTTTTGAACTTTTTAATGCCAGGATTGTGAACAGCAGAACAATAATCTGTATGAATATTACTCTAAGGAATTATCCGTACTACTCTCTGTAACTCAAGGGTTTGTCCAAAAGAACTCCAGTGCTGCATTAAAAAATCATGAATAAATGAATCATGCATTTCAATGATAACATTTTTTCAATAAATATATTTTGTTATTGTGGTGACGTTACTTTTTGTTATATTAACATAATGTTTTGACAAATTTTAAGACCTAGAGAAACAAAATCTAATACCCACTCCTAATATGTAATACGTTTAAGGCCTTCATTTGGACGAGAGATCAAATTTAATACCTATTTAATGCTTTTGAGAAATTCGGGCTACCCTGATAAGACAACAACTACTCGAGACTCCACTGTTCTGGCCATTCATACATCCATTCAAACAAAATGTGAGCTTTGCTTCCAGCAGCTCATTACTGCCTTAATAAATCTTTCCTTTTTGTGCTTCTCTGATTATTTCCCTACTGTGGCTTTATCTCTCCAGAAAAGCTCGGCAAGCATATTGTTATTATACTCACACTGACAATTACAGTAGAGAAAATCACTATCAGCCAGTCAGTTTTTGAATAAAATGTTCTTGTAAATGTAGATCACCATTTTCAGAGTTTCCATTAAAATGGAATTGTAAATGCTACTTTAAATATGACTTTGGACTTCAGACCAGCAACAAGTTTTACAGGCTGGTTATTTTGTTCCAATTATTTGTGTCATAAAGTCAACTCTAGGTCAAATGAGTAATCATGTCAAATCATTTTCATGTTGTCATTTTTAGCATCTTATTCCAGTAAAGGGTTGTTTTTAGCTCAGTCAGATATGTTTCATCAGATTGCTTTTCATTGTAACCTTCATTCCAGAAACAACATAAGATAGCACAAAACATCACTCAATCTCACAGACCTATTTCTTGTGGCACTTCTATCATTCCACACTTCTCCATTATAACACCCACACACAGTGCACTCATTCTCATAGTGCTACCACAGCCAGCCCCGTCCAGTCTTTCCAGCCCAGTTCTACGGCAGTGGCTCATAGAGAAGGTCTGTGCTCCTCAGCAGGGTTCCTTCTGCTGCTAATCATTTATCCCCCCACACGGATTAAACAAACCTCATTCTTCACATTCCAGCGCTTTACCCCTTTCCCTGCATCACCCCCATGCCTCCCTCCATTTCCACAAAAGAACCGGTTGCTACTGTTGCCTCCATAATTGACCTCATTTCACCTCGTAGCGTCTGAGCTCCCAGCAGAAATTCAACAACACTGCATCATTCATACTCATGGAGGTGAAAGTACCTTTATAATGTATTGTATTTTTCTGATTACAAAAGAAAAAAATACATCTTGGTTCCTGTTCCATATATTTGCGAAATCTGGACTGAGCTGGACGACATCAGGATAACATTAGGAAAATAAATGTGGGGTCAAATTTTGGTGGTCTATGAAATCACTAGCTCAACACAGCTCACAACTCCCTTCTGCAGGTAAATGTCAGCACACTCCCAGCTTGGAAAAGCAGACAGGAGCAATGGCACAGCCTGGTGTTATGGCCGAGTGTTATGTATGTATGTATAAAATGGGGCCAGTGAAAAACACACTTCCAGAGCAACTTACAAGGCTTCAACAATTAAAAAAAAGCTACTATCAGTGCATTTTTTTTATTATATTTCTCATGTAAACAACCCAAGTACAACCTTTTTTGTGTGGCTCTGAACCAAATATGGGACGTTTCTGAGGAGCAGATATTGGAACTCCTGAGCTTTTAACCATGTTATATTGTTTTTTCCTGTTCCAAGACATATCTGGAGTACTAGTTTGTTTCATTCACACGTTTGTGTAATCCTGTACGCTGAGGCGCTGCCCTTCTCAGGAGAAAATGGATTTGTCTCACTGCTCTGCACAAACATGTGAAACACAACCTTCTGCAGGAACTGCTCCTGCATGTTATCAAAGAACATGCACCATCACTGTACAGATAAAATCAGAAATTAAACCGTGGTCACTAGGCTAGGCTAGCTAGGCTAGTTCATTTTGTACATTAGATAGCTGTCAATATACTACTAGTTAAGAGAAGCAGACAGAAGTAATGCTAAAGAGACTTAACTATGTCTGTTAGCTTTATATTGCTAATAGCTGTGCTAATTAGCCTTTATAACATGCTCTGTCTATCCCCCAGCAAGAAATACTACAAGCACTTGAAGTCTGAAATGTTGATGCAAAGGTGTCCAAATTTATGTCAAAAAGCTTAAAAAAAAGCACAAGTACATTTTAAATAAAAATTGTAGAGATTTTTTTAATTTTATATTTATTTGAACTTTATTTAACCAGGAAAGTCCCACTGAGATTCAGAATCTCTTTTTCAAGGGAGTCCTGGCCTCATGAGGGATCTATTGTACATGTTTTTGGTGGTAGGAGAAACCAGAGCACATTGAATGAAACCTACACAGACAGGGGGAGAAAATGTAAACTCCACACAGAAAGGCCCCCCCTGGCCCAGGAATCAAGCCAGGGACTTTCTTGCTGTGAGGCAGGAGTGCTAACCACTATGCCACCATACTGCCCAAGAGAGATTCAGTGTTGAAGTAGTGTTTCTTTTTTTTTCCAACTGGCACATATGGCTAAAGGTGCTATGAGCAGTATATATTTTTTTATTATTATTCCCTAAAAATTACCCACATGTGTGCCATGATATGATGTAACCATGTTTAAATCAAATATTAGTTTTACTGATAACAATGGTACAGCTGATTTATTAACAACTAAAAATATAATTTATATAATAGCCAAGTTGTTTATATTTACATTTTTGTTTTAGTTCTAAAACTGCATTGCTGATTGTCCAATCAGAAAGCGGAAAGACTGGCAACTCACAGACCACTGTATTGATTTAGACTGCAGTACCGTTTCAAACCAGTACAAGTGCAGGCTGTTTACAGTACCTTTAAGTCTCTTTGGCATTGCTCCTGTCTGCTTCTCCAAACTATATACTTGTTTACTTGACAACTATCTACTGTAGAAAATGAACTAGCCTAGCTCCAAAAATACAGTGTCAAATAGAGTCACATTTTCAAAAACTGGTATCTCTTTAAGAATTCTTGGCAGAGATATCTAAAACCACACACTGTACAGCCATTTTCCCCTAAATTGTGGTTCTAATTTCTGATTCAGTGTAAACTCTTTCAAACAATCCATGATTAAATTTACACATGTATCCATAAACCTTACATTTGGCAAAGAAATCAAGTTAAGAAAAAACGTACTAGCCAATTACTGTTTAAACGGTGACTATTATTTACACAACACTAACACGGCAACTTTTCACTTCTGACAGAACACCACTTTACTGCCAGAATCTCCTACAACAACGGAGAACGTGTTACAAATGAAAATTGACCTGCAAGCGTGTTTTCTAACCTTTCGGGGTCTCCAGCAGGATGTAACACGTTTTTCTACACCACTACTCCACTTCTCACAATTAGCTTCATAAAAACGGCCGTAAAGCACAACAGTTAAACATTCTAGTGCCAGGCAACCATTTTGACTGCATTAGAAATCCAGACTGATGGCCCGAGAGCTTAAACTATGGTTAAATGCGCGGCAGAAGTGCTCTAGGTTAGAGCCACTGTGTGACTGTGCTGTGAACGAATAATGCACCCATTTGTAAAGCAACTTTGAGTGTCCAGAAAAGTGCTATATAAGATGGAGGCATCCTTCTTATTTTATTTTTATTTGTACACAAATGCAGTACTTTGTGTGTAGTGGGGGAAAAAAGGGGAGTTGTTTGGTCATGAATACCTCGAAAGCACAAGTAAAGCGAGTTTGGGGGTTAGGGGTGGGGAGGACTCATTCACATTCCCAGACAGTGGAGGGATCTGGAAGTGTGGGGCTCTGTGGTACCTGCACTATGTAACTGTCGCTCTGAGGCTTCCGGACAATTATGATAAGACTCGAATTAAAACAAGGTTAAAGTGGGCGGCTGAAGAGGGGGAATCAATCTTCAAGGCTGCAAAAAATAGTAACTAATGAGGAAAAGAGAACATTTTTTTGGAACCTAAAATGTTTCTTGCATTATACATTTTCGGGGATTAATAATTTGCAGCATTTGGCCATTCAAATGTCTTTTAAGTATAAAAATATATAGATGAGATGGTGCCTTATAGGGTCAGCAACAATATTTTCAATATTTTCCAAGTTTCCATATTAGTTCCTTATTCTTCAATGTACTTATTTGTGGCCCTGCTTGTGGCTAACCAGGTCAACCTCACTACTCTGTGCAGCAGTCTTAGCAGCTGCTGGACATTCATGAGCCTGTGTAAGCAGAAGGGCAGCCTCACAAAGCTGACGTGCCATTGGCCTGTCCCAGTCTGGAATTCAGATACCCCCGGTAACCCCCTCAACACCGAGACGAGGGCCTCTGGTGGGGTGTGGACCGGCCGTTAGAGACAATTATTGTATTGGCACAGTCAACATACTATGGCAGGATATTCCCCAGTGAAACACTAACCAGAGCAGGAGCGTTGGGAAAATGAGCTAAGGGTGCGGTGGGAAGAGCCCTGATAAAGGAAGAGCAAGATAAAGTTAGCACATGAGAGTGGCACATGGAGAAAAGAGGGAAACAGCCAACATAACACACTGGCTTTAGATGATGTCATGTCCCATAAGTTCAAAAATAGACTTTAACTGCTGCAGATGTGGGATAGGGACAGTAATGACCAACAGCAGATGAGATCACACACAAGATATAGGCATGGTTTGTGAATGTTGTTGTTTTGTGTGCTAAAAACCATGTAACAACACAGTATGCAATAATACCCCCTTCTTAGGCAGTTTCTCGCAAGATTTGTGCATTTACAAAAACTATCAATCCATTGTGCAGCACAACAAACATCTTTTCTTCTTTTTTTCCTGCTAATACAAGCAGTGGTGGAAGAAGTACTCCATTTTTTACTAAAAGTACAGAAAAAGGAACAATAATTTACTCAAGTAAAAGTCAAAGTGTCACCTTAAAATGTCTAAAAGTAAAAGTATAAAAGTACTTACTTTCAAATGTACTTGTGAGTAAATAAGTATTAATATATAATAATATATATAAGTATTTTGCACAGATTCTGGAACTAATGAGTCTGTTGAAATTGTGAATTTTTTTGATTTTTGCTGAAAAACTGTACTGAAAATGGTTAACCGGAGCAATAAAAGAGACTGAATCTGTCAATGAGGTCTTTCTATGGAGTGCTACTTTGCTACTACTACTACTACTGCCTCTTTTATGTACTGTGTCTACAATGACGATGGCAAAAACACATGATTTTAAATCAAACTCAAAGTACTTTTTACTTAACCAACTCAACAATGTAGTGAAGTAAAAGTACTCTTGTAAAATTTACTCAAGTAATGTCCAGATACATGAAAATTGTACTTAAGTAAAGTAACTAAGTACTTTTACTTTGTTACATTCCACCACTGAATACAAGTAGTACTTATTATTAAAATATTTAGAGTATGATCCTGAGGGGACCCTACTGTAATGTCAAGGTGTGATCCTGAGTAGACCCTAGCATTAATGTCCAGACATGATGCTGAGGGAACCCTATTATAATGTCCTGACATGATCCAGGGGGGTCCCTAGTGTAATGTCCAGGCATTAACCATGAGGGGACCTTACTATAATGTCCAGACATGATCCTGAGGGGACCCTAGTATAATGTCCAGGCATGATCCTGCGGGGACCCTAGTATAATGTCCAGGCATTAACCATGAGGGGACCTTACTATAATGTCCAGACATGATCCTGAGGGGACCCTACTATAATGTCCAGGCATGTTCCTGAGGAGACTCTGGTACAATGTACCAGCATAATCTTGAGGGGACAGGGACCCCAGTATAATATCCATACATGATTCTGGGGGGTTATTGTCCAGACATGTGGAAAGTCATAATCCAGAAGAAATTTAAAAAAAGGTGATGTATAAGTGACAAAAAGTAAGTCATAACTGTAACAATGAAAGTGGTTTAATGACTTGCTGTGTCTTTTACAGAACTGTATTATGTTTAAACACTTTTCCACATTTTTATCATGTGGCTTATGTTGGGCCTGTTAGATCTGTTTTATACTGTCTGAGCTCCACTCTGCAGAGGGCATCCAGACAGACTTTCAAAGTGTCTCCATTTTTCACTACAGCACATTTTTCACATGCCTCTAATGCCAGGGTGACATGAGTAAAGTCCAGGAGGGGAAGGGATATCAGGACAGATAGAGCCCAGATTCAACCATGTGTTTCTCATGGAGAGGTGTGAGGCTGCTGTGCTGGTTTAATTAGGAGACTCTTTGAAATCTAATACAACACTTTAACTGTCTGTGGAGCTCAAGACATGTGCCAACTGTAAGTCATTCTCAACAGCACAGTGTTTACGTAGCAACTGAGATCCATGGATCAGTTCACCAGTCAGGATTCAGAAAAATAGAATTCAACATCTGGTCAGGGCTCAGCAGAGACATGAGACTAGAGACTTTTCCACAAGGTACAGTACACTTCAGCTTGCAGCACGGTTTGTCTTTGTTTGTTTAATCTTCAACATGATCAAATATAATCGGCTATCAGTTTGGACTATGGGGAGGTCAGGCATCATCTGTGTGACATTTTCCAAAAGCTGAGGCAGAGGATATAGTGTGTAAACAATGACATTTTAGACATATCAGATGAGATGATAAAGCTGAGTGGCATCAAGAAACATATCACACATAGCTCTCATGACTTACACATGAACGTGCTGAACATGTATGCATTACAAGAAATACGTTCCTCCAGCAGCGGACACAGTATTGCAGCAAAAAATCTATGCAGCCCAAAAAAGGATTTAAGAAAACAAAACAAAATAAAGTCAAGAGATAACTTTTAAAATGTTTGGGGGCAGAAACCATAAGTTGAATATGAATCCCAGGCTGACATTACTGTATAAACAGCAATGTTTATAAACATAAACAACACTATCAGGGCAAATTTAGGCTTTGCCCATCTATATTTCTTCCTACGTCTTAACTTCTTTTTTCATTTAACCTTTATTTTACCAGGTAGAACATTAAGAACAAATTCTTATTTACAGTGTAACACTGCTCATTGCCCATGCAAATGAGACAGCTCTGGTTTTCAAGTGAGTTACATCTGCAGATCATTGCTGCAATATTTATTCAACGCCAACACGTGTCGACTACATTAGTCTTCATCAGGGTATGTAGTACAGGTGCGTGAACATGTTTTATAAAAGGCAGGTCATGGTCAGTCATGTGACTACTACAAAGCACATATCGAGAAAGCATCAATGAAGGCACATCAATATAAATATCAATACATCATGATTAGTGCCATTTTACACACACACACACACTTACTGCCATTTTTTAAGCTGGAGAGCTCATTCTGCATCAAATACTATGCAATGAGCTATCCACAGCTGAAATCAAACATTTGTATCATCTTAAAAAATAAACCTGATTTGTTATTGGCTTTGATAGTAAGACAGGATATCCGCAGGGCAGTGTGACTCCTTGTGCATATCCAAGGACATGTGGCTGCTGCAATTGATAAATTGGTTATAGCCATAATATGTGATGTCCTTGTAATTGTGTGTGTTCATAAACAAGCAACAACAAAAAGGTACATCAGCTTAAATAATTATCTACTAGGAGAAAATGCCACATATATTATCATAATCAATACTTAGAGCTAGCTGCTTGAACTTTAGAGCCACTTTGTTTTTGCTTACACAGCCAAAGTGCTAAACAACAGTTGCCTCCAGAGAGAGTAAATTTGTCCTTGTGCGGTTGGGTGTAGCCTCTGGACCAATGAAAGGGCAGAGAAAGCAGTGGTGGGAGATACGGCCGAAAGTATTTGGTGGCGTAATGGGTTGCAGATGGCGGCCGTCAGCAGGCCTGCTGTCTCCACAGAGGTTCTTTGTGATGTTTTCAAACGTGCGTGTTTACCCTGGCACCTCTAATATCAGCGTGCTAAGCTGCGCAGTGCCACAGGAATCCACACTCTACTGAGGAAAGATTTATCCGAGGGAGATTTGAGGTCAAAACTCAAATTGGTCTAATCTACTGATAAAGCCTAGAGTATGTACAATTTATCACGGCAAAATAGAAATAGAAATAAATAATAATAATAATAAATTAAACATATCATAGTTAGGATAGGCAGTAGATTAAGTCAGGGATGTCAAAAGCTGTTAGCATTAAGCCTCACTGTGTTGAAAAGAAACATTTTATACAACAAATGATTCAAGATACCCTTTGTTACCACAGGACATTTTGTGGCATACAGTTTGTTAAGCTTAAATATGCATTACCTGATTTTTTTCCTCTTGTATTTAAAGAAAACCAATTATTCGGTCAATAGCAGTACAATTGATCACTGAAAAAATTAGACCACGCGCTCTCATCTGGGCTTTATTATAATCTGTTTTTGACAGAGGGGGAACTAGAGCAGATACTGCATTTTTGGACCAATCACATGCTCTGAACAAAGGGGATGGTCCAGTTCGGATCAGGGTCAACTTCACTGGTTGAGTCCAGCCTCAAGCACATCTTTCTACACTGGGGTAATGACGGCGGCAAGTCCAACTGGAAAGATACCAATTCCAATGCTGGCTCCAACTGCTCACACCACAAAACAGCAGAGATAAATGAAAACAGAAATGAAAAAAGAGAGAAGAAAAGTGTAAATCTGAGCAAAATAAAACACTGGTATATAAGAGAAGAGGAGGAGAGCTTTTTTTTAAAAAAAACTTTTTTCACATTAGTAAAAACTCAAATAGTGGGCCCTTAAGTTTACTAATTTTGTTATCATTATGGTATGATAAGGCATGACTAAAAATATTGCTAATGGTCAAAAATCATTGGTCAGCCATGGCACTGGCCTACAGTTCAATCTTTTAAAGTTTTTTTGACCAGTGTTTCCCAACAAGCGGTATGGGGACCCCTTGGGGTACGCAAGCACTTTGGAAGGAGTACATGGATAATATATCCAGAAGATGATAAGAAAACTTTTCATATTGAAATAATGAACAAAGACAATAAATATTACTTGAATATTATATTTTGTAAAAAAAAATTTTGTTTATAATTGATGAATGATTTTAATATTTTGTTGTGGTAAATGTATTATGAGTTTAGAATAATTATTTATTAAAATGTTTCAAAATATATTTTTTTATTTAGAACATAAAATATAGTAAAATAATAAAAGATAAAAGGAGTTTATGTTGTCATTGTTACATTTTTATGTAACAATGACAATGAATGACAATGAATTTTTATTTAATAATGCATTTCGGAAATTACAATGTCTAAAAATATTTTTTTCATGTCTTAATGTCCACTTTCTGCAGGATCATCAATGCATATGAGTGAGGGGTCCTTGTGGTATGACAAAAGTCAGTCAGTGGATAAACAAAACACAAAATGTTGTGTGTAATAAAAGGAAGTATGCTTTAATAAATAAAGACATCACCAGGAGGTTACAAAACAGACAGGCAGAGTGGAACAAGGCTCCACTGAGACAGACCCAGAGTCAGTCAGTGAGTTGTAAGGTTATGGTGTCAGTGCGAGGGCAGGTAACTCTACCGGAGCAGCTGAGGTCCTTGCTATCACTGCTATGAGTCTCTGATGACAAAGCTGCCCAGGAAAGAGCTCAGATCATGACAGAGGCTCTGCTCTAAATCATCGCTACACATTCTCCATCTACACTAGTCACATGTGACACACTCATACAACTCTGGGGCCAAAGTAGGCCAAAGGAGTAAACAGGGATTTTAAAGTGATGAAAGCACTTATTAGTTTGAGGATATGATGGTTTATTGAGTCATGCCAAATATATAATCTCTGTATCTACTGAATATGGTAGACATTCATAACCTCACAAGCAAGATCTGTAAAACTTAATATTCAGACTTTAATCCTAACACAAATAAAATGAGGATTTCCAGTAAGTTACATCTATTTGTATTTGGCAATAAGAACAAAGTATTAGTGAACTAATCTCAAATTGCTGCCTTGTTTCTCAATTATAACATGTCATCAATGGTCCAAGATGTTAAATATAGCATTCATCTGCCTTGCTCTATCACCTTTGCCAGATTCTCCAGACTTCAACTTATGTGTGTTTTTTTCTTCATTTTTTTAAATAGCAGTTTTTGCTAAAGGTCCCATAGTATGATTTTTGCAGGCTTTATGAAACAATTGTGGACACCTTTGCATTAGTATTTCACGTTTTATAAATAATATATACTGTATGTATGGAAAAAATTATTTTGAGGAGGTGTTACGTCAACTTTGCAGAGAACGCTTGGATTAGGTGCCTGACAGAGCATAAAATGGCTGATTAGCACGGCTATTAGCAACATAGTGCTAACAAATAGATAAATGAGCTGACTGCTCAAACATGTGAATGAAACAATATTATTCAAGGTATGTTTTTGAGGTGTAAACATCATTATCACATGGTTAAAAGCTCAAAAAAGCTGATTTAGCAGAATAGGGACCTTTGAAAAAAAAATTGCTTTTGAAATGTAACTTTCTTAACCTGAGAAATCTGTACATATAAAAACTAAATAATAATAAAAATCTTACTTTTTAAAGCTAAAATCTTTTTATCCTCAAAATCCTTTCAATGCATCTTTTTAAACTTCAAATACCTTTATAATGACACTTTTTAAACCTCAACAAAGCTTTGAATCCATACTTTTAAACCTCAAAAAAATACTGTAAAGCACTTTCAAAGGCTTCATGGAACTCTGGATTCCTTCATTTTAACACAGAACAGCTATCTAAATGACTGCCCAGTCCAAGTTAGATGTGAAAAGCATGTTCTGTGCATGTGGAGAGGTACATCCTTCAGAGCTGACCCATGACTCAATAACACAGATATGTATTCATGCTGCTGGACCAGACAGCTGTCTGCCATTCCCTGCACACCAGCCCCACCGTAGTGCCCTACTTCTTTGTCATGTCTTGAAGCTCCAGCATGTGCCGACAGACCCACTCACTCATACACCTGCCCCGTCACTCAGATTCTGGGTGTGCCCTCCCTGCTGGCCCTCACTGCCCTGACTGGAGGCCTCATTTCCCCCACGGCACCCTGCTCCCAGCCCCCCTCACGCTCCACAAAGCTCCTATTGTGAGGCACAATGCTGGCCACCCCCTCAGCCTCTGACGGGACCCTCTGCTCTGTTTCCCCCAGAAAATATCCCTGTGTTTTGGCCTGACTTCCTATGGCTCTGCTGTCTTCATCTGCCTGCATTTCTTTTGATTGCATATTTAAAAGACACATATTTTCTCCTTTAAGATCCCAGAGCTGCCTTTAGATTCCACTATTAAGCACAGTCACTGTTCTCAGTTCCTTTTTACCATGGTCTCTCTGACTACTTTTGTCCTGACTCCAGTCTTCATTTTGTACAGTTAACATTGCATTGTGTTAAACCAAGCCATAATGAAGACTTGTATGGAGCTCTTTTATTCTCGAACTATTAGGCCCAATGTAATCAGCCACTAACAACAAACCTATCCCACTGAGCTAACAAACATTGTATCATCTTCTGATGGCTTCAGCTTCTAAACCAGGGGTCATCAACTACATTTGTCCAAGGGCCAGCATTTTTTCTGAGAGAGACAGTGAGGCCCAGATAGTCTCATAAAATAAAATAAGTAATATATTATTATTTAATATATTAATATTCTGCTTGCACATATGCCTGACACCTGTTAAGCCTGATATAACAATGAGAGGAATTGTAGACTATTACCAAATGCGAGTTTTTCAGTCTTGACAAAGATTTTTTAGGTTTGACTTCATTTATATTTATGTTTTGAATCACAGGCCTCCTTAATTTGATGAAAAGTATAACATTTCTAATAACTGAGGCCTGTCACATTTATTTGGCATATGTATGTATTTGCTATTTGCAAGGCTTGTACATTTTGTGTGTAGAAAACTCAAAGCAAGGACATATGTGATAAATGAGTATAGATAAAATGAACATGTAAAACAATAAAATAAATGTTTAATTAGAGTGATTTTATTGTCATTTTTTTATGAAAGACAGGCTATGGCATAAGCTACGTTCAGAAGAAAAAGTATATAGGCAACTATATTTTTATTCCTGAATTCAGTAATCTTCTGGGGGCCGGATGGAAAGCTCTGGCGGGCTGGATCTGGCCCCTGAGCCTCCAGTTGACATTCACTGCTCTAAACCAATAAACACAGGAGTTTTTGAATTCACTCTTCTGACTGGATAAAAAAGAACAGGACAGTACTAAGGGCCGGGCGATATGGAAAAAACCAAACAAAAACAAAATATTTATATAAATATTTGATTAGTTTTTACATTTTTAGACAATTTACTATTTTAATCAATTTTTCCTCTTGCTGTCTGACCTAAAAAGCTACATAAAATGTGTTTTAATATTGCATAGCTATATTTTTAAGCAAATGCCAACACAAAACAACAGTAAAACAGTGTGCATTACTCTCACAGTGGCATTAGTGAAGACATAAATGTGTTTTAGTGCTAATATTCTCTGCTTCTAAAGTCCAGGTCTATTGTAATTTATACATCATAATATGGTGACTTCATATTATGAAGCCTTGTTAAAGACGCTAAAAGCTCCAGAGCACACTACGCTGTTCGTCTTTGTCGCCATCTGATAAATAAATTATTAGTATTACAGAGGTAATACAAATCCTTTCTCTGTGATTATTAGTGTTTTTATTGTTTGCAGTATCTCAACAGTCAGTAATAGTGGTGAACCGTCTGTATTTTTTCTCATGAACACTCATTATAGTGGACCTAGACACTGATAGACCTACTGGAGAGTGTTCTACTCTAAGGTGGATGTTGTGAAGGGGTTTTTCATTATGTTTTGATCCAGCCTAAGGATGCTCTGGTTCACTTCTATTGAGTTACTGTATGGCGGATTAATGATGGAAATTCCCCAGGCAGCTCAAGAAATAGCTTTTGAACCAACTGTCCAATTACTTTTGAGCCCCTGAAAAAGAGGCTCCTACATTTTAAGGAGCTGTCACTCCTAAACACTTCATCCGACTTGGACGTGAATACTCTCAAATTACAGCTGAGAGTCTGCACTTTCAGTACAAATAACTGTATTTTGAATATGTTTTGGTTTACAGCTAAAATAACAAAACTTGTGCCAGTGTCCAAATACTTATGGACCTAACTGTATACATATATAGTCAAGGTGATTATTATTGTTATTAAAGGGGTTAATGTGAAAGTGTTTTTAGTTTCATTCATGCTGTGTGATAAAACACACTTGGACACAGACCCTGACTAGCAACTCTATAGCCTCATCTTGAATCTCCTGATTTGCATGAGCCACTCCACACACACAGTTCTCCTGCTGCGGTCTGAAATCAAAAGAGCAGAAGAAGAAATGATGAAGCCGGAGCCTCCTCAGAGGTTCCCGCATGGCTGTGGTTGTAGTTTTCATGTTCGCTCAAAGCCTTTGAGGATGTGGAACATTATGCTTTTTCAATGGCTTCCAATTTTGGTCAAAGACAGACAACAAAAGAAAGTGGTGAACAAAGTTAGTCAAATGAGAGGCCAGCTGCTTTTCAGAAATACACCAATTAGAAAACAGCAGATACTTTGGACTGGATGGTTTTAAATAGCGTCATTTAGCACTTGTGTTTGAGATCCCGGGGCAGTTATTTGAGGTCTCCATGGAGAAGTGGGGGGTATGCAGAGGGTAATGGCCCACTCTGATGACGCTCGACCATGACTCAGCCCACAAAATTTAGCTTGGTATGGCATGGTCTGGGACACCTCTGACCTCATTCCACTGCATTCGTCACTGTGCTTCTTTTGTGATTAAAGAATGAACAGTTTTTAGAAGCAAACATGGCGGGGTGGCCATACTGGGATAAACATTTCATTCAATATGTAGAACACTAGACTAACATGACAGACAGTAATGACATAATCCCACAATAAACACAATATGTGGTATATATACACTTAATTCAGTGCACTGCCAGTCCCAAGCCCAGACAGAGAGGGCCACATCAGTAACTTTAAATTGATAGAAGTCTTATTGAGTTCTAAATTTCAAAACATAACACAAACATTAACAATAGCTACATCCCCAAATATCCCTCAAATGCTTGTGTTAGGCACTCATGCCTTGTATAAAAACAAAAATAAAGGAAGTCTGCGAATGAACCTCACTGCAGTATGTCCTGATTTGCACTGGCAGACCATATGCCACTGACATATTGTACAGAGATAGCACTACTAGGAGAGCATGATGACACAATTCAGCATACCACAAGTGTACTTACAGTCAGTATTTACAGCCAAAGCAAAGCACTGATAAATGCTGATGAATCATTTAAAGAATTATAATAATAATTCATTATTATGTCTGATGTCTATCATATCTCTTATCAAAATAAACCAAAACTCGCACATTGCAAGGGTGCAAGGTGTGCAGTTACTGCTTTTGCGTCACAGAAAGGAGATCGATCATTGGACCATCACACAAACTCTCTCAAATTTGGTGTTGGAAATTAGATGATATTTCTCCCCCTCAAGAATTACCTTCTCAATGTGTGATGTTCACTTTACTGCCATGTTTTAGTGAGCCTTTACTCTGACACTTTGACAATGTTGTGGAAGTTTATTTTGACACTTGGTGATTGTTTCCTGTGTTTGTCTGGCTGTAGTGCAGTGAATCAACAGGAAGACGCTTGAAAAATTGAACTCCAACCTATCTTTAGTGTAGCAGTGCGGCGTTCCTGGCACACGCTCGAGTTGTCGGCAGTGTGAATTATCAGATTGAATAAAAATTATAGCATTTCATCAGTGCAAGCCCTGCGACTAGCTGCCCCCTGTCCAGGATGTAGCCCACCTAAAGCCCACAGTTAATCGGATATGCTGAGAAAAAAATCCTAAAATAACTACCCCCACTCCAAATCTACAGTTTCATATCATTTATACATGTGACTAACAATGGCAATAAAGCTATTATCTGAATAAAAATTTGCTCTGTACCAAAATTGACTGTATTACTTTAGTAATTCCTGAGAGAGAATGGATACAATATATTGTAAAAGCTTCTCTACTCACATACCAGGAAGTAAAGGACATTTCAATGCAAAAGAACTCAATATTCCTTAATAACTGATGACTTTTCTGCCACATATTGGAAATTGTTGCACCCTAGGTACTAGACGCAAGACCTCGGTATGGTCAGCTATGGCTTCCACTACTGCCTAGAGAGAAAATCTGACAGAGTAATGACAGTGAATACTCAGCAGATCACATAACTCCTCGGACATTCGCAACAGCAGCACTAAATTACGTCCAGACAAATGAGACTTAGACAAAGTGCAAATCAGTCTCTGAACACAATACAAGAGCAGTGAGGGAGAACTAAAGGAAGTGACTGATGTTCTCTGATTTGTCAGTAACACCCAACACTGGACATAAAGAGCAAGGCTGTCTACATACTGATAGTGCGTGATCATGGACGGTCTCATTCACTGGCATCATTACAGCAACTGATATTGCTTTCCATATTCAAAATTCTTAAACATGTAACCATGAGTCTGAAGACTTGAGCCTGGTATAGCATGGTCTAGGCTAGACCAATAAGTTCATTCCACAGAATATGCCTATTTTAACAGGCTTTATATGTTGGATGTAATCTTTTGTCTGTGTTGGTTTGTTTGGATTTTTTTGTGTGTTTTTTTGTGTTCTTTTAGCAAGAAAACTGTACAAGTCATGATCAAATCCCAGTACAGCAGACCAATCGCAGATGTTAGAATCCAGTCTCCCTAGAGTCCTTTCCTCCTCATTTGTCTCCTTTCACTCCCCTCTCAGTACAAATCCCCCACAGACAGGACATCAGCAGCAGCAGTTCCTCTCAGCACCTCCACTGATAGGAGCTCAGCCTCACCTCATTTAGATCTGTTACTACAAACACAGCAAAGACTTCTGTTTGCAACAAAGGCTTCAAATGAAGACTGATTATACAACAGGATCACTCAGCATTTTCCACATGAGCACAATGAGTATCATCAAATCAGCCTCCACTGTGACAGCTGACTGCATTCATCTGGCATAAAAAAAAATCTTTTCTATTTTTCCAAGTTGTAAATAGCACATGAAGACACACTGTATTGGAAAAAACAATAAAGACGTCCTCATAGAATTACCTACACTGGTGATTCGCAACTGGAGTCATCCTGGGACAACTTATCATGTAGCTGGAACCCACTATCTTTTACATTTTACAATCTGGTCTACAACTTTACCATAAACTCATTATAGCATAATTAAAGTCTCAGATATTATACTGTATTAGGGGTGTAATGATACAGTAACTTTATCGATGTTTCAAAAAATCATAAACACCTTCTTATCTGAAGGTGCTGAATTGTGTCAAATCGTATTGTTCTAAATTAGCCAATATCGTTCTTGAATCGTATCAAAACAATTTTTATCAAGACGTATCGTATCTTTGCAAAAACATATCAGTACACCCCTATACTGAATCAAAACACTGAAGCTAGGTCTTGTCTATATCTTTCCCCAACCTGCTAGGAACATGCCTGTGACACATTTTGTGAGGCCGACAGTTATTACAGTGCAAGAGCAGTTATTATTACTAGAGTATCAACAATGTTGAATGTAAGGAAATACCTTTATTACTACTAAACTGATCACTGAGTCAGTTCAAAACACCATTAGAATTTAAAAGAACAAGACCATGTCAAAGTCAGATAACCAACTTCCTAACCCAAAAACTAGAACTGTCCTAAGACCACGTGAAGTTTTTCCAACTTTATTCAAAAAAATGGACAAATGTCAAATCTTTAAATGGGTCAGATTACATAGGCACTTTCCTGGATGTCACCTTATCAGACAGAAAATCCACCTGACTATTTATCTATCACATGACATGTAATAATGCAATGCTCAAGAGTATTGTTCGCAAATATTTTAAAAAGTAGAATACAAGAGATGCGTTTCAAACACAGTTTTTGCTGTCTTACCTTGAAGCATGCAGCGGTATGCCGACTCTGAGATGGCGTAGATGTGGGGAGGCATTTCATGTCGTTTCTTCCCTCTGTACATCTCGATGATGTTCTCTGAATAGATGGGCAAGTTCTTGTAGGGGTTGATGACCACACAGAACAAGCCTGAGTATGTCTGCCAGGAGAGACACAAAATTCATCATTATACTGTATACCAAACCACTACATGCCCATTTAAAACTGTTTAATAAATGAAATGACTCCTTCACAGTGACAGAGGAGTATTTGAACATAGACAGGATCCCAAAGACAAAATTCAGTTACGAACAGACTAATGTTGTGTACTCCATCCTCCCCAATGCAGTGAACTTTACATTGGGGAAACCAAACAGCCTCTGCATATGAAATTGTACTAACACCACAGGGCCAACCCCAGTGAACCGGAGTCTGCGGTGCACCTCCACCTATAAGACACTGACCACTCCTTTAAGGCCAGTGATGTCCAAATCTTAGCAAGAGCGAAAGGGTGGCTGGGGTGAGGAGTCAAAGAAACATTGATAAAAACCTTCTTTGAAAAGAAATGGTGATAAAGCCAGTTCAAAGTTTCACTCAGGCCAATTGACATCAGAGGGAGCAGCCTATGCTAATGGTCCACAGGTGGGTTAACAACTGTCACACTCACTCCAGCAGAGGACAATTTACTTTTAATTTTATCCACTCAAGATCTATAGAATTTAGTTTCAGGTCAAACTCCTCCCACATAGGAGCATAAAAACTCATCTCTCTTACCAGTTTAATTCAGAAATGAGAAAGCAGCTCAAATGAAAGATTAAAACATCTTCACCTTAAAAAAACAAGTCAAGATGACTTATTTTTAGATGTTTTTGTTTTCAATTAACTTGGATGACTGTCTCTGTGTGTCTCTGATCTTCACGGACATCCACAACATAATTAAATAGAGAAACAAAAAGCATAAACAAGTTGAGGAGAGAATGAACCCTCAGCACTATGTACACTCCGCACCTGCATTGAAAAGACACACATGCGGACTCTCCTGTGCACATAAACTTAACAGACAGAAATCTAATAGTGCTATAAGCATAGATGACTAAGCCCTGAATGTAAACATAGTGTCATACTTTCCAAAGAATGATTTTTATTAATTAACTGGATATTCTTTCCAGCTATGAAATCAGCCTGTGATTTATCAATACTGTTTTAGGGACTTGCATCATCTGAACTGGCATACAGCACCTCTCCATAAACAAGGATGACTGACAGAGTGAAAACTGCACTGACACACAACAGCACTAAGACCTCAAATATGACACTATAATGAATTATGTGGCGAATCATATTGCAGTAAAAAGCTTGCGCTGCAGACGTTTAGCCTACACTCTGGCTCTTGCCTGTATTTTTTTGGGCCACAGATCTTTCCCTGGAGATGGTGTGTGGTATGAACACTTCTCGGCTCGACTCAATCGAGCAGGAGTCAGCCGCCAAGAGTGAGAGAGAGGCCCTTTCTGGGCTACTGCTCTTTTGCCTTCTGAAAATTCTGTAGGGGATTTCTATTAGCCCTACAGACTAGTGCTGCACGATTAATCTAATCGAAATCGCGATGTCACGCTGTGCGATTACGTAACCGCGTAAAAGACTGCGATTTGCGATTTAATGTAAACCAATGTGGAGTAAGGTGACGCCACATCCACGCGCTCTGGGCAGCTGCAGTGTAACGTGCGAGCTGTGTGGGGCTCAAATAAGTTGTAGACACAGGACAAAACTCGGAGGCAAGTATTTCTTTGGAGCACGGGAACACGTCTCTGTTTATTGCCTGGCGCTCAGAGAACTGACAATCAGAGCGTGAGAAAAACATGAACCAAACAGGTTCAAAGTGAATGGCGCAGGCGCACTATTAACACAACTTAGACACCCGCTTACAGCAGGTACGGTCACGTGACTACCCGTCTTGCAGCAAACAGTAGCAAAAGACCTGGACGCTGAGGAGGAACATGAGAGAAAAGCAGAGTTGGTGGCAGAAAAAAATGCAACTTTTGTTGTATGGCGATACTTTGCATTCAGGTACGACGGCGCTGAACAACAATACATGCTGTGTAAAACCTGCAAAGCTGAAGTCGCTACGTCCCGAGGTAATACGACCAATCTCTATCAACATTTGAGACAACACAGAGAAAAATATGAGGAGTGCATGCAAATAAAAACCCAAACAAGTAACGCGAAAGATAAAACTGAAAACCGCCTGAAAGAACCACAACGTACAATCCCGGATAGATTTGCAAGTGCTACGCCACTTAACGGGTTTATGTAATTGTTTACAGGTTTACGTAAAAGTTTATAATGACATTCTGAGAAATGACATACTTTTATTTATTTTTTGATATTAAGTTATTTGGAAAAAAACATTATGTAATCTTTTTTATGTCGTGTATGTTTTGAGTTGAGAAATACAGAAACTATATTCTGTGTTGTCCTTGATATTCAAGCAAGCAGATTCATGACACCATTCATTAAATAATATCGTAATCGCAATCGCAAATCGCAATATTGTCCATAATAATCGCAATCGCACATTTTCATCAAATCGTGCAGCACTACTACAGACTATAACACAAAGAGGTGAGCACCTCTTACTAGTAGCATGACTTGATCTTGGCATTTTAAGAGGATTTGACCTCAATTCAATGTCAAGATTAACTGTCTATATTACCTAACACTAAGTAAAAATATTGTCTCTTTGCATGGTTTGATATGACATGGTTTGAAACAGCATCTCCTCATCTGACTTGTGTTTTCACTGCAGGGGGTACAGCTAGAATTACTGAAGTCATCTACATTAAAGTAAGCTTTCAGACTTGCCAATTTGTTTGTATGTAGTGCAAAAAAATGACCAAAGAAAAAAAATGACTGCACTGACTTTAGACTAAATTAAGAAGCGGAAAAGAGGTGTTTCTCAGCAAAATCTAAACAAACTCTAAACCCAAAATTAGAGCTGGGCGATTTAGCCTAAAAAAAATCTCAGATTTTGTTGCTGTGTTATTAGGCTGTTATTAGGCTGTTTTTTGGCGCTCCTGCAGCTGATTGTGTTCCTCTCAGATCTTCTCTGGTGATTCCTGTTGTGTGCTGTAGAACATCCAGTCATTAAAAAACAGAGGAAGTTTGCTGTGCTAGGTTTTCAGGAAGGTTATTAGCCTGCAACATTAACGTTTAAAGAACAATGACCTCAAACTTCATTGTTGTCTAAATACGCTGCCCATTCAACTTTTTTGGCAACTATATCACCATGGCAACGCAGACAGCTCTTCAGAGTGACACCAGACAAAACTAGAAAGTACCACGTTCGTCTCCTCCTTTAGTCCCATCCACACCGCTGCTGCTGGTGAGCACCTGCGTTCTTATGTGCGCTCGATCACCGCGCTATAGCTCCGCACCGCACCGCACCTCTGTCCTCCGCATCGCACCTCCACGCCTCCAACCTGACCTTCGCCGCGCATTACCGGTGCACTGCTGCTGAGAGAGTTTCGGAGTTTGGACAAATTCGCAGGGTTTGCTTGAATTCGCGGGGTTTGCTTGAGTTTGCATTAATAGTTGCGATCACAACATCACGAAATCCTGTAGGGACTGACTTTACAGCGGGGCGCTGTTTGTGCTCCGTCTGACGCCGCAAACCTGAACCAATTCCACACAACTGATGACACTGTGCCTTTCTTAGGAACGAGTTCTTCCCTGCTCGCTGCCATGTTGTTTGTGTTCCTCTAGAGCGGAGGAAGGGCTGGCGGGCCTACCCACTATGAACACCTGGAGCCCAGAGCGCTGGTGGTGGGTTTTTTTAAAATTGATTTTTATTTAAACAAGTCGACATGCCCTACAAATTCGAATTAATCAAAAAAATCGATTTATTGCCCAGCCCTACCCAAAATATAAGACTGCACAAACATCCTATATTTTTAACACATTAAGGATGGTTGTTTTGTACAACCAAACTAATTCAGTTCCATAAAACATAACAAAAAGTTTATTTTATCAATTTGGTCTGGTCTCTGTCCAAGATGTTAGTCATGGATTCAAAAATAGTGCTGTGTTTTGTTTGGTGTTGACAGTGTGTCTAACCCAACCTTCCTTTTTATAGCATGCCTCAACAAGTGTATTACTTTTACTGTTATTACATTCATATATTAAAAATGATTATATTGTATATCTAATGGAACAATATACATTCTAAGACATCCAGGCAGAGTAATAACTAGTCAGAAAATAAATCTAAGACAACTGGACTTGATTTTAAGAGATTTTAAGAGATTAAGAGATTTTAACGTTTCACCACTAACCAGGGGGCTTCATCAAAGCGGAGTAAGTGACTGTGAGCCCCAGTAGATTAATCTGTGGGAGGTGACATGTTGATGATGTCACCAAAAAAATCATTGGAGAAGAGACTTTATGAACATCACACAAAAACATCTATGGGCCTGGACTCAGCTGTATATTTACATAAGAACAAGACACAGCACACAGCACACATTGACAACAAAGACACCATCTACTGGACCAGGAATCATCAAGGTAGTTTGAAAGGTTGGTAAAAGAAAATATGTAACAGATCAGATGCCCTGAACAGACATGGAAGACTACATTACCAGCTGTGACACACCTGAGATCTTCTTTGATGACATCACCAATATGTCACCACTCACAATCACCTGATTGGTGGTGAAATGTTAGCTCTTAAGTCAGAAGTAAGTCCAGCAGTCTTTCATTTATTTTCTGAATAGTTACTCCATTTCTATAATGGATAATATAAACTGGCCATACTGAATAAATGTGAGACTGTCAGTGTTTCTCTATATGTGTAAACCACGTGATTGACCAGGATGTATAACATCTTGAAGCTAGAGCAGCTGGCAAAGGAGCAACAAAATTCATTACACGTTTTTTATTCAAGGTACTTTTGTGTATCCACAACATTGATTTGTTTTGGCTTTAACATATAACTTGCATAGCAGCTGCTATTTGGTAGCTTCCACCATAAATATCACAGACATTTTAACAGAGCAGCAATAGTCTGGGACACAAGGATCAAAAGCAGCTGGTTTGGTTTGAGGTTCAAAGTGACAGCCATACTTATTTGTTCTGCCTCCAGTTTTATCACACTGTGAACATTCTCAAGGTAAAATATGAGATACTAAATGACCCTTATCGGAGCATCAAACTCCATGTCATCTGCTTCATAATTAAAAGGAGTGACTGGGGCAGTGTGACACGAGTGAGTCAGCAGCTGGAGGTCGAGGAGGGGGCCCCAGAGTGCAGACATACTGTAGCCATTATGTAAGCGCTCTGTTTAAAGCCTCAGTCAGCAGCAATACTCCAGCCTGCTGATATATAACAGAAAGGAGGTTATGGAGCACATACAGCCAGACAGAAAGTCCCCAAGTGCAGTCCAGCCAGAGGTCTAACAAACTCTGTTCTCAGACACTCAGCTGCCTGAGGGTGAAATTGCAACTCAACTCTTCTTTTCAGAGCTCATGAAAAATGAATATAGTCTTATCTGTCCGATCTGAAGAGTACAGAGGATATAAATACACAGGCTGCTCAGTGGGTGAGGTGGAGTACAGAGGCAGGTGGTGAGTGCACACAGCTACCTGCAGTGTAGCCTTAGTGTAGCCTTAGGAAGAGCATTAAAAGGTGCATTAGGTTTTGCTTCTGATCACTGCTATGTATAATATATAGGTGTATTTAAAAAGTCTGGATTACCATATTGAAAGAAGAAATCTTGTGGAGGATGAGAAAGTTGCAATAGTTTCTAGAAGGACTTTGAAAAAATATTGTTTTGTGCTAAATCTTGCTATTTTGTAACATAATACTGAGTAACGTTACTTCGACAGGACTTCTTGTTTATTTAGCTCTATACATTAGTGATGTGGGAATCTATATTTTAAATACCAGCAGATTTAATTCTGGTATCAATACCAATCTGAAAGTGTTCTGTCGCTCCAGTTGCATACAGTAGCCATAATATGAAACATCTACAGTTAGTCGATTAATCAGTAGGCAAGGTCTTGGTCGACTAAAATGTTATTGGTCAATTAGCTGCATAATCTCTTTGGATCAATAAAGCTGGTCTTGTTTATTACTTTATAACATTTGTTTTTTCATTTTATTTGAGATAGCATAGATGATTTTTGAATAACAATATTTTACGGCCATCTTTTCTAAATGTTTTCTAAAGTTACTCGTTTGTGTAACACTCACTCTAGTAAGTCCCCCACATATCCTTTTGGTCGAATAATTGCTGTACTGGGTAGAGCCCAACCGATATATCGGCCGATATAATTGCCTGGAAATTCCAGACTCACTGCTGTACCAGCGGATGAGTCTGGTCGCCTTAGAATCAATTCGATTTCTAGGGCGGAGCAAACCCGAATTAACGGACAGCGGAGTTAGCCAATCAGAAAATGGCGGTCGTGACGTTAACAAAGCGACAAGAAAGTGAGAAAGTAAACAAACAGAGTAGTGAAGCCACAAGGGAGGAACGAGGGAGTTATTTCAACATTACCGTACCATACCGCTGAATGAAACAAACTGTCGGCTCCTCGATGCGCCATCTTGATTGTTGTCGGCGAGGAGAGGCGTACGAGTGACGCTGCTCGCAAAAAACACGTGACTTAAATAAACCAATCAAAATGCACGGTACGGTTGGGATTTGAGTAAACCACAGCAGACGGCGTGGTGACCTGACTGATATTTCTCTGTAGAATAACACAGAGACATATCAGTCTGGATTTTCCAGGCAACCGATATAACCCATTAGAAAATTATGGGTTGTCTACTTGCAAATGATGACCTTCTGCTATTTGTCCAGCAGAAGGTGTGCTGGTGTTTAAATGCTTTAAAATACTTTTTCCCAATGTTTATGTAACTGTATTGGCCGATGTATCGGATATCGGTATTTTTTTTTTTTTTTTTGGGTCACCTAATATCGGTATCGGCCTCAATTAATCCATATCGGTCAGGCTCTAATACTGGGCATAACTTTGGTCGACTAACAATTTCTTTGGTTGACTACAGCCCTAGTTTTTAAAGTAAGGGCTTTCAAATTGGTATTGTAAACAGCCTTGGTATTGAGAGAAACAAAAGTGAGAAAGCTAGTATTGTAATACGTAATTGTATCGGCAGCAACGTAATATAATAATATTATATTGTGACAAAAGCTTATCTTCACAGCCCTAGTGTCTTGTTAAACTAGAGTTTTAGTTTTACAGAAATGATGTCACTTTATGACCAGAATAATTATTGTTATAAAAAGGAAAAACAATCAGATGACTGGTCAGGCTAGGGCTGTCGCGGTGAGAGAATTTCCCCTGCTGTAATTATATGCGACTCAACACCGTGGTGTGCGGTATAGGCGGTATAGCATAAGCTAATAATAACACCTGGAAAAATGACATGTCCAAACAAATTTTGATTATAAAAATAAATTGAAATATAGTTAAGCCTCTGCTTTAACAAAAACTCGAGTCAGGCACGAGTGATAATGTCCTTGAAGCGCGTGTAACGTGGTAGCTTTAGAAAAACCCACATGTTCACATTATGTAGTTTGAGAGATGAGCTAAGGAGGCTAGCAGTGCTCCCCGCGGCACTGACTCTACAGAGCGACTGTGTCACACACGCACCTGCGGCAGGTGAGAGGGCAGAGAAAAACCTCACGTAGTTATCGCATCACCAGGTGAGTGGATCGTCAGTCGAGTCTACGGCTCCTCCTCTGAGTAACGCGTAAAGGCTGATTTATACTTCCGCGTCAAATCAACGGCGTAGCCCTGATGTGCACCTGGCCAAAAATCAATGAAACAGCACAACGCGTGCAGAAGCCTTTTCCTTTCTCACCATTAACCCTCTGTTCTCCACTCCCAGTGTCTCTGAGTGCGTATACGTGCGTAAACATTAAAGCTTCATGGTTTACAGTAAAATTAAACTGTGTATCCCATTAGTGCATCATTAAAATGATAAACTGCGGTTACCGCAGTCGCTTGTGCCCCAATGCGGTTGGATTAATAACAGCGCTGTATGACGATAATGCGGTCACCGCGACAGCCCTAGGTCAGGCCATTCGAGTTCCTGTTATAAATGTGTCACTCTGTCACAAAATGTTATGGAACACATTTTATTTAATACTCAGAACAGTAAATACTGCCACTGTATTTCAGACACAAGTTCCCTCTCTCTAAATAAGCAACATTAAAAGTGCTACAAGAATTTCATTTTAAAAAAAGTTAAAATATTGTCAACATTCATTTTTTGACAGAAACTGAGGCTACAAAGAGAACAGTGTAGACAAAACAGAACAAGTCAACATCTCAAGTGGATTTTAAAACCAAAGAAAAAATATATTTTTTTAAAGAGAAAGCAAATCAGTCTGTCTGATGTGCAATTGCAGTTTATTTCACAGCTTTAGAGCATTGTCTTGTGAAGATTTTTTTTGTCATCCAGGGTTTCTTAATCAAATCAAGGTGAAAAAGAAGTCATATTGACAAACCAGGTCCAGAAGACTTCTTTTAAACTTTGTTTTGAAAAAGCTCCATCACCACAAAGTTTCTTTTTCTTCTTTGGGATGCCATGCAGTCACTGATTTGAGACTAGAGTGCACTGAAACCAAATCAAGACCACAAAAAGACTTTCAAGGACTGAGACCAAGTTGTCCAACACAATCCACAGCAGGATACATAAGAAAAGAACCTAGAGCTGCTGAAGAATGTTGAAGAAGCCAAGTAGTGGGTAGTGAGGATTTTTGTTAATGAACAGTCCATTTAATCTTTCAAAAATACTATGACTTCATTGTAACAGTATTCTTTAATGTTGTTATATCAATATATTTTCAGCATGGCAATAGTACCTCATTGCACCAAATGGCTTTAAAGTTGTCACTGCTAAATGATTGTGGAAATCCTGCAGAACAAAAGTTCTATCCAACAACAACCCACGGGACAAAGTCAAAGGCAGCAGCCAAGCCACAGTGGGCCCGTCCAGGAAAGAGAAGGTGATATTTCCACTGTGTAATATGATCCAGGGAGGGGATGGAATGGCCTAGTAACAGCTGAACAACACGAGACAGGGCAGACACAACAGCCGAGCGCAAGTGCCACCTCTGATCTGGTCATGACAGAAAACTGCAATTATGATTTTGGTGCAATTATAACTTTGAAAGTGCAAGTAAACAGCTTTCTCTGTTGGTTGAAGTAACATTCTTCAATAATCAAATCCGTATGTATACAAGCAGAGAATTGGACAATTGTCAGTGTTCGATTAAGCCCTCACAGATGGGTTTACAGTGAGAAAAAACAAGCACTCAGGTAATTGTGTGTTCAAGTGCTCTGCATACTTAACATTTACACAATTAGGCTGCGGTTCAAGCTGTGCCTGTATTTTTTATAGTGATGGATGCTAAAATAAGCTCACTTCACTACTACTTTACTTTATTCATAAACAAGAGAGTAAAACTCCATTAGCTAGTAGAAACTTTTTCTTTTTAAAAAATTACCAGAACAACCACCTAGCAATTAGCAGTATCGCATTGCAACATAGTTTCTTCAGGTTTTTATCTTTTGCTTGTGTGTGCTGCTGTTGGCATCCTGAAGCATCCTCAGCGTAAATTGTTAACATGCAGCTTTAGCCCAAAAGTGGAGCACATTATCCAGATGTGTTACTCTGATTGAGTGCCCCCATTCAGAACAAGGTGTTTACATGTAGTTTAAAACAAAGGGCATATTAGCACAATAGCAATAACTCAAATTTTCTCATACAAGTAAACGTAGTGTATGTAATTCAATGCTGGACTATTGCTGCATCTACAGTGTCACTGAGTAACACATGCAAACAAATGAGAAAATCCAGAAAATCAGTTTTGAGAGCAAGACACATTCACAGTGCAGCAATACTTCTAATCTAAAAAAGTAAAGAATTTGAGTCAGTAGCACAACTGTCAATTGTTGTCTGACTTTTGCCTCCATCTTTCATTGTCTGCATACACAAAACACTCAACTCACTATGGTAAGCTCACTGGTGTTGCAGACCTGCAGTTGGGGTTTAGACCAGGACAGAAAAATCTTTTAAAACCACAATAGCGACTCAATATAAATTCTTGTGTTCAGACTTGGACAATAATAAAAGTCCAGTTAGATGGCCTAAATAAGCTTTAACCACAATCCTAGTAAGCTCTGCATGTACTGATCGATCGGTGTGGGCTACTGCAGACCTTGACCGATGTCCTGACACTTGTACTTTACATAACAGCCCCCCTGCTCTGGCTTGTGAAACATGATCAGTCCACAGAGCTACGTGCTTACAAATCCCATTGACAGCACCACCATTTTTAATATTTCTTGCTCAATAAATTTCAGTGTCTCCAATGGCTGACCATATACACTGCCGTATTGCCGTAGTCTTGTTATTCCAAATCACAAACTTGCAGACAGCCAAGTCTAGTCATAAAATGGCAGCTGGTTGGGTCCAACTTGAGTGCAGAAAGACAAACTGTATATGACGTTAATTCCAACAATATTAGGAAGAAAAAGCAATATTACAAACTTTATTCATTAAATTTCCTGGATATGTTACGTTCTATTATAGTTCAACATGGGAAGGAGAGCAGTGAAGCATAACCTTTACCCATGAACTCCAAAATATTTTAGAAGGAAGAAGGAAAAATCTTGGTTTGCATAAGGACAAACAATGGGTATGTAACTAAGAAACATATCAGTTGTAATAAGGATACTAGCTTGATAAGGCTTCACAAAAAATCTGTTGAAAACACTTCTCTGATAGTAATCTTTCAGCACTGGCAACTGCCCAGTCATCACAATGTGACATAACCTAATAAATAAATTAGCATAACCAATGTGGGTAGGTACATTGGAAACTGGTCTGAAGACAGAACAGACCAGATATGATATATATTTTTTAGACTTTGTTTCATCTTGAGATTGTGAGTTTGGTCTTGAACATACAGACCAACAAGCACTGTCAAAAGCCCAAGATTTTGATCATGGTCTGACACTTTCTCTGGCAGTTTCAAATTTCCCTGTTCCTCCCATAGACCAAACAGGATGTTGGTTTCGACTTGGTTTTGTGCTACTATGGTCTTGTTTTCAAGTCGGTCCCTGTTAAGACTAGTGCAGGTTGCAATGCTGGTCTTGATCATGACTTGGCCTTGGTTAGTGTCTTGGCTACAACTACAGGCCATGATAATAATACAATCATTCATAGATAATCAAAACATTTATCTATGTTTGGATGACTTAAGAATTTGTAAATGTCTATCCACTGCATGATGCAAAAAACTAAAGAGTTGGGATCAAAGAGTTCTTACTGATTTGACGTTTTGACATTTGACGTGCAAATAAAAAGACAGGTCTGGACCATGGGCTTACTGTAAACACCAGGGACTGGCAAACTAGAAGCACTGAAAGAGAACAGATCTTACCACGACTTGAATCACTCGCTATATCTCACAATGGTAAAAAATGCACAAAAAAGTATTTGTTTTTTTACTGACCCCTTGTAATTGGAGTTGGTATCATCTGGGGAAGAAAAATCCTGGACCCAGATGGTGCTGAAGATTAACACCTAAACCAGTTCCTTCTTAGACCAATTACTAACCTTTATCCTAAAATGTCATCCAAATCTGATCCTGCTAACAGACTAACAAACCAACCAACAGATCAATGCCTCCAAGCTGATAACTCCTTTACAGAGATAATAAGCAGCCACCAGTCTGTATGGCTGGTCTTTTGTGTAAACCCTAATTGTAAAGGGTTGGTTTAGTTGGCCTGCTTGTGGCCAGAGGGTATGTTCATATGCCAAATGAGAAAATCATCTGAGTTGGCAATTCAACAGAAATGTTCCTATTAACCTGACACAGATCTATTATTGAATGTATTCCTGTTTATTTATTCCAAAGCAGCATTCTTTCTAATCATACCCTCAATAGAAAAGATCTGGCTGGTACAAATTGGAAAGTTGGACTTGCATCTGTTCCACAACAAACCCAAACACCATTTTGATTCCAAAAGTATGAATGAAATAAGTGACGTTCTTGAAGTCATGCATCAGTGAAGGGGAGTGTGGGAAAGGCCTTGTTGAAGACAGGCCGGACAGAAAGGAGCAGCGGGTCTGGAGTGGGCGGCCGGAGACAGACAGACGGACCATCTTTTTGCCATGGAGGAATGCTGAGGCTTTCTGACAGCTGAGGCTTATCTGACAGCACAAAGGCCTGCTTGTCGTGGTGTGAGTGCTGAAGCCATGCGTGTAGAGCACTGTGGCTTGGCTCTGACTCACTACCTCAGATAGAAGACCGCTACAATTAATGAACAAAACCGACAGGATGACTGACTTCACATGGACTGAGCAGACTCTAGACCACAAAAAGTCATCAAAAGACATCAAAAAGTTAGTTAGGTTAGAACAAACTTTGAAAACTGTTCTTTACTTGAGTAAGTCAGATACACTGCTTACAAATTCCAAAGCTAGAGCCTGATGGAGCTCCTACAATCATAATACCTTATTAAAATTACATCTTGGCAGTATGTAAGATTTAGTGAGGTCACAGATGTCTCCAGCCTGAAAAATCAAAATGACTGATCTATCTTTTAATGCAAATGACCAGTAGGAAAAGAGCTTGGGTGGTTTAGGAACAAGAACACCACAGAGTTCCAATCAAAGAGATGTACAAAAGGATACTGCCCAAAAGGGTATGCTTAACTCTAACTAACCAATAAGAGAAGAGGTTTGGTGGAACCACTACAGTCAGACAATACTAACAAGGTCCTTTTGACTAAATAGAGAATATTCCACATATAAAACTAAGGTGCTTTAAGAAATAAAATTTAAAAAATGCACATCCGTTTCAGGTCTAAAATTAAAGTTACAGTAGTTAAACTCAATGGCCTGTTTTAGTGCTTCTAAAAGCAAATGTCTAATCAGCATTCTGAGAATCTGAATGTAGAAGAATGATGATTTTAGTAACTTTGAACATGGCATAGAGTGGTCTGAGTATTTCAGAAACTGCTACAAAGAATTTTACGTACAACCATAACAAAGGATTAACAGAAAATGGTCAAAGAAAGGTAGAGAAAGGTAAAGGTAAAGAAAGGTAATACTACTTCAAATAACCCCTTTTTAAACCAAGATTTGCAGAAGACCTGAAGCAGATGGGCTCCAGCAACAAAAGGCACATAGGGCCATTTTATTAGGTATAGGTGTTTCTAATATAGGGGACAGTTTTATAACATATTAAGAAATGCAAGCTTTTATATATTACATGACAGTGTGATTTCCAACTGGAGAAGGCTCCTCTTGCAGGTTGCCCCAGCAGCATTAAAGGATGAGTCAAATGCAGAGAACAAATTTAAAGTATATCTTACCATACCTTACCTAGTATTGCTATAACATCATATTATATTAAAGCCTATTCAATGCCTGGGAAATATCAAATTACATACTGTCCAAATATTCTAAAATAAGCTCCACTTATTTATATGAGAATACAACTTTCATTTATTGTTGTAGTTACCAACACCAAAGGGTTAACTTAAATACTAAGGTAAAATAAAAAGGTATATGAAAGAGTCATGGGAAAATAAAAATGTTAGATGGTGGAAAAATAAAAAATAAAAATAAAAATGACAGACCAGAAGAGCATTGCAAAGGGGTAAGCTTTCACTCACAGTATATAATGAATGGTGCATGCATTGCCAGATTGTTGACATATTGTTATTCTTTGTTTAATGTGTGCAAACTGCATAACATAAAACAAATTTCACGTGTGTGTAGGAGGCATGTAATGACGGCCATGTTTATGTTTCAGTCAAAAATAGCCATTGGTATAGTGTTGCACTGAAAAGTAAAAAACGTCTGTAACATTCAAGTCTACTAAAATTATGCTCTATTCATATGCTCAAGACATTGGAAAACCTCAACTGAAAACACGGCCTGGAGAAGACATCTGCAGTAGACATAGCACCACTCTGGGGGGTTAGGCAAATACACAGGGCTTTCAGACACTGGGGGTTACTTCTTCTATGAGCAATGGGAAAATGTGTTTCTTGATAAAAAACAACAGAGGCTGACATGTGTTTTCAATTTTTCGTAGCCGTGAGGCATATTTGCAAACTCTGAAGGCAATTCTGAACCACAAAAAAATGAGAAAACAGCGACATTATGGTATGGCAAGGAATGGGGAGATTTTTTAAAATGTTCAATATTAACTTCCAGGTTTGTGTGTGTGTGTGTGTATTTTTTAAATGTATTATTATTATTATGGAGTCTGCATGTCCTCCCCGTGTTACCGTGGGTTCTCTCCGGGTTCTCCGGCTTCCTCCCACCGTCCAAAGACATGCATGTGTTAGGTGAATTGGTGACTCTAAATTGACCCTAGTGAATGAATGTGTGAGTGAATGGTTGTCTGTCTGTGTTCATCTCTGTGTCAGCCCTGCGACAAGCTGGCCCCTGTCCAGGGTGTACCCCGCCTACGGCCCAAAGTTACTGGGATAGGCTCCAGTCACCCGCGACCCCTAACGGGAATAAGCGGTAGAAAATGAATGAATGAATATTATTATTATTATTATGAATTTATTAGTTTTTCATTTTTGAACATTCTCTGTTAACTATAGTAATGGAAATCCCAGTAGCAATTGATGAAGCACTACTTTATCAGGCTCTAACAACCATGCCATGTTGCCAAGTCAGTTAAAGCACCTTTGTTACTCTATTCTGATGCTCGTGCCAAAATAGATAGCGCTATTGCCTTATAATTGGTTTGCTAGCTATTTGGGGTTAAACAGGTGTACCTAATAAAGTGGTTAATGAGTATATACACCTGGACCTGATCATCAACACATTAACCAATCAAAATTGAAGTATATGTTCAGATCTGTGGTGAACGTCATGAGTTAACCCATGCCCAGTTTATAGCTGTGAATCTCAGGTGATCACCAGCCTATATTCTATTCCTGGAAAACATGTCACTAAATGGGTCAAGATGACAAGAAGTAGAACATCACAGGCTGGCTTCGTCTGTAGTCAAATTAGATTAGGAGGACAGTGGCAGGCACTAAAACTATGACTCACTGACTGACACATTTCTGCATTCTTGTGTTAAACAGAACACAAATCCTTAATGTAGTTTTGCAATCTAAAACCATTGCCAACTCCAACACATTTAAGTGCCAAATGTGTGGGACTATCCTCAGATTGACAACTAATAGTCAATGAAGTGTTTATGGAAAGCAGGCTGGAGCAGAGGTGAGAGGGAAGCCATTGGGGGAAGGTAAAGTGTGGCCCAAACACAATCAGATCTAGTGTGAGGGGAAGGTCTGGCTCTGGTTAAAGGTCTGGAGAGAGCTCTGTCACTCATATACTAAGTACACATGTCTGCATGTGTGTGGTCACCACTGACTAAAAACACACACCTAAAAGGCCAGTGTGGTAACCAGTTCTCTATGAGATGATGATTACTTGACTTGGATAATGGCAAAGAAGATAACAATATAAATTTAATATATACGTCTTTTGTTTCTTTTTAGTGGAACTGTCATGGAGTCTATTTCATTGCATAAGTTCTATTAATTTTCATGATTATATAATTAATGTGGACACTAGGTTTCTATGTGGAGGACTTGTGCATGTATACAGAAAAAATCCATAAAATAGAGAAATAATAAAATCGAAATACTAGGGCTGTAACAATACATCTTTGCAACAATGCAATATGTATAATTTGGTATTGTTTTGATATGATTCAAGAATGATATTGGCTGATTAAAAAACAATATAATTTGACACGATGCAACACCTTCATATCAATATACGGTACAGTAACAAAAAATGCAAAAAATTATAAAAGTACACTCTAATGTGGCACAGCAGATGTGGTTGCTTACATCCTGCAGACAGAATACAAGGCAAAGTTGAATATAACTTTTTTTTTTTTTTTTTTTACAAAATGTGCAAAAATCACAGCCAAGAAGGCACATCTGGTTTTAATTTTACATTTCTGTGTATACTGATTTTGTATCGATATAAACTTCCATTAAGCCAATACAGTTTGATACCAGGCGATGTGTAGTGATAGATGGCTGGTCAGAAAAAAAATCTATACATTGATGTAATAAATTAATTGTTACACCCCAAAAATACCACAAAGATTGCAATGAGAATAATTTATGAGTTTAGTGAGAAATATAACTTAGATACTTAACTAGAAAAATACAAAGGGGTCAACGCAGTTGAGAACCACTGGCTAAGTGTAATGTAATCGCATAATAATCAACTTAGCTTTGTGAGTACAAAGCTTTTCTGCTTACTTTTGTTTTGATGTAAGAAAAAACACATTTCCTTCTTTACATAAAAACAGATTACATATTGTCATTCATTCAGTCAGAAAAGTTCATTGAGGCTTTTCTGAAGTTAGAGGGATATCACCACACATAATTTAGTGTCAATTTGGCAGACGTGTCCCTGGGCCTTGTGTTTGACATGTGTACTTAGTGGAATGCATATCTGGCATTGTGTCAGGTTTTCATTTTGAGAATATCTAAAACTCATACAATAAACAATATTTTCCTAAAATGCAACTGAATGCATATATCAATGTGTAGATTTCATTTTACTGCTTGTCATGTCAACAACATTAGTTGCCAACCAAATCAGAGGCCGGTTAGAGAAAGTTATCTTAGTTATTCTGTCCCTATTCTTTCTGGTTTCAGCATCTAATCAACATGTTTAATCTCCAAATAGCCTACACACTACAAGATTTTTTGGCCAATTTTATACACGATTCACAGTTGGGCAAAGTCTGCACCAGTCAGCACCAGCTGGGGACAGTCAGCTCGGCTATTTGGCTCAGAAAACTGTTAGCGTGTGAGGGGTAAAAACTCGAATCTGCAAGTGTGTGGGGAAAACAGACCAGACCTCAATCACAGTGAGTCAAACATGACTGATTTTTAACACCCTAAACTTAGTTGAGAAATCAGGTTAGTGTGTACTCCAATTTTTGTCACTTGTGTAGCGTGTGGCTAACTTTAGTTGAACGTATTATGAGATGATTGAAAAGCATTTTGTTGCAGGAAGAATATTTGTCCTAATTGTGTTGTTTTGTGTCAGTGAGCACTTTCCCTTGTGCGTCAACATTCTCTGTGCAGTGTGAATGTGCATTACTCACATAGATGAGTCCAGAGTAGTAGCGGTCCTTCAGGTTGTACAGCACAGAGGCCTCGTTCAGACAGGTCAGCTCCGCCATGTCTTCCACTTTACTGAACTTTGGTGGGTTCATCTTCTGGATGTCGTCTTTGTTGATGACCACCTTCTTGCCGTTCTCCGACAGCTCCACCAGCACCTCCTCTCCCCGCTCTTCCCGGAGACTGGCCGCCTCGAAGCCATGGCGCTCTGAGGGGACCCACACCAGCTTCTTGGCGGTCCAGTCGGCCTGAGTGGCTGGGTTGTACACCACAGCCCGGTCCACAAACAGGTACCGCTCTGGGTCCTCCTGCCCACTTCGATGAGACATCTTAACTGGTGGTTAACAGAGCAACGTGGACACCTACAACACAGGGAAACACACACAAGTCATTGCAAAAGAAGTGACAGTACAAAACTTTTAAAAATGTAATATTTAACCTATTTTTTATTTTTTTGAGTAGTGAGAGTAATTTAGTTGTTCTCACATTAAGTATATAATATGAGAACATTTTTGGTTACTCTACCTGCCCCTGAAAATGGTAAAAAAAAAAAAAAAAAGGGAGCCAGAAGTGTACCCTGTGGAACTCCAAAACAAAAATACAGTTCATTACCACATAGGACACGGGATAATCCTACTAATTAAGATAATTATCAACTCTAGACAATTGTATTCCTTTGTGAATACTAATATTAAGTTGTGTTTATGACATGTTAAAGGACCTATAGTTTAAAATTGAGCTGGAGGTGGGAATTCTATAGTAGAATCTGCTGCCAAACATTCAAAATGCAGATGCTTTGGTGTGGTTTATGGCTAATATCTCTGAAAGTATTGAGCTAATAGACATGAAACAAAAACTGGCACAAAGTTAAAAGTCTTCTTTGTGAGCACAAATGACCTAAAGTGACACAACTGAGTAACTTAAAAGTAAAAGAAAGAATGGCAAGTAGAAACACGTCAAAATTACTACTACCACTACAACATAGCCAAGCCTGGAATCAAACACAGGACTTTTGGTGGAAAGGTCAGCATGATGACTCACCCTTATTTGGCGCTTAAGTAAAAGAAAAACCTCTATACTTGGGAAGAAGTACCATTTTTCCTCCAACAAGTAAAAGGATGTTTAGAAAATATACTCAGAATTTATATTTTTGTTCTATATACAATAACTTAAGTAAAAATGTCCAGTTACTTTTCACCTCTGATTCACAATACCCAAAATGTTGACAATAGAGAGCAAGGATGTCATGTACCTTTGAGCATTAAACCTTGGCTTAAAGTTTAATACTGCATCCAATGTGACCCAGACTAATAACAGAACAAACAGCTGTTTCTATAGAGATGCATCACAAACAGCAACTGGTGAATTAGCATGTTATTCATTGGTTTACTGGACAATCTGACACTAACAGACCCTAACAGATTTATGATCACACAATTCTACTGATGAATACCAGTCATCTCCTTTAAATACTGATGAGAGCATGTCAAACGCACCAATAGATATCTCCTATGGTTGTTTACTGGCTTTAGTGTATTATTCACAATCTTATATTTAGCTCATTGTCATCATAGAGGACCACTGACATCAAGTTTTCCTCCAATTACTCACCTGTCTCTGTTTCCCAACTGACTATGTTAAGACAGTAATAATCATTAAGCAACCATCATATGTTTGTCAACATGATAACATAGTGGTATAAATTTTTAATATCTAATGAATGACATTATGGGTTATAATACAAAGTAATAGTTCGGTGGTTCTCAGATCTCTGGTACAGGTAGCACAGCTGGGCTTCTTCTGGTACTCTGGATGAGTCTTAAGTTGATTAACCTTTAAATTTAGAGTTTTATTCCTGTTTTAGTTCATATTTGGTTAAAGGGGCTATATTATGCTTTCACTTATATTTTTAAACCAATCTTGGTTACCATTTCCAATAATTGCTTTACTAGCACCATAAAAAAACAGGTGAAATGACTAGCAGAGTGCTGAGCTGTTGTACTCTTTTTAACATAATCAGTGAAAAAAGCACCTCACTTCCTTAAACTTTTTGTATGATGCCATTTTACTACATAATGAAAAACAGCTGTGAGGAATCAGTGGAAACAAAGCTGTACACCGTTTCTTGGATAAATGACTGGATGTAGAAGTCTTGTTGATTGGTCAGTATGCCCTGGTAGCCTCAGAAAGGTAGTGCCAGAGACTACAGGATTACTGAAATATGCATGAATGAAACAAAACACAACTCCAGGTATATTATAACATGATAGAAAGCTCAAAAAAGTAGATTTTGCATAATATAGCCCCTGTAAATTTGAAGTGTAGACCACTGTTTAATGCAGTTTTAGGCATAGTTTAGACCTGGTTTAAGTTTATAATCCTTATTTTATCCCTTGGTTTTGACCAGGGTTAGTCAAGATTTAAGCTGATTTTAGTTAATTAAAGATGATTCTAGGAAAGCATATGGTCTGTAAGTTTGAGAATCACTGTAATGGCTAATATATACAGTATATAAGAATAATTTAGATACCAGACTGAGTCATGCTTAAAGGGACAGAATTTAGAAGTGCAAAACTGAAGTCTTCTTGTGCCCTAATAACTGTCTTTGCCACAGTAATGCGCATAGTGCGTAGGCTACACTGCTCTCACAGCCAGAGCAGACGAAAAGGGACGTCGTGAATGGCGCCTCACCACGTCCCCCCTGTCCCAAACACTGCATTGTAGGCTATAAAACACATCTTTAGCTGATATATGCGGTCCAGAACAACATCAGCAGCCCACGCAGGGATATTTATGGACGTTACAGGACGAGATACCGTGACTGTGCATTTTGGCGAGTTCCCAAAGGAAAGCATATTGAGCGAGGGCACGAAGAACAGCGACAAAACTTGGTGCTGAAGTCCCAATTACACATGAACCGGTCATACAACTGCGCAACTCACAGGTGCTTGTGATGAATAAGGGAACGGTAATGGCCGTGACATGCTAACAGCACTGTTGTCACCTAAGTCCTTCATATGTCAAAAATATAGCGTATTTTTGTTAACAATTCATATATGGGGCACATAAAATGTAGGCTACTTAACGTTATTTTGAGTGTAATGCCGCATTGCTAGCATAAAGCAAGCTAAAAGTTACTCCGGACGGTGGTCTATTCATTTGGCAACTTTTAATTGAGTCTTTGTCTCAACTATTTAAGTCAAATGTCCACTAGATATACACGGTAACGCTAGCAATTTAACGTAGCATAGCTATACATATCATAGCAAAACTACAAAAGCTAGCATAAAGTGCCAAAAAAGAACTCATTATTAACCGAGGCTTGTACAGCAAAACCCCTGTCCTCGAGACCGCTCCGTCCTCTATGGCTCGCGCTGTAAACTGATTGGCCACGCGGCTCCCATCCAGGTCCTCGCGCGGTCATAATAACTACTTACCTGGTGTCGCGAGGGGGAAGCAGCGGTCACAGCGCCTGTTTCCAGTCCGCTCTATAGTCCGTCCTGGGAGGGGGAAAAGCCCGGTGTGCTGCTCGCTGCTCCACACAATTGAAATGCAGGCATGTAGTTGGGGCTCTCTGGTATGCGCCACACAGGCACAGTGCCGCTGCCTCTCCTCTCTCACTACGCTGGGGCCCCTCCTAAACAGAGCGGACTTGACCGCGCTGCTCCCCGCCTACGAGGACGAGGTGCCCAGATAGAAGCTGACCGGTCCCGGATCAATACGCCACTCTGGGACCAAAAACATAGTGCGAAAATGCGGGGCTGTTGAAATTCTAATTAATAATCATTGTTTTACTATAATTGACCAAGCAATCATCTTATTATATTGTTATGGACTTTTTCTTTTTTACATCTATGCCTAAAATATCTATGCTTTTCACCCACAAAATGCAGGCTGAAGACAATTGGACTCTCACTTTGGGGTCTTCGTCTCCTCTTCTTTACCATTGGATGAAGCCAGTGTCATGCTTGATTAAGCGGGCTATACTAAGCGTAAAAAATCTTTTTAACCTAATCTTGGTCACCTCTAAAACAGCACCGTATGTTTCACAACGTTTAAACGGGCTATATTCTGCAAAAATAAACTTTTCTGAGCTTTCTACCATGTCATTATGTTGTTCCCTCATTAAAAAAACATATCTGGTGCTGTATTTTGCTTTATTCACATGTTTAAGTAATCTTCTATTCTCTGGCATGGCAGTTTTGAGCCCTCAAAGCGCTTGGTTGCACGAACCTCTGCCACGATCCCCACCCACTCCAGGAAGCATTGACCAATCAGCAAGCCCTCTACATCCAGTCTGCTCTCATTCATTTATCCAAAAAAAATGGTATGGTATGTTTTTGATGAGGGAACATTATACTGTATAGATCTTTAAAAGAAACTGCTGCTTGTATCTACATTTGAATAGGATGTCTAAAACGGTTTATTACTCACCACGCTACAAAACAAGGAATAGTTTCACAATAGTATTTTAATATAAAAAGAAAAAGTATCATAAATGGGCAAAAGTATGTTCCATTAGTTAACAGGACACTCAATGGTCGAATCCTGTGGTAATAAACTAGCAGGACAGTCATTTGTTGTGGCTGTGTATAGTCTGAGACGTGAGTAGCTTAGCGTCCTCCTCTCCAGGCTCCTCCACCCTTGTTCTTCCCTCCTCCTCTTCCTCTTCCTCCTCCTCCAGGACCACCTTTTACTTTCTTCCTCACACCACTTGCTTGCTCGGTGTCGTCTTCATCTCCATCTCCTCCTCTGGGTCGTTTGCGCTTCTCACCTTGCTCCTTCATTTCCTGAAAATCAATCAGCTGATTATGAACTACACAGGAAAATCATTACGTGAATATATTTTATGCTCTTTTGAATCTAGAAACTTTTCACATGTTGTCTTTTAGGGAAAAAAAAGAAGTGCCCGAGACTGATCTTAGTTTTGAGACCAGTCACGGGGCCAAATAGATCAAGCACCAAGTTGTAACTGAGGTCTGAAGGTCAAAAGCTGTTGAGCCTTGTCTGGTTCAAGTGCCATGTATTGTGCCTCGTTCTTGGACCTGTGCAACATTGTGGTCTGGCTCCACTGTGGTCTTGGTCTCGGTCAGCTGTGGTCTCGGTCTAGGTCCACTGTGGACTAGGACAGGTCTTGGTCTTAAACTAGTATAGCCTTGAATACAACACTAGGAAAATGTGTACAAGACAGAGCTTCACAAAAATGAAGTCACATTTCATTCCCTCTGATAAAAATGTTTCTGTTCTGTTTGGAAGCTTTCTGTTGTTCTGGTATTGTTCTGTTCAGGCAGTGCTTTTGTTTAAAATGAGCCAGACAGAGAATTGCTCATACACCTGCTTATTACAGTGGAACACTTCATTTCACTTTAAAGTAGTCAGTGGTCCCTTTTATGCTCCATTCTTTGACACTGAGGGAATTGTATTTCACCAATAACCCATCTCACTCCAGCTCGGGGCCCATTTATGACTGACAAAAAGTGTAAAAAAAAAAAAACACCTCTGTCCCCTTTTAAGCTGTGCCCTCATCCAGCCATGCCATCTAGCAAACAATGTAGTACCACTTTAACCCTTAGATACCAATTTTATAAAGTTATGTTGCTCCTGTTAAGTGACAAAATTATACTCCTCACAAAACAAAACTTTTTTTCTTTTTTTTTCAAATTTTTTGGCGCAAATCTTTTAATCAACGTGTTCCCTGATCATAAATACCAAATATTTAATTATTTTCAGAATTTTAACCCTTTTTATGCCAGTGTATGTAATGGCATCTTAATTTTTTAAATAAAATAAAAAAGACACAAAAAAATAGTAAAAGTATTTTTAATATTCTCAGTGCAAAGTGGATTTATCTAGGGGGGTTATTACAGCCTTAGTTATGTCAAAGATTTTTATTTTTTTTTATCTTTTTTGTAGGATCTAAAAAACAACTCGCATCAAAACCCATTAAAACTGGTTGTAATTTTTTGTTACACAAAAAAATCCCAAATCCATCTAAATCAATGTTGTTGGTAATCTTTGACATACAAAAATCCACTTTGCATTAAGAACATTGAAAATACACATTTTTTGGTGTGTGTGTTTTTTTTTTTTTTTTTTTTTTTTTTACAAAAAATGTAGATGCTATTACTTACACTGGCATAAAAGGGGTTAAAATTTAGAAATGAATTAAATATTTGGTATTTATGGTGACAGCAGAAGTTGATTAAAGATTTATGCGACAAAGTAAAAAAAATAAGAATGTATTCATTTTTTATGATGTTTTGTTGATGACACTTTTGTCACTTAACAGGAGCAACAAATTTACTTAGAGAGAGTAAAAATGAAGTATTACACTTGTGTGTAGATCAATATTAATGATGAAATACACACCTGAGCTACATTTCATAGACAAAGTTACTGCAACTACTGCAAAGTTATCAAAAAATAAAACTTGAAAAGGACACGTTTGTCCTCACTGGGCCACAAGGGTTAAACATTGCTGGTTTATAGTGAAATCAATTAGCACATATTTTGCATATTATGTTGTACACATAGATACAACCATTTTACTTTATGTACTGAATTTAAATCTAAAAATAACTTGCCAGAAAGGGCTTTGTTGATAGCATGTCATCAAACAGTCCACTACTCTTTCCAGGAGAAAAGAGCTTATATTGACATCTTACCAGTCGGGCAAATCTCTGCGCTTCACTGACTCTCTCCACCAGCATCATCACCTCCTCCTCTTGGGTCGGGAAGGCAGGGAGTTTCTTTCCAATCAGGCTCTCAATTCGCTGAAAAAGCTCCACATCATATCTGTAAACACAGAATAAAACAGTTACATGCAAAGAAAAACTGAAGTTACTGAAGTCAGATGAAGACAAGGTAACTTACTGTGTAACAAAAGTAATGGATTTTCCAGCACGTCCTGCTCTGGCTGTGCGACCCACTCTGTGGATATAGTCCTGAGAGACAATTCCAAGTTTCAAGTTTATATTTCATCAGTTAAATGAAAAAAAGTCAGTCAGTGTGAATGTGGGCTACCTTCGAGTGTGTGGGGATGTCGTAGTTGATAACACAGTCCACATGAGGAATGTCCAGACCTCGAGATGCCACGTCTGTCGCCAGCAGCACCGACCGAGACTTCGACTTGAACTTGTTTAATGCTCCTAAACGTTTATTCTGTGAGACAAAAAACAATTTTTTGTTATTACACATTACAATACATTCATCAAATATATATCAAACATGGTAGAACAACAAATGAATTAACAAAATAATGTGCAAAGAATGAGCGGATATGAGTTGTCTACCTGGCTCATCTGTCCATGCAGAGGAATAGCGGTGATGCCCAGATTCCTTAACAATAGCGCCACCCGCTGGGCAGTGTTACACGTGCTGCAGAAGATCATAAAAGAGTTGCCGGCCAAATCGTTCAGGATGGAGACCAAATAACAGTCCTGGAAGAAAAAATGAGAAGAAATGAGAACTGTTGAGATTTTGGAAAGAAAATGAACTGCTTCAGCAATTGTCTGTTCCATTGTCTGTGTGAGAGGACATAGTGCACATAGAAGACACTCTATTTTGATTGGTATTACACTGTAATACATAATATTACTACATTTATATACAAATAAATTGGCACCTCCCGCATTTAGTTAAACATTTATCACAACACAAAAAAAAAAAAAAAAAAAAAAAGACATTTTCACGTGGTGTTATTACAAAATGTTCTTTAACATACCTTGTACTTGGCTGGAATGAAGATGTAATACTGCTGTAGTTTGTCCACTGTTGAATATTTTGTTGACACCGCACACTTGACAGGATCTTTCAGAGCCGCTCTTTGGAGCTTCTGAACCTGGGAGACATTGACAAGATGCAATTAGTTTCAATATAACACAATTTAATTATAAGAGGCTGAAAATAAAAGAGGAGGACAGGAGGCTTACCTTTTTTGTCATGGTAGCAGAGAACAAAAATGTGCGCCTTTCTCTGGGAATAATTTTTAAGATTTTATCCACCTAAACAAAGACACACAAAATCTTTATTTAATTTTTGGTGGATTAAAAAACGTATAATAATCAAAGGTTTATATTATAAGCACCTCAGTCTCAAAGTCCATGTTTAGAATTCTGTCAGCTTCATCCATAACCAAGAATTTGAGAGCTCGTAAGGAAAAGCCTTTTGTGTTTTCTAAATGGTCTATCAACCGTCCAGGAGTAGCTGCAAACAGGTGAGATAATATCATTTATTACTGTGCTACCTGAGTGTTTCAGGTCCTGGCTACATATATAAGGTAAAGGTTTTATTATTCTAGTTTATGACTTACCTATAACAATGTGAGGCTTTTTGGCCAACACCAAAGACTGGGACATCATGTCAATTCCACCAACAATGACAGCTGCAAAAAACAAAAGATAAAAATAAAACTTAGACCAAGAATCACTTTTATTTTCTGTATGGTCTGTAAAATGACCCCATCAATTCTTTGACACGTACCACATTTGATACCAATACTGGAGCCCAGTGCCTCGAACTGCTCGGAGATCTGAAAAGCCAGCTCCCTGGTTGGAGTGAGGACGAGTGTGTGGAGCCTCTGTGGAGAGTCCAGCAGGTTCTGAAGTATGGGCAGCGCGAACGCTCCTGTCTTCCCTGAACCAGTCTCGGCCAGCCCGATAACATCTTTGCCTACAGGGGAAGAAAAAAACATAGTTGAACTCTTGGATTTGTAGGAATTTGTGAGTTCTTTCCTGAGCTGGGTCCTATTTATGCTCAGGACCACATCTCTGCTAGGCTACTGTCATGCCTCCAGCAAATTAGGCCTGAATTTGAGATTCTTGCACTACATTGTACCCAGTGCAACATATATAGTGGCGTGCAAAAGTATTCACCCCCCTTAGCATTTTTCCTTTATTGTTGCCTTACAACCAGAAATTTAAATGGATCATTGAGAGTTTTATGTCAGTCACTTTACATCACATGACAACAACTATGAAAATGCTAAATATTTTTTATTGTGAAGCAAATTAGAGATATGACAGAAAAACTGAAAACTTGAGCAAAAGGATTTACCCCCAAGAGGCCCCTAAATGAGACCCGGTGTTACTCAACCTCAAAAGTCACAGAAATAGTTAGATAAGGTCGGCCTGAGTGCAATTCAACTGTTATTATGCCACAAAACATAATTTAATTCATCATTACAACATGTAAAAGATAAGGAACCACAACAAATCTCCCTACAGAGGAGCATCTAACTCACAAACCGAGCCAGGAGTGCATTCATCAGAGAGGCAACAATAAGACCAAAGGTGACCCTGAAAGATCTGCAGCGCTCCACAGCAGAGACTGTTGTATCTGTCCCAGGACCACTCTGAACCATACACTCCACAGAGCTGGGCTGTGTGGAGGAGTGGCCAGAGGAACCTAGCACCTGACTGTGGCCCCTCTCTAAAGTGAAGCCTGGTGATGGCAGTGTCCTGCTGTGGGGAGATTTGTCATTGGTAGGGACTGGGACACTGCTCAGAACTGAAGGAATGAAGGATGGAACTAAACACAGGACAATTCTAAAAGAAAAACGACTCAAACTGTGCTGTACAATGTAACCAACCTGAAGGAGTTGAGCTGTTTTTAGATGAAGAATGAGCACAAATCCCAATGATTTTATGAACCAAGCTCATAAACACTTATCCTAGAAAAGTTGAAACTGGAAGTTCTTCAGAAGATGGTTCTACAGACAACTAACTTAAGGGGGTGAATACTTTTGCACACTCAAGTTTTCAGTTTTTCTGTCATATTTCTAATTTGCTTCACAATAAAAAATATTTTACATCTTCATAGGAAAGTGACTGACATAAACCTCCCAGTGATCCATTTAAATTCTTGGTTGCAAGGCAACAATAAAGAAAAAATGTTAAGGGGGATGAATACTTTTGCACGCCACTGTATGTGTGAATCGTGGTTGATAAAAGGATGATGAGAAATGGTTCGACGTAGTGCTATAGAATAATGCTTTGAGTTCCTTGGACAGTAAGAAGGGCTAACATCTGGGTTGTTAGCAGGATTGGAAGGAGACTAAAGCTCAGGGAGAGCATTAAATTGTGGAAACTCAGCCTCAGTATTCGGGCATACAATAAGATGGGACGGGCTTGATAAAACCATTATAACAGAAAAGGTAAACAGGTGACGAGGTGGACCCTAACATTGTGGATTAAGAACATAAATGAGTGGACCGGACTGAGCCTGACAGAAGCAGTCCAAATAGCACAGAATAGGGACACCCCCGCATTGCGAGTGACTACTGAGAGACTATTTGCAGTTGATGTAATAAAACGCCTCATTAATGGATATTTTTAAAGCTTTTAAAGAATAATGATAATATAAAGAAAACTTTTCCTATGACTATACCAGATGAATTATTGGACAAATAGATTCTATTTTGAAGCATGAAAGTCAAATATGTATTTAGAACAATCAAGTAAAGATGCTCGTGAACGCTTAGGGTACTGGTGCAAGGTAATTTTGCTTAAATATCATAATACCAGCTGTCACTTCCTCACCTTGCAGAGCCACTGGTACGGCTTCTATCTGGATCTTTGTTGGACTCTTCCATCCCAGCTGATCACACGCCTCACAGAGGACCTCAGTGACACCCTTTCCACAGCAAACATAAAACATATAGTCAATCTTATCAAAATAAGCAAATGAAGCAATAAAATACAAATGTGGTACCATTTCATTCACATGTCATAACAGTTACTGATCTCATATAATACCATTGCTAAGTTAGGCTAACCCAAACTGCTATGCTGCCTCCTGTTTAACTCGGTACAGTGTTCATTTTTACTATTTAAGACAAAAACCTACCAGATCTTTAAATGTCTTTGTGGGCTGCTCGGTCTCGTCGCTGATAACGTTACTATTTTCATCTTCACTGCTCGAACCTTCGTCAGGATCAGCTGTGTTTGGACTCACGCTTTTCTCACTGTCGTCCGCCATGCTTTTCACCCAAACGTGTCGTCAGGTCCCATATGCGCATGTGCGGAAACGTCTGCAGAAACGACCCGTTGCGCAATGGCGCATGGGAACCGTAGTTTTATTGACTTGGCTTTCGTTTTAGAGATAAATAATGACAAAAAACGATAATAAAAATGTTTCAGTGCACTTCACGTCTTCTCTACTCACTAGCATTCCAATTGTATTTTTTTTTTGTTAAATGAATTTAAATTTATTTCAAATATATTTCAGGTTTCTGCAATATAGTAAAAAGAAAGTTGTATGCTAATATTAATTTCTGTAAATTAAAAAAAAAGATAAAAAATAAAGATAAATAAAAAAACAAACAAAAAAAATTAACCTGTAAAATAAAACAGCATATATATTAAAAAAATAGTTAAAAACTAGTTAAAAACTAATTCAAGCATTTATTGGGCAGCAGAACAAACATTTCCAGAAATGTAATTTGTCAAGGCTCAACCAACATTTGATACCTTTGTTCTTGGATATCACTAAAATAAAATAAACTGCCGCCAAAATACAACTATACAAAATGTCACATGTAAATGAAAGTTAGCTGTCAAAAAGGAAATCATTGCTGGAAAAGAACATGAAGGTGTATAAAATCCCATACTAGCTTGATATCCAATTTTTTTGTTGAGCAAGCCAATTAAAGGTGCACTGCGCAAAGGTTTGTGGTCAAATACATGTTTCTATGAATGCCCAGGGTGTACACACTTAAGAGGGGAATTTATGTTTATTATTTTTAGCATTCTGGCCTGATATTTATGGTAACTTATAGCTTGCATATTTCCATTCATTTATTTTTAAGACAATATGGGCTGCCATAGAGGCAGTAGAATATAGTATGTCAAATAGGTAGTATCAATTTGTCACCCCAAGATGCTGTTAAAACTACAGACAGCATGTTTCCTATGTTGTTGCAATGTACAATATATGTACCATTTTTGTACTTTTAAAATGTGTTTGTTTTTTTAATAGCGCAAAAATGATTTCAAAGATTTATGACCTTACACTTTTTCCTATTTTATATAAAGAATCAGTGTGGTCCCTGTCAACTTGAGTAGGATTTCTGGGAAGCAGAATGATTAGAAGCAGATTAAACTAGATCTGACTGCTATGGGATAAACATATGATCAGTCTGAATGCAGGAAGCAGTGCCAACCAATTCCAAAATTCATACAACTGATCTGTGAAACAAAGCATGACATGACTGACAGACCAATCATAACCAATGAACCGGGTGTACATTCTTGTAGTTTTTCTACCACTTCGATGTCCCTAAAAATACACACTGCACCTTTAATATTTCTTGCATACACAGTAGTTGAACTGTTGATACTAGTTTTTTTTTTTTTTTTTTTTTTTTTTTGCCAGAGCAAACATCATTCCAGATAATCATGAGTGTTACACAAAAATGGTAAAATTTTTGCCAATAGTTTTAGAGCAGTCCCTCCATCTCTCTCATAAAGGCTTCATACACTTGGTCCTTGGTCTTCACGTTGGACTGGGACACAGCACCCATTTGCGCAGGGTGGACCATTGTGGCGGCTGGAGCGTGATGCTTGTGCCCGTGATGGCCAATTTCATCTCTCCTTCCGCTGACCCCACCCAGGCCTCTATCCATGGGCCCTGCTGCAGCCCCTGGAGCCATCTTGTCCCTACGCACCCTCAGCGCTGTGGGCACAAAGCGGGTGACCTCCGCCTTGGGGTTGATGATCTGGGGCTTGGCCGAGATGGTTGCGGTAGCACCCCCTGCTGCAGTGATGTTGGCTCGTTTTTCGATGGTGGCTCCGGCTGTGCCAGGGGGAGGGGGCATCTGCATGATGCCCGGCCTCAGAGGCATGGAAGGGGGAGGCATGGAGCTCTGGGGGTTGTCCTGGGTGGAGCCCGGAGCTTTCTGTCGCTGTACGATGCTGGGAGGGGCACTTAGGACGTTGGAGTTGAGAGGGGGAGGGAACATGGACATAGGTGGCGCCATGGGACGCTGGGGTCCGCCTGCTCTGGGAGGAGGAGGGGGCATACCTTGCAGGATAAAATGGAGGTGACGTTAGATGCTAAATTCATACCAACTCATACAAGTCGACAAGTTTCTTCTTTTTTTTAACATTCAGTAGTGTTTGTTTTCTTGTTTGACTTTGTATTGTGAAGACCAAAAACATTGCTGATGAACTTTATTACTATCATACAATTCACTTTTTGGCTCACTTTCCAACCACATAAAAAATGTGTATTATAACACAGCACACTGTGGTGGAGCAAAGATCACTGGTTATTGTTAGACCTTGTGAGGCTAATCACCTCCATTACAATTGAGTGTGAACTCGATAGTGGCTGTAGATGCTCTTACAGTGACCACCCATCCAGCTGTACAACAACACCCATTCTGTCACAAATATCCCCACCATTATTCTTAATATTCTTCCATATTATTACACTGCATTATTTTTTACCCCACCTGTCTGTGTATAGTGTATATTTACTTCTATTTTTATTTCTTGCAGATTTATAAATATGCAAATCTTGTATATTTTGATCTATTCTGTTGTATTTTGTTCATATAATTTTATTGCTTATTACAGTGGTTCCCAAATTGGGGTCCAAGGCCCTCTGGTAGGGCGGCAAAGATACTCTAGGGGTGCCACCAGAGGTTGTCACCTATTGATTACATAAAAAGAAATTGATTTTGACATGAATACAATTAACTACTTATTTTAAATGATCAGAGGATTTTGAATAGTCTGTAGTTTTTTTTTTTTTTTTTAAAGAAATATATAAAGAAAAACTTTTTAACATAGTAAATTTTCATTGTTGGGGATCCGCATGTGATTTTTAAGAGGGCCGTGACTTTGGCAAAAGGCTGGCTTATTACAACACCTATATATTTTTCCTTAGTTAACTAGTGTCTTTAAGAGTGTTTTTATGTGCAACTGAGATACGGTGACGTAGTTTTCTTAGTGGAGCAATGAAAACGTCTAGGTCTGTCTAAACCAATGACAACCACATAACACCCTGGCAAGTCTGCCTCTTTCTATACAGGGCAATTAATACTGAGCATCTGACTTGTATTAAATTACTGCATTGTAAAGTTACTTTGTTTGAATTATACTGACATTATGTAAAGCCCCAACTGTATTGACACTGTATTCACAGAAAGTGCTATGACAAGGACTCAGTTATGCTTTATTATGCTGCAATTGCCTAATTTAATTAAAAAGCATGCTATCTTGAAATACAATACTGCGTATTCCATATGTTAGTCCAAGATGTACGTATGCTTACCTGGTGGTGCTGGAGGTGGAAGTCTGGGAGGTGGGCCTCTTGGTGGAGGGCCCGGTGGAAGACCAGGAGGGGGACCTGGAGGAGGGCCAGGGGGTCGGCCTGGGGGAGGTCCTGGAGGCAGGAGACGAGGAACTGGACCTCTCATACCAGCAGGCATACCAGGAGGCCTCATGAATGGAGGAGCACCTAAGGAACAGGCACATTATATCAATATATCATGATTTACATAAGACTATAATATTAATATATAATATAAGATTAATATAGTTGAAACTACTTTACTATTTGTAACAAACCTGGTGGTGGTCCTGGCGGTGGTCCAGATGGAGGTCCAGGGGGTCTCATTGGAGGAGCTGGAGGTGGACCTAGTGGTGGAGGTCCAGTCATGGGTGGACCCTGTAGATGTGGGGGTTGCTGCCCCGCAGGAGGTGGTAGACGCTGGGACATAAGGTGGGCCTGGGCGTCCCCTGGAGGTCCTCTGTCCTCAGTGTCTGAGCCCTCGGAATCATCTGTGTACTCTTCCTCCACCTCTTCTTCCTCCTCCTCTTCAGGGATGGACTGACCTGACCACAGAACACCAACATGGCAGATGTGGTCAAACCGGTGCTAGAGACCGCAATCTAAAGCTCCGACCAGTTATTTAGACAGAAAATGAACATAGCAGAAATACAATTCATTGTACCTGCCATCCTTAACATCATGGCCTGTAGAGGGGTGATAGCCTTGGTCTTCTTCACCAGTCTCTTCTTCTTCCTCTTTCCATCGTGGGGAGCCTCTGGGGGCATGTCTGCAAAACGTACACTGCGACCTACAGAGAAAAGTCACACAGACGTGAACCTTGTGTTATCTTACAACACTGAATGTACCATCTCATCAACCTCAAACATGTAGGTGCATTGCCATTTACCAAAGAAAAAAAAAACAAAACAAAAAAAAAAAAAACAGCTGAGCAAGTAGTGATCTCGAAGTACAGTTCGTACATACAGGCCGCACAACAGTAAATCCTAATATTGTAGAAAAGGTCATTCTGTTCAATTAAAAGATGGTTGCACTTTATAGCTTCAGTACACACAGAGTAAAATATGATCTAAATAAATATGTATAAATATATTTATTGTGATGCTTGTTTATAGTCATTGAAAAAATTTAATTCTGAGCTATTGAACTAATTTTTTTTTTTATCTTTCATCTGCTCCCCACTACTGTCTCCAGAAAAAATCTTTCACATTATATAATCATCAGAATCAGAGTTAAAATAAATACATGGTGAAAAAAAATTACATTGTAAGTAGTGAATCTATACAATATATTTTTTTTTACTTTAAATTAACTTCTGTAAGTATTACTCTTTTCCCCCATATTTTAATTTATTAACTTGCGCCTGTACTGCTGTATTAAACAGAAGATCATTTCTGGTTTAATCCCAGCTTTCTAATCTGCTGCAGGTTTTCCACATTTTAGGGACTCTTATGTTAGATGTGGGAGGCTATGTCTGAGCATTGAGCAAGTTTGGCATTTTTTCCTCTTTGCATATTTTATTAGTCTTTTATAGAGAGCGTCATGACATTCTCCATAACCTGCTGGTTCCACTCGATTTCTGCATGCAAAACAGAAACCTGGTCAAGGTCTGCTCTGAAGTCATTGGGCTCCCTCTCAGGTCAGTGGCCAACATGTGTGAGACACTGAGAGCAGCACACAGGATCCTACAGGACCCATGCTCTGTTCCCGGCATTTGAGTGGCTCCCAATCAGGGTGACGGCTCCACTGTCCGAGATGCAGAAGTCAGAGGAGAAGAGCAACCTTTGAGCCCAGGGCATTTCAACCATTTCTGCCCTCCTGCCCATCTGGCTCCTATGCTACTTTGCACAAATATGGCTGCTGCTATGCACTTGTATACTACTACATGTCCTTTAAATTGCCCTCATGGGACAAATAAAGTTTTTTGAATTTAACTGAATATGACTGTCACACTCCTCCTTTGGTCCCAGTAATAGACAGAGAGGCATGGTATTCTATGCTATTTTATGATACTTCATTTCCCCTTTGACAATGTTGAACAGTGGCTTCTTTGACTATAGCATGACTACAGCAGCTGCCAAACTTTTGCATGACTCACTAGCATGGCTCCTATCTCCTCCATCTTCCTCGTGCCTCCGCTCATCTCCGACATCATCCCGTTCGTCTTCACTGTCCTCCCCAGAGTCACTACCACTCCGCTCGCTCTCACTGCCACTGTCCCGGTCTCTGTCCATGGCAACATCTTTTTCTAATCCAGGAATAGTCATCTCTGTTCAAGATATTTAAAAAAAAAAAAAAAAGTCTTAGTATTGTAATTCTCAAATATAAAAATGTATTTTTAGGAGTGTGTGTTACCTGATTCAGTGCTATAAACGCGGCGTGTAGGTATGCCGTACAGAGCAAGGACCTGTGGAGGTGGAGGACCTGGAGGTGGTCCGGGCGGCTTCTTCCCTGGAGGTAAACGTGGAACGCCTGGCACAGGAGCTACCATGGGTCCCGACGACAGAGGAGTCTTACTGTGAGGTTCAACATTCATAAAAAGAACATTAGAGGGAAATATATGGATAATATACTCATCTACTAGTGACATAATAGACTAAACTAACTGTTAAGGATATGACTGAACGTATTTCATATATATAAGACACGCATCCAAGCGTAAGTGACATTTGCCAAGTTTAACTTATTAAACTAGGAACTGAGGTCTTTGATACAACCCCAAGTGTAAATTGTCAAACTGCTGTGGTCTGCCAGGGTTCTGTAAGTGCTAGTCTAGCCACCTGTAGTTGATTGTCTGCCAAATGTTGAATATACCACAATTTGCTAATGCTAATTCATGCACTGAAAATGTATTGGGGTCTGTTTAACTTACCACACTGCCTTTGCAAAATACTATAGCTTTTAAAATGGAATTTAGTTTTTAGAAAGAAATATGGATGTGAGCCAAATGTCACTTAGAATCCAGCTCAAAGGTCAGGGATTTCTACCTAATTTAATCTATCACTTCTATCTATGAAAATGCAGCATATTTTTTAAAAAGGAATATCATGTTGCAAGAGACAAGTAACCTGAACTGTTAATGAAATCGATCAGTTTAACTACTGTATTTTCCGGGCTATAAGTCGCACTTTTTTTCATGGTTTGGCTGGTCCTGCGACTTATAGTCAGGTGCGACTTATATATCAAAATATATATAATTTAACATGAACCAAAGGAGATAAACATTACCGTCTACAGCCACATGAGGGCGCTCTAGGTTTGTGACAACTACTGTCAGTAGTATTCAGTGTAGAGCTGGAAACAGGCCTTAAAAGTCAGGCCCGATATGGCCCGAGCCTGACAAGTATATTTTGATTGACAGCTTTGTTAACGCCTGAACACGTTTGCTGCCCGACCTTATTCAAATGTGGGCACAGGCACACAACTCTTCCTCCTCCTTACTCATTATTTTCATTGTGCACATGGTCAAAATTCTTCCACACCTCAGGGTCCGAGTAAAATGATAAAAATTATGCCCGAACTCGCCTAAACCTGTCGGGACCCAGCTCTAATTCAGTGATGTGAGATGAGATCGGGAGCTTGGTGAACTTGCTTACCGGTAACTAACTTGTTGGACTCGCTGGCTTGTTATGTTCATTTAGCCTATTCAGCTTCCCAGGTCTGTTCTATGTGCTATTGTGTAGTTGAATAACTTGCCTTTCCAGATTAAATGTCTGTTCTTGGTCTTGGATTTTGTGAAATAAAAAAAAAAAAAAAAAATGCAATTTAAATGTTTTTTTCCTCTTCATGGTGCATTTTTTGACTGATGCGACTTATACTCTGGAGCGACTTCTGGAAAATATGGTATACATGGGCTATTATTCACTGAAAAGATGACAGTGCTTTTTTTTCTTGTTTCAAATGTCACCCATTTGAAATTGAAACTAAAAGGTAGGGATGTCAGGATTAACCATTTTCCTATTATAAATGTCATTGTAGGATAACTATAAGGATTTTAGAAGCTAAACATGAACAGAAACTGATTTAAACTAAACCCATGCTGTGTTCCACAGAGGACTTAAGAGATATGGACACTAATTTCCATAATAAAAGTTTGCAAAGCGCAAGGGGCTGTTCTGGCGAAGCTGTGTGAGATGTGTATAGTAGTTACTAGATGTGGGGTAGCTCCACTTCTGAGTTACTATTATTATTTTTGTGGTACCTAAATTCATCTGCTCTTTCAAGCTAATCACCAGCAGACAAATTTTATTTTCATATTGTATCACAAACTGACCCAAAGTTAGTACATGTTTATAAGCTATTTGGGACAACTCAATAAAATTAAAAAGCAATAAAAAAAATATCTAAAGACTGCTCAGTGTTCCCTTCCTTGGAGTCAATAATTGTGAAAATCCATAATAATGGACTGACCACACAGTTTAAGAATCATGATAGTCCTCCAAAAGCTAAATACGTAGGTAATATATGTCAACATTTTCTGAGCCCAAAAGTGAAAGAAACCGATAACCACCTACCCAAAAACAGAGGTCTTCTTCAGGATGGATGGAGGCTGAGCCCCTGGGAGTGGGATGTCCTGGACGTGGATATTGGAAGGAGCATGAGGCATGTCTGGTAAAGGAATACTGTCCACCTCCACTGATTCTGCATTCTGAACAAACAAGAAAAACACACTTTTAAAGTGCACAACTAATAAATAAAAAATGACTGCAACATAGTCGGTGTCGGTGTATTAATCAAACAGTCTATGAACTGACCTTCACAGAGTCGAAATACAGAGCCAGTTGTCCACGTTTGGTTTCATAATCCAGCTCCAGTTTGCGGAGCTCCTTATACATGTCTGGGTTCTCCCTCTCATACAAATGCACTATTCGCTCAAATGTCTCACGCAGCTTCTTCCTCTTGTCTCTCAAAACCTTCTCATTTAGTAAGGGCTGCTGGACGGGGTTAAATTCTGTTGACAGTTTTACAGAAACAATATTAAAAGCAAATAAAATACATGTGGTAGTTGCTTGTATTCCAGCTTACCCATCTCATCCAGCTTCTCCATGTCTCTGATGATCTGTCTGGGATCTTTCATCTTCAGCACAGCCGCTCTCACCATCATCCTCTGCTTCTTGTTCTGTCATAGCATTATGAAAAAAAGCCAAATGAAAACTGACCACTTTAATAATGCCAACATAGCAATCAGAAAATGTATGTGTTAAGTAAAACCCTACCTTCTTCAACTCCCTTTTCCTGGCCTCTTTTCCTATGGGAAGAAAAAAGCATTGAATACATTATACTACTATATTATTATGATGAAGAATGGTTCTTGCTGAAGAGGAGTACTTACTGGCCTGGTCGGTGGGGTTCATAAATTTCCCACTCTTGGTGGAAGAAGTTGAACGTCGACCCATTGTGTTGACTTATTTCGTTCCTGTAAAATTGTTATAGCAAATAACTTAATTAACTAAATAGAAATAACATACTACTACTGGCCAAAAGTTTTAGAACACCCCAATGTTTTGTGTTTTTTGTTGAAATTCAAGCAATTCACATCGAATTAATAAATTCAAATGGTAAAAAGGTAAGTGATAAACTGTCAGAAGTGAGGTAAAGTTTACCCAAAACTGAAAAATAATGTCCAATTTAAAATTATACAAAAGGATTTTTTTTAACATGTACAACTACTACAGCATTCTGCAGCACCATGCAGTGCCATCTGGTGTGTACCTAGCTAGTCAGGGGTTCATAACAGCAAGATAATGACCCAAAAAATAAGTCCAAGCTCTGCAAGACCTTAAAAACATGGAGTAGCTCGCACGGTGTCTAAAATGAAACCCCATCGAGTTGGCTTGAGATGAACTGGACAAAAGGGGGCCACACATTTATGGAAACCTCAGCAAAAGAGTTTGTGTGCCACAAGTGTGTTAAGCTGTTTTATCTGCCAAAGGTGGCTACTGTGATGAGTAAAAGCTTAAGAATACATTTAGTTTATAAAATGATTTCATCATTTCTTTTTTAAAGGTGGCCTATCTTGCTAAATTGACTTTTTTTGAGCTTTTAGCCATTTTATAATGTTGTTTGCACCTCAAAAATGCACCTGGAGGAGTAGCTGTTTCATTCACACATGTTTGAGTAATCCTGTATACTGAGGCCATCCCTTTCTCAAGAGCTAAAACCGTTCAGATCTCAACTTTCTAAAGTCCATCAGTGGACTCATTCTGATCATTTCGGCACTTAAATTGCTGTCACTACAAAGCAGTCAGTTCATTTATCTATCTGTTAATGTCATGTTGCTAATAACCGTGCTTATTAGCGATTTCCCACCATTGCCAGCAGGGGAGGCACCTAATCCAAGCGTTCTCTGCAAAGTCAAAATAACAGCTCCATACATATACATTATTTTAAGTTATAAAACATAAAATACTAAAGCAGAGGTGTCCAAGATTATGTCAAAAAGCCTGAAAAAAGCATAATATGGGACCTTTAACTTCAATTGTTTATTTGCTCATATTAACTTAAGTACAATGAACTGCATAAATTTCAATAAAAAAAATAACAAATAAGGCGTTCTAAAACTTTTGACATGAAGTGTATGTAATATGCTATAAACCACAGTAAAAAGAAATATAGTTGCTTTCTTTTTTAACCTTCCTATTTTAATTAAAGTTGAGAAAAGAAATAGCTTGGGTATAGTAAAAAATGACTGGCAGAACTTTTATTCCCTCAGCAAGGTTACTAGCAACTAGAACTGAATTAGCCTACTATACCGGTAACTATTTGCAAGCATTAAAGCCAAGGAATAAAATGAATAAGTTCACATTTAAGAAATCGATCATGCTCAGTAAACACAGGCCAATACTAACATGACTAGCCTCATCATGCTAACTTCTATGTGAGCTAATTCAGAAAAAACCCAGAGAGCGTCTTAGAAACTGAACTTTACCTTTCAGCAGAAGAAAATTAAATGCGCAAAGGTCGCCGCGAATCAACTACAGGCTCTGCGTTTGAGTATGCCAAATATAACTCTAATTTATGCATTTAGAGCTAAGTGCACACAACCGACTTAGCCCTTCGCCATGTTTACTGCTGCCGCGAGCCAGAGCGGAAGTCGTTATTTTTTGTATATAAAATAATTTTTTTATCATTATTGTGGCCCTTTAATTTTCACCCAAACATTTAAAATTGTGGGTCGCATATATACATTTTTTAGTATATACATTGTTAATAAAATTAAACCTACACGTTTTAAATCAATGACAAATAAATTGGCCTTTACTTTGAAACAGTGTCCAGGCGCCTCGAGTTGAACCTGCCTACTTCCGGTGTAGACGCGGAACGAGCGGCCTTCAGCGGAACAAAGGGCGGCGGGGTAAGTCTTCATTCAGAACATAGTTTGTTTTTAAAACACTTACTATTATTTCATTACTCGTTTACTTGCTCCATAAAAGAAAAGCCTGCCTGCTTTGTTTTATTTCTCCACACTCAGTAAACATCTTTTATTTACATCACATGTACAGCCCCAGTTTGTTTGTCTGTGCTAAAGCTAAAGCTAATGCCAGTGTTATAAGTACAATCTTTCAGGCAAGTTGTGCACTTAGTTTTCTGTGATTCATAAGTTCACACTAGCGCAGATGCTACTTGTTTAACACTGGTATGTGCACTGTACCTCTCCCATGTTATTAAATAAGAGTTTTACTCAAATACCTGAAGTCCTTTGTTTGTGTTAGCGGCTCGTGGGCCACACAGACAGGCTAATGTGGGTGGTTTAAAGTTGGTGATTAAAGTAAGTTAGCGGCACCTGTCTCTGTGTCTACAGTAACTGTTATGTTTCCTGTTGTAGGTCATTAGTAATGTTCTGAGGCTGCACAGCTGCTCAATCGTCAGACAAAATGTCAAGTAAGTGAACAGCTGTCCGTGATATCCATACATACATGCAGGTTATTTCCAAAGACGCGTAACAATTTGTGTGTTATGATTATATATTTAACAGTGAAACAGGCTGTTGTTAATGTCTAGTTTAATTTTTAATCAATATTTTTTTTAAATATAGCGTAGGTATTTTTATAATAGAAGACGCAAAACATATGACCTGTTATACAAATTCATTGTCTAGATTGTTTTTGAGACGTGGGCAAAAATTAGAATATGGTGGGCCACAATAATCTTCTCAATTAAAGGGAAACACTGCAAGAAACTAGCGATACAATGCCTATCACAATATAAGCATTACGATTCAATATTGGTATATTACAATACTGTAACAAAGGCAATATTCAAAACCTCCTGTGTACTAGTGCGCCACTACGTGTAAAAAAAAAAAATGCTGAAATACATTTTCTCTAATAATCAGAACAGTGAATCCTTTTTTTAACAAAATATAAAAATATTGTCAACACTCAGTGTCTGATTTAGTTTTTTGTTACAAGATGTTTTCCAGTAAAAGAAAATATCAAAATACTGATACAGCTGTTTTTATATTCTCTTACACCAACAATATACAAACAACAAATATAACAAATGTAACAAATATAATTCCAGTCTCCATACTTTGTAACACAAACTGGCCTAATAGTAACATAAAAATAACTTTAGTTTTTGGCACTTTCAACAGTGTCACAATACAAAATAGAGAAGTTGTTTTAGGTATAGTTTTTTTTTCCTTTGGTGTACGTTCTGATATAAATAAGCCACTTATAGCATATGCCGTGCTTAAGAAATGTATTGGACCACCTGGCATAAAAACAAAAATATTTGGGAAATCTTTCCAAAAATTGTTTAAACTAAAAATGCCTAGTCTTTGCTGTTACTGACTTCCACATACAGTACTTTCTAGCTGCTCCCACAAACTTGCTTTAGATAGTGAAACGTTTGAGCGATCAATCATGGGTTCATATACCAACGAGACAATGACCTCCAAGCATACTTCTGAAATACTCAAAGTGAAAAAAATGAAGAAAAAAAATAGGGATTTAATTTTTGAAGGATTGATCACACAAAGGATGCCATACAAAATATTAAGTGTTTATGTTATTATGTGTTAAAAGGACCTCTTTGTTTCAGTTTTTTAATTGCCAAATTAATATATTTTTTAGTTTTACACATTTTTTGGAAAGGTTTTTTAAAATATTTTGGTTTTGTTGTTTTATTAACTAATATATTAGTTAAGCGGTGTATACTGCCAGAAACTATTGAATAATGAATAATGCCCTGTTGATTTATCTCTGTTTTTCAGAGCGGCCATCGTACGCCCCTCCTCCTCCCCCTGCCCCGACAACGGTAAGAACTCGCACTCATACCTTACTAATATTTCTCCCTTTTTCCTGCTCTGTCATTCACTCTTCCTCTCTGTCCTAAAAGCTCCATCATTCCTCTCATTCCCGCTTTTTCTTGTCACACATCAACAGAGGGTCACTTTTCTCCTATGTTCCTTTTAGTATATTTAAATTAATTTGGAGATGCAACTTTATTATTTAATTGCATAGTAATCAGCTCTTTTATCATGCCTAGTGTTGTCAGGCATGTGTTCACTCAAATAGAGACAAAGTTGAACAGGCTTTCTTCCCTTTTTGATTTTACATTCAGTAGCAGGGCGCAGCAAAGTGTGAAATTGAAATACAAAAATCCTATGGTTCTCAAAAGGGCAACAACATTCAGTATTACTACATTCAGGAGTGAGAACTCACCAGTACTGACCATCAGTGCCGTGATGTAGTGTGGGTATTTTCCAGTCACGCTAAATGCTAATAAAACCCAACTTTTTTACTTGGTAAACATAGTTTTATTACCAAATACCAGCTGTAATACGTTGACCTTACCAAACGACACATGACAAAGTAAAAAAAAAAATTGTTGGTTGCTACTTGGTGCCTCTCGAAAGCACAAATGTGTCATAAGCTATGACAGTCAAGCATTCACTTTTTAATGTTTACGTCACAAGGGACCAACACAACCAAGAAACATGCTAACCAGCTACAGAGTGGGAGAATATGCGTCCTGGCTGGTCTAAAATTTAGTGAGTGTGGCTCTCAACACTGGACTTGTTGTTCTGCTTGTTTACTGAGTGCTGCTGAACACCTCTCAAACCTTAATTACAGTAAGTTTTATACATGCATCAATCAACTGCATTATCCAGAGAAATATGAATGACCCGAACGGCCCTTAAGAGCAGTTTAAAACTCTAAGACATTGGTTAGCATGTCTCTACCTACATTTAAACACACTGCTTCAAGTTACTGAGCTTGTTGTAAGGCCCTTCACACGTTGTGCACTCTCTCTGAATGCCCGCCAGCTTTCCTCTTTGCTTTTGCATGACCTCACCGAGAAACAAACAAGTGAAAAAAAAATATTATTTTGACGTTTTCCACTTCTTTGAGTTGGCCCCTCTTCCTCCTCTTGTTTGTGAGCCATTTCTCATTCGTGTTTTGTCTCATTTGTCTTCCATCAGCAAATGCCTTCCACCCCAGGGTTTGTGGGCTACAACCCTTACAGCCATCTGGCCTACAACAACCTCCGGCTGGGAGGGAGCTCCGGAGGCTCCGGCAGGGTAATACATCCATGGAGGGACTTGGACTGGATACAGGGGAGGGGTGTGAGAGAGGGACAGAAATAGGACAACTGGAGACGAGGGACTGTTAGTACTAGTCACAACCAATTCTTTTGTTTGTACATTTATTGGACAATTTTAATGCTTAAATATCACTGTTGGTTTTTATTTTGATGCTTTAGACTGAAGAAATTAGCCTCTTCTACCTACTTAAACCCCACCACCTTTTAAAATGCTTGCTCATTGTCCTCTTTTAACATCATAGCCTGTACCTGCAGATTTTAACAAGGATGTTGGCGACGCAGATAAATGTCCTGCTTATACTGTATGCAGTGCACAGTAAATTACTATTATACTACTATCTTTTTTGGCTAGTGGCTTACAAACAATGAGTCATATACTTATTTTTGTGCATAACCTATTCTGTCTATTGAAATAACCTCTATAGCTAGCGATGCACATTGTAGATGTATATTTAAAAAAAATCCCTGTGTTAGGAATGTGTTGCATAATTTGCCCCATAAAAAGTTTGAGTCATTTGAAAAAACTGCAAGTATAGTATAGTTTATAAACTATAGAATTCTATACCTAAAGAAAACTATATTGACTAAGAAATATTTTAGCTAAACATAAACTATGTACATATAAGGGAGAGAGAAATGTTAACCACCATGTTGTGGACAGTTTTTCCAGATATAAATTAATTTCTTTCGGTCGGTATATTTGGGGATTACTAAATGGTTTAACAAACAAACAATTTTTAAAGTATTTCATATTATATTTTAGAGGTGTAATGATACATTTTTGCAACGATATGTATCAATTAGAATTGTTTCAATCCAATTCAAGAATTATATTAGTTAATTTAGAACAATACAATTCGATATCAATACAAGCGATACAGCAACTTTTTGTCAAAACTCATTAAAGTATACTCTCCATCACTGTGGCCGGGGTGGATTATGTCACACAGAGCGCGAACATTTTATTTCATTAAAAACGCAAAAATTACATCCAAAAAGACATATCTGGTTTTATCTTTTTAAACTATTGAAATGTATACACTACCTAGAAAATTATACGATTTGATACAAGGGAATGCGTAGTGCTACAGTTGTATCGTGTGGGGGGGGTCACAATACATTGATACAGTAACTGCATTGTTACATCCCTATTGTATTTATGTTAACCGTGATGAGTAAAAAAGTCTGCACCAGACTAATATTAAATATTAATACCACATCTGTCTGTTAGATTACAGGATTGTTTTGTTTTACAGTCACATATTTCAGTGTGGCACATCGTCAATGTTTGTTTCTTCAGTTTTAATATATTTTATATTATAAATGATTTAATTTTATAATATAGAACAAACTGAAAATGATGTTGATTGGTAGTGTAATACTCAGAAGCGGCAGATACTGTTGGTATTTTGCAAAGCTACAACAGTTGAGTTAATTAGAATTCAGAAATCACCCCACATTATTAACACAGTTGCAGGATACATAAGAATGAATATTATTCTTATATTTGAACATTTCAGCCATGTTTCATTTTGTTTTGCATTTGCTTCTCTCTCTGTCTGCTCCTATGTTCCCTACTTCCCTCTAATTTCTCCTTCCTGTTCTCCTTTTCCCTCTCTCTGTGTCGCCATTTACAGAACTCCTCAGGGATCACCGTCCCAAAGCCTCCCAAGCCTCCAGACAAGCCCCTGATGCCTTACATGCGGTACAGCCGGAAGGTAAGCAGGAAGGTAAGACACCCCTCCACGGTGTCTGCTTTTACTGCTTGTCCTCCCCTCCCCTGACCCACGCAGGGGTGTGAGGGTGGAAACAGCCAAGCCAGGACGCCTCCAGCACCACCTCAGCCGCCTCGCACAACCTCTATTACCTACGTCCTTTTAGCTTTTAGCTCTTGTCTTTCATAGATCCAAAGTAGCTACATGTCTGTCTGTTCTGTCTCCCCCTTTTCTTATTGTACGTGGGTTAACATGGGCTAGTGTTAGTAATAATATTGCTATGATGGTTTAATTTGACAAAAAACAAGAATCGTGAAGTAAATACTAAAGAGGATCAGGGTCATTGAAGTCAGATAAGTTATTAAAAATGAAAGTTAAATTCAAGTCTTAAATTTTTTGGATTTTGAGATTAAAGTTTTACTGAAATAGATAATTTCAGGTGTCCATAGCTTTGAATTTGAACAGAATATTTTTTCTTAATTTTCTTAGTCTTTATTCTTATGCACCTTTTAATTATGACTTTATTCTCTGAATTTTTAATTTAAACTACAGTTGTAGGTTTTTTAATCTTTTCTCAATTTTTTTCAGACATAACATAGCTTGGCCAGTTACATTGAAAAGTGTGAATTACTCAAAGATTGTTGTGGGCTAAGCAGTCTTAGCAATAGAGCAATTTACACTGATAGAAGTAGCTAATAACATATGCTAAAAAAATAGACACCATAACGACACTTCACATTGTGTTCTTGAATCATAAAAATGATTAGCTTGATAGTTTAATGGACTATGGCTTTTTAAAACACATCATGCCCCAAACCAGCCCATGTCTGTCTTTATATAACAACATGTATGCTTTTTTCTTCAAATTTCAAACCCTTGTAATCTCTTTCCACTGGTTCATTTGCTTTGTGATAACCAATATTTTTCTTGTGTGTGTGTGTGTGGCCGCTTCCGTTTGTGTACGTCTGTTTGCATCTGGCTTTTTGTGGGTCATATAAAAGGTATGGGACCAAGTGAAGGCGTCCAACCCAGATCTCAAGCTGTGGGAGATCGGAAAGATCATCGGAGGGATGTGGAGGGACCTGACGGATGAGGAGAAGCAGGATTACCTGAATGAGTACGAGGCTGAGAAGGTAGCTTCACGTTTACCTGCTCATCTTTAAACCACATGTGGATACCATTCATATCTTTATTCTTGATTTTCTCTTTTCTAGATTGAGTACAATGACTCCCTGAAGGCCTACCACAACTCTCCAGCCTACCTGGCCTACATCAATGCCAAGAATCGTGCTGAGGCCGCCATGGAGGAGGAGAGCAGGCAGAGGCAGAGCAGGATGGACAAGGGAGAGCCCTATATGAGCATTCAGCCTGCTGAAGACCCTGATGGTGGGTGGTACATTTAGTCCTGGTATACTGAAGGGTTTAAAAGACCTTTGGATGTAGCTGTATTTTTGAAGACATCCCTCATCTATGGGAATTTTAATTCAGTCCCTTGGTAGATGATGCATAGATGTATCAAGGAGGACAATCAGATAATGCAGAACTCTATGGCATATTGCACATCTTTGAATTGTGTTTGTTGTTTTGTGTGTAGACTATGACGATGGATTCTCAGTGAAGCATGCTGCAGCAGCTCGTTTCCAGAGGAACCACCGTCTGATCAGTGACATCCTGAGTGAGATTGTGGTGCCGGACGTCCGCTCTGTGGTCACTGTGGGACGCATGCAGGTTCTCAAGAGGCAGGTCCAGTCCCTCATGGTGCATCAGGTAATACCTAATACTCACCTGCTGTGTCTGATGTATTTTATATTCACTAGCGCTGTGGCTCAAAAACTATGGACTGTGAAATGGAGGTGGGTTGTGGGGGGTTTTGAGTTGCGATGCCAACAAAATCCAGTGCTGATGAGCTGTAAAGCACCAGTAAGGATTTATACATGTATTTCTAACAGTGCATTATTAAGACATGAACTGTAGGCCCAGTGTCCTGCCCCACACATTCATTGCCCAACTGAAGTATTACAAGCCAAGTGAATGGAAACAGATTTAACCAACTAATATGGTAATATGTTTGTGTTTCAGAGAAAACTTGAGGCAGAACTGCTGCAGATTGAGGACCGCCATCAGGACAAGAAGAGGCGTTTCCTGGAGACCACAGATTCTTTCAACACTGAACTCAAGCGGGTACAGCAGTAATGCTTTTAAGCCTTTTACTATATTACTGAAGGACCATTCAATGGCAGAATTTTTTTCCTATGGATAAGTCCTCCAAATTGTGTCTGTGTGTTGTGTGTTGTCCAGCTGTGCAGCCTGAAGGTGGAGGTGGACATGGAGAAGCTGGCAGCAGAGATGGCGGCAGCAGAAGAAGCAGCTCGTAGACGGGCTGAGGAGAGAGAGAAGGAAGCAGCAGAGCAGGCGGAGAAAGCTGCTAAACAACAAGAGGCAGCAGAACAGAACAACTCTGATCCAACTGCATCAGCGAGCAAGGAGGACGAAAAGGACACACCCATGGAGACTGGTACATGCGTATTACTACATGTGCCCTGCGCAGTTACACATTTACCCTTTTAGTTGAGTTAGCGCTTATTTTGGGTTTTCAGTATCATTTAGTGGTTCTTTGTGTTGAGGCACTGAACAGTTAACCAGCTGCAGAGCAGGTTCGGTTCTAGATGAAGGATATTTCATCCTTCTGACCAATTGTTAACATTACATAAGCTGTTGACAGCGAAGATGAAGGCAGCTATGAAATCTTGAATTATGTGCCTGTACATGAAGAACAAATGTATTCTCCCTCAGCTCAGTTTATCTTTGCGTTTCTACCTTGCGGTCACTTTTAAGAGGTGCTCACTTTTATTTGGGTAGTCATTGTTTTTTTGCAGATTGAATAGTATAACTTTTTTCTCTCCTGATCAGATGAAGCGTCTCCTGCAGAAGCCGGGACAGAGTCAAAACCTGCTCCTCCAGGCCCCCCCTCTGACCCCCCCTCGTCCTCTTCTGATAAAGCCTCTCCTCCTCCCGAACCGCCAGGAGACAGTACCCCCAGCTCCAGCTGTGCCCCCAGTGAAGACAGCAACAGCATGCCCCCTGTCCCCTCAGAGGGCCCCCCCACCGCACCTCCACCTACAGAAGCCGCTCCGAACCCACCTCCACCTCCACCTCCCCCGGAGGAAGCGGTGCCTCCCCCCACGCTCCAGGGCCAGCCGTACGACATGTAACAACTGCAGCTGGAACACAACACCTCTGGAAGGGTTGAGGGTGTGATGAGAAGGAGCATTCTGCATTTCAGGCGAGAGTGATCAGGCTATGTCCACACTAATGCTTTTCTGTTGAAAACATTCTGTAGATTGTGCTGTAGACAAAAATGAATTAGGAGGATGCATATTAGCTGCCCCTGATTTACTGAAAATTCCAGATAGTGCAAGTTGAATCCCTGCCTTGTTAGAACACATTTTGAATTAGTGTGGATGTAGCTGCTCTCTGTGGCGTGTCCAGCCTTTTTGCGCTGGAGAAGGGCACAGTTCTGATGGGAGTCTGCATGTAATCTATAACCATATCCAGCATGCCAGGTTTGATGTGATACTTTCAATAATCTGCTCAGCCAAAGAAGCCAGATGTAACCCAGGACAGTGAGTGCACAAAGCCATTCCTCCTTTTTATTTCAATAAGCTCAGGATGTGTTTAACTTAATGTAGAGCCAGTCTGGTCCAGCTTTGAAACCATGGGCCAATAGCTTCTTCGCAGTTGACGTCACCTGCCGGAGATACTGTCCTGTTCAATTCAGTTGGAAGCCAGGAAAAAGTAAAATATCACTATTACTAACAAGACTTCAGAGTCCTCGAGATGGCTTCAATGTGAACATTGAGAAGTTCTCTTCTTATTGTTTTATGGTTGTTGGCAACCAGTTTAATAGGCGCATTACCGCCCCTAGAAGTTATCTAAAAAGGCAAGAGAAAATGCAGTTTCAACATCTTCGGCAACAGTAATTTAGCTTTTGTGGTTTTGTAAACTTCAATTATGACTTCAATTATGTTTTGGGACATGCTATGTTTGGAAAAATTTATTCACTGTTCACAACTTCTTGAAACTGAGGACAAGGACCAAACATTCAAAAGAGTTGTCCTTATACTTGTATAGGCTTTATAGGCTGATAAGTTGTTTCCTTCAAAAAGCTAAAAAAAAAAAAAAAAAAAAAAAAAACACCGAGTAAAGATCATGTCCCTCATGTGCATCTCTCATAAACGATGTCTGACAGAGACAAAGCTGTTTTACATCCATCATTGTCTTAAATGGAGAATCATGTGACTGCGAACAAGCTATTTGCAGCCCTATTTGTCACAGAGTTACACAAAATGACTGGGGTGGGGATGGGGCGGTGGGGTAATTGCACCACGTGAAACGATCTTGTAAGGGCTAAAATAAGAGTTCTGTATAGGCTACAGTGCAACCAAAGTTGGACTAGTCAGACTAAGCTGGAGCAGATGAGGCTCTGCAGTGAGTGCCAGGCCAACACCCTCCTGGCCGTCCCACAACTTTACTCTGCTGCATGATGAGAAATCTTCCACTTCTCTCAAGAAACAGTCACCTCACTACTGTGATAAGGGCATTCACGACGAACCACAGCATTGCTCAAGCAGCAATGCACGTGGTGGTTTACTTCCATACAATTCCCACTGTGTTTGTACAGCTCAGATCGAGTTCTATTTTTGTTGCATCCTCACTGATTGAAGCAATTTGAAAATTCCACTAAAACATGAGATGGCCTTAGAAGGACCTCAACTTTTTCCTTTTTGAAACCTCATTGATATTTAACTTCTACTACTGTAACTTTGTTTTTAGAGATCTAATAGAGACTTCCTAGATGATATACAGTAACTACTCAAGCGTTTAAATGAACTCAAATGTCATCTGTAACAGGAAATACCGTGCATGCTTACTAACCAGAATCCTCGAACAGTTGATGAACTTGGAGCAGTTGTGTCAAAGGTCAATGTGCTGACACATAGACGAAGGTAATATACTTAGGTAGACAAACTGTATGTGCCCTAATAGCTTTTAATCTGTAGGACGTCATTATTTTTAAAGCTACTGATAATTCTTCTGTTGGCATCATGAGTTCACCTCCTCTTCACAGTGTAACCTCAGTCACTAATGCATTTAAAGACTGTTGTTTCTTACTTGAATTGGCCTGTTTTAGTAAAAATGGCTTTGTTTTTGCATCTTTTGTACTTCCTGAATTTCTCTATCCAAATAAAGAGTTTCTGTTACTGACATCTGTCGCTGTCAAATTATTTATCCACTCACGATGTCTGATTAATGCTGTTTGTAAGAAGACCAAAATGGAAACCGTAAATCTGACCAGGATGGTGATGTTGCAACCTGAGTCTTAAAGTAAAACGTATTTTGGTAGTAAAGGATCTACTAAATTATAAATCCAATGCAGAACAACTTTTCAAGTGTTTCATGTTATGTGGGATGCACAGTTGCATTGCCACTTAATTCAAGTTTATCACTGCCTGTTTATGTATTTGTTTTTTTATCAGTTAGGTTTAGTTTAAATGTGTGCGTTTTTGGCCAAGGCATTTGAAGAGGTTAATGAGTTAAAAAAAGCTATAAATGTTGTTACTTTAAGTCATTGTAAGACAGATAACACCGAGAGTTTGTTTTCTTATGGTTTTATGCTAAATATTAAAAGATACACTCAAGCTTTGAGTAATCTATGCATGTTATTCATATTTTGCTGGATATACGTATAACCAAGCTTCATATAATTTCATATATTCATTCTAGTAAAAAACTTCAGTGCTGTGAGTGTTTGCAGTGTCAGGATAATGTAATGTGTTCATCTTCATGCATTCTTTGAGAAATGTGTGACTATGTAACTGTGAGGGAAACACACTGGGCCTCACTATAGATAAGCTAAAGTTTCATTTGGTTCCTGATTGTAGTTTACTGTAACTGCCACTAGGGGATGCAATTTAGCGGGTGTGCTTAAATGTTGATGACATCAGAATGAATTCCTCCGTAATTAATAAAGGTGCTCCGATCGATCGGCCGCGATCGGGGATCGGCCGATGATGGCTAAAAATAGATTGATCGGTGATCGGTAAAATGGGCCGATCGAATTAAAACAAACACACACACTCTCACATTTACTGTCCTGCAACTCCGGTTTGATTAAACAGCAGTAGCGTTATTCTAGCAGTGTTTTTAAGTTAAGCCCTGGTTATAACTAACACAAAGGGTTAGGGTTGACCTGGAGGCGCTGCTTTAAGTCCAAGCTTTGTCCCCGCCTGCTCCTGCAACGCACGGGACAGAACCAAGGCGCAGCAGTGCCTGTATTTGCAAACGGCAACGCAAATAGAGCTAGAGCTAACCTGCTAACATTCACATTAAAAGCATTAGAAAGTTCAGAGCCTGCCTGTGTCTTGTTTCGCGGAGAAAACTGTGCGATTGTGCAGGGCTTAATTTGTAAATCAAATGCCAGAACAAAAACTGCGCTTTGACCCCAGAGTCCACAAGGCCAACACTGTTCCCGGAACGTACACACAACACAATGCTTCAGCGCACACACATCCCAAAATACCAAGCAACTGCTCATTTATACTCAATTTTAAATTATATTTTAACATATTTGTTAACATTATTATACATTATAGCATTTCACTTCAGTGTAATGTGTCAATGTACGTTTGTTTGATTGCTCAGCTGATCGAGAAATCAGCTGCTACGCATAATTACCTGTGAGTCGTGAACGCCTCACACACAGCCATTTCTCATTCACAGGTCGACAGATCTTTAAAACCCTGGTGTGGTCCTACCACAAAGTAACACATTAAAAATACATTTACTCAATTAAAAGTAACACCCTATAAAAACTATAAAAAACTTACCAATCCCTTGAATACAACCTCGGTGTGGGCCCAGCAAACTCCCTGGCCTCCCACAGAAACTGGCACCTTGTGGGCAAACGGCCCACTTCCTATTTATCCTTTTTTGCCAGCGGGGCCGCAGCGACACCCCGAGGTACCACAAAAGAACAAACTGCTGTGGATCTATGTCCCGTGCGCACAGGAGATATAATGGAGGAATAAAAATCGCACATCGAAGGTGTGGCGTAAGGTTTCTCTGCGTAACTATGGCTACGTAACAGTGACACTGGCGTTTAACTGGCCCTGGGTCTCATCCTGTGACCCACGATCAGCGTATTAGCTCGAGCTTCCACATGCATTTGAGTAAAAGAACAAACTGACGTGGCACTGCCATGTCCCGTGCGCTCTCGGGGCATTGGGGAAATAACGCGGCACATCCAAATCACGTAGGTCCCCTCTGCGCAACCAAAGTCAGGAAAAACGTCAACAGATTTACTGTCTTCTGGCTGTTAGCAAACACATCACTTTTGACTTAAAGAGCAGCAGTCAGCATGGACGCGGGAAGGGGGGGTGCTGGGGGGGCTGCAGCACCCCCAAATTTGACTCCAG